>LVTN01000230.1:144169-182522 GCA_001649415.1 Musa itinerans | reverse complement strand
AATAAGATAGAGATGTTTCATCTTAAGTTATTGGTTTCATACAAGTATGCGTTTATCTTTTTATTACAAATAAAAACATGCATCAACTTTTAGGATCGAAAAATGAATTTCATCATAAAAACCATCAAGACCAATAAATCACAAAAATCATCATGTATAACTTTAAAATCTCATGCATAAAATCATCAATCATGGTATCAAAACATTTAATATTTTCATTACATCATTATGAATTACTTCAAATCAAACATGATTTCATTTAATCAAAATTGAGAAATAATATGGAAATCAATATGATACACATTATTACTTCTTAACCACATATAGCATGATTTCATCAAAATCAATTTTTTTATTAAACATGTAATTTTTATTATCATTTTTAAAATTACTAGCATGATCATAATTTTTACATTTTTATTTTTAAACATGTAATTTTCAAGAAAATTAATTCTAAACTGAATTAAAAAAAAATGCATCATGAAAAGCATCATGTAATTTCAAAATAAACTAGAGGCTTTTTGATTACCTCATCATCGAAAGCCATTAAGGCATAGTTTGCCACCTCGCCCTTTTTTATTTTCTCCTCGTCTTCGGAGGAGCTTTATCCATCCCAATTTGTGTTCTTCTTCTTGCGTTGAAAGCAAGTAGTTGCATTCTTTTTGTTCTTTAATTTTTGTTTTATTAACTTTTTAAATTTCTTAGTGATGAGTTCAAGTTCACCATCACTTGAGCTTATGCTCGAGTGGTCTTCGATTGTTCTAAGTATCAAATTCTTCCTGTTCTTTGAGAGGGAAATGGTTCAAATCTTTTGATTATTGTAAAGCCGTTACTTTTGATTTCCAAGTTTTAGAAAGTGATCTTAAGATCTTGTTAACGAGTTCAAAATCTGAAAAACTTTTACCAAGTACTTTTAAACCATTGATGACATCCGTAAAACGGGTGTACCTGTCAACAATGGTTTCGCGTGGTTTCATATGAAATAGTTCAAAATCATGCACTAAAAGATTGATTTTAGAATCTTTAACTTTGCTAGTCCCTTCATGTGTGATTTCAAGGGTGCGCCAAATTTCAAAAGCCGTTTCGTATATAGAAATTCGATTAAACTCGTTTTTGTCTAAGGCACAAAATAAGGCATTCATAGCCTTTGCATTTAAAGAAAATGTCTTCTTCTCTAAATCATTCCAATGGTTCATTGGAAGAGAAGATATTTGAAAACCAAATTTAACTATGTGCCATAAATCGAGATTCAATGAAAGCAAGAAAACTCTCATTCGAGTTTTCCAATAAGTGTAGTCCGTCCCATTGAAAAAGGAAGGACGAATGAGAGAGTGACCATCTTGAAAGTCGAAAAGAGCCATTTCTCTTTGGGTGTTAAACCAAATGAGAAAACGAGGCTCTGATACAAATTGTTAGGATCGGGGTCAGCACTAAGAGGGGGGGTGAATTAGTGCAACAATAAAAACGTCGGTTTAAGAAATTCTTCATACGATTAAAATCTAATTTCGGAAAGATACTTAACTTGAAAGCGTGTTCGTAAGAGTGTAATGAGCAAGTAAGGAGGTAAAGTGATTTGCAGTAATGTAAATTGCATGAAGTAAATGCAAACCAGAGAACATGCTAATTTTATAGTGGTTTGGTCATTATGACCTACATCCACTCTGCCGATTCCTCTTCCGTCGAGGCCACTAGCATCCACTAGAGGCCTTCCTTCAATAGGCGAAGGCCAACTACCCTTTTACAGCTTTTCTCCTTTTATCGGGTTTAGGAGATAACCCTTATACCCCCACTCACTCCTCTCTCAAACTATTCTAACACTTAGAACTTTGAGAAGAGCTCACACAAGATTGCAACAGCATTTCTATACTTTTTTACACTCAATGCTTATGTGTTTTAACCATGGATGTGAGGGGTGTTTATATGCTTCAAGTTGATTCAAACTTGGAGCCTAAAAACATCTCATCCCGGGTTTCCCGGGCATGGGCTACCTACTACCTCCCAATGTCAATCTGACACTGACACTACCCTGGGTGGTACCACCGCCCAGACTAGCGGTACCACCGCCTGGAACCCTGCCAGGGGTGGTACAACCGCCCAGACTAGCGGTACTACCACCTAACATAGTCTCGAAGACTGTGCCACGACGGTGAGACTTCTTAGGGCACTGTTTGGGCCTCTTATTGGGCCCAACATAATTCTCACATGGGCCTAGTTGACCCCATAATTGGGTTGGCCCAAATCCAATCCTAATTACGTGCTAACTATGAAATCTAAGACAAAATCTGAGCTAAACAAATCCATAAGTCTATTCTTCCGGCGAGCTTCCGACAAACTTTTGACGATCTCTCGGCAATGTTCCGACGGACTCCCGGCAAGCTCCTGGACTTCACGATGATCTTCTTGGCGGGTTTCGATAAGCTTCTCTGGCAAATTCCGAGACTTCTCGATTGGTTCCGTCAGAACTTCCGACGAACGTCCGGACTTCCAATGAACTCTTGAACTCTCAACGAAATCACGTCCTTGACTCTGGAACTTCATTTTGATTCATGCCTTGCTATCGTAGTTAATCCTACACATGTAAAACACACTTCAATCTAGAAAATTAATACTAAGCATTAATCAAGTTGTCCGGCATGTCATTGGTCCCTCGACACTTCGTTCGATTCTTCGGCTTATCGTCCTCTCTTGCGGCCTATTGTCCAATCGGGGAGTTGACTCCGCAACTTCGATATCCTTGGAGCAATATCCACTTTTCTTAGCATGATGCTCGAATCCACGGCCCGAAGCCTTCTGTCGATACGTCGACCGTTCCTCCGGCCCAACGTCCAATCTTTTGACATGTTTTCCTCTGGCACAACATGATTCTTCCTACTTTAATTATCTCCTCCTGATCGAAGCATCCTGCGTCACTCAAAACACAGATTAAAACATGAACACATATCAATTGGTTTCATTATCAAAATATGAGATTCAATAGTAAGTTCGTGGGATACCCCAAGGAAACTTATGGGTATTATTTCTATTATCCCGAGGACCAAAAGATCTTTGTAGCCAAGAAAGTAGTGTTCCTTAAGAAGGAACACTTTTTTGGCAGAGACAGTAAGAGCGTGAAAGAGTTGAGTGAGTTTGGAGAACCTAGCTCAAGCACCACTCCACAGCCCAAGTCTGTTCAGGTACTTAGCACAGAAGTTCTGACTTTACGTAAGTCCGGCAGAGTATCTCATCCTCTTGAGAGATATGTGGGATATATTAGAGGAGAGGATATTGAGGATATTGATCCTCAAACCTACGAGGAGGCTATTACGAGTATAGACTCCGAGGAGTAGCAATAAACTATGAATTCTGAGATGGATTTTATATACTCTAACAAGGTTTAGAACATAGTTGATGCACCCGAGGGTATTGTACCCATCGGTTGTAAGTGGATCTTTAAGAAGAAGATTGGAGTAGATGAAAATGTAGAGACTTATAAAGTAAGGCTAGTGGCTAAGAGGTATCGTTAAAGGCAATGTGTTAACTATGATGAAACCTTCTCACTCGTAGCCATGTTAAAATCTATCCGAATACTATTAGCTATTGCAGCATACTATGATTATAAGATCTGACAGATTGATATGAAAACCATGTTCCTCAATGGCAACCTCGAGGAGAATGTGTATATGATACAGTCTGAGGGATTCATGTACAAGGACTGACCAGATAAGGTGTGTAGGTTATTTAGGACCATTTATGAACTAAAACAAGTTTCCCAAAGTTAGAATAAAAAATTTGATGAGGCAATCAGATCTTATGACTTATTTAAGAATGAAGATGATCTTTGTGTGTACAGGAAGGTAAGTGGGAGCACTGTCACCTTCTTGGTGTATATGTAGATGACATCCTGATAATTGAGAATGATGTACAAATGCTATCCATAATAAAGGCTTAGTTATCTAGACACTTCTTCATGAAGGACTTAGGGGAAGCATCCTATATCTTGGGGATTCAGATCTATAAAGATAAATCCAAGAGGATTCTTGCCTTGTTCTAATCCAAGTATATAGACACAATTATCAAAAGATTTGGTATGAAAAATTCTAAGAGAAGTCTTATACCGATGAGACATGAGATATCGCTTTCTAGGAGTATGTCCAAAAGACTCTTGAAGAAAGGGCGAACATGGATGAGATATCCTATGCCTCAGTAATATGGTATATCATGTATGTCATACTATATACCAGGCCTGATATAGCGTATGCTCTAAGTGTCATGAGTAGGTATCAGGCAGATCTAGGCTTGGAGCACTGGAAAACAATAAAGTGTATCCTTAAGTACTTAAGAATGACTAAGAATCTTTTGCTGGTAAATGGAGGTAGTAGCCTCAAGGTTGAATGCTACACGGACTCGAGTTTCTAGTCTGATGCCGATGATAACAAATTGAATTGGTGGTATGTGTACACCTTGAATAGAGGAGCAGTATGCTAGAAGAGTTCCAAGCAAGATACTACTACTGACTCTACCACAAAGGCGGAGTACATTATTACAACAGAGGCAGTAAAGGAGGGAGTCTGGATGAAAAAGTTCATCATAGATTTGGGAGTTATGCCGGGCAGCAAGGAGCTAATTCCTTTATATTACAACAACAATAAGGCAATTGCTCAAGCAAAGGAACCCAGGTCTCATTAGAAGTCTAAGCACGTTCTGAGGAGATTCCACCTAATTAGAGATATCATGACTCGAGGAGATATAGTAGTAGAAAGAGTTCTATCCGAAAATAACATCGTAGATCCAGTGATAAAGCCGTTATCTCAGATTGTCTTTGAGCGTCACAAGGGTCTAATGGGTATTAGATACATAGGTGATTGGTTTTAGTTTAAGTGAGAGATTGCTAGTCATATGTACCTTGTAAGCTAATCACGTGAGTGATGACACATATGACTTGACATGCGGTCTTTTTGCTTATTATTATTTGATATTTTATCACTTTATATTGCCTATTTTATGAATATATTATGATGTCCATAGATCTGTATAATGAAAATTGGATTATGATGAGATTAATATAATGAGACCAATTCGTCTTTAAACATAGATTCTAAATAATCCCGGTCAAAGATTACTCAAGAGGGACATTGAGATAACCGAACATACTGACATACTATATACATGTCCATATGATGGATGCAGTTGGTCTCATAGCTACTCGTGTGGGGACACTAGGGAGACAATGCAGGTGCTCATTGAAGAATAAGTTTACTAATTAATCCGCTCACGAAATGTTGGATGGTTGATGATGCATTATTGTCAAATAGCAATTCCGTCATCCCAATGGTGTATCTGGTCCTTAGACTTGAGACACCAAGAAAGTATTATATAAGTACTCCACTCTTTGATACCAGACTTATAGGTCTAAAGATTCCAGATCTAGCACAACCAATTATTGGGAGTGGTAGCCAACTTTACGAGGGCTATTAAGTGTCAATAGAGGATCATCTGCTCTCGGTGTCATGAGAGGAATATAATATATGTTTTTGCTCAGATAAATTCCTGACTAGGGTCATTCAGATTGAGAGAGAAAGAGTTCTTTGAGAGAATCCGATTAGAGCAAGACTTAAGTAGAAACTGTATGGGCCCGATAATACAATATCCAATATACAATCTCTGGGGTATTAGATGGATGAGAGACTATATATACATGATAATTGAGGACAAATATGTCCAAAGGATTAAATTCCCCTATATCGTTTAGGGACTACGGCATAGTAGCATAGTATGTCCGCAATCGATAAGTCAAGTGAATTATTATGAAGATAATAATTCATTAAGCCAGAAGGAGTTATGATAGGTATGACTTACAACCAGCTTGATATTGGGCCTAGAGGGTCACAGACATATGGTAGGTGTTGCGATGAGTAGAGGTTTAAATATGAGATATCCGTTGGAGCCTCTATCTTATTGGATATCCAATAAGCCCATGATTTATTGGATCCTATGGATAAGATCAAATAAGAGCTAATAAGAGATTATTATGTATAGACCCACTAATCTAAGAGGCTTGGGTAGTTGGATGGAGATCCAATACCCAATATGATAGGATTTATCAGGGTTAAGTTGACAATGAGCCTTTATAAATAAGAGGGAACCAAAGACCCATAAGCTAGAAGTTTTTTTTGGTTGCCTCCTCCTATTCTCTTCTCTCCCTCTCCTCCTCATGTTATGGGACCCCACCATATCATGTAGCGGGGACAGGTATCCTCTGAGTCATAGAATGAGGGAATATGAAAGACAAAAATTGGAGGTTGATGTGTTATTCAAACTTATGGTCCATCTTTCGATCTTTCATAGCTCATAGTTCGTGAGATGTTTTTTCAGATCACGCTTTAGGTTACAAATTGTCATTTGAATTTGTTGTCACAAAAAAAAAAAAAAGCGCTAACGAAAAGCATAAAAATATAATTTTATTATTTTTAAATTATTAAATTTATATCTACTTCTCGCTTTAATCGATTTCTCTTCCTCTCATTTTTCCGACCTACTTTCCATTGCTCATCGACTACACTTGCTCGATCACCGTCGCTCTTGCACCGCTCGATCGCTATCGTACTTACATTGCACGTCACTGCCGTACCTGCACCGCTCGCCGTTGTTGCACCTGCACCACTCGACCATTGCTCCTACATCACTCGATCGTCATCACATGTACATCGGTCGTCGTCGTCGCACTTGCACTGCTCGACCGCCACTCCTGCACAACTCGATCATCGTTGCTCTTACACTATTCGACCGCCACCTCTACTGCATTGCTCATCGCTGCAGCCACATTGGACCTAGTTTGCCCGTCGCACCTGCTCGACCGCTGCACCTGCTTGCCCATCGCTCGCTCGCTGCACAATTGGGCACATTCATTGTGACATTGGTGGAGGCTGGTGGGTTGATTCTAAAGTGGAGATGTTAGGAAAATCTATGAAGAACATCACATACACAATGAAAGAACAAAAAGAAAATTCTCATATTTCCACAAAAAAGTTTCATTGTCGTGTGAATATTTGTGCACAAAAGTCGCAAAATCTAAAATCATGCATATATGAGAGATGCGTTTTACGTAGGGAGATCGTATATCTCTAAATTCCTATAAATTTGTGGGAGATGATGAAAGAGGTCAACTGTCCTCCTCTTTAGTGGTGATCCACATGATAGGGGTTGTGAAGACGCTCATCGAATCGTTGCCCAAATCTCCACACGTCCTAAATAGGGGCTATTGGTTGAGGAGGAGAAGGAGAGAGGAGAATAGGAGGTGGTAGCCAAAAAGGCTTAGCTTATGACCTTTGGTTACCTCCTATTTATAGAGGCTTTCCTATCAACTTAACCCTAATGGATCTTGCCATATTATGTACTAGATCTCCATCCAACTACCAAAGCCTCTTAGATTAGTGGATTTCCACCCAATAATCTCTCATTGGCTCTTATTAAATCTCATATATAAGATCCAATAATTCTGAGGCTTATTGGATATCCAATAAGATAGGGGCTCCAATAAATATCTCATATCCGAACTTCTACTTGTCGTAACACCTACCATATGTGTGTGACCCTCTAGGCCCAATATCGAGCTTATTGTATATATATGCAACAAGCAATATAAAGTAAAAAACTATCATAATAATAATAAGTAAAAAGAGTGTGTGTCATGTCACACGTGCTCATGATCGGCTTAAAGGGCACTTATGACTAGTAGGAGATGCACAAGCAACAAGTTTCTCTGACAACAACAAGATCGCTGTCGGCTAGGGCGGTGGGCGAGCAGGGTGCGACGAGCAAGTTGGGTCCGATGCGATGGTGGCAAGCGGTGGAAGTATAGTGGTTGAGCGATGTAGGAGCAATAGCAGTCAAGCAAGTCCGCTACGACGACGATGAGCGGTGCAGGAGAGGCGGCAGTTGAGCGGTGCAGGAGCAGTGATAGTCAAGCGGGTCCGGTGTAACGGGGTCGAGCAATGCAGGAGAGGCGACGGTCGGGCAGTGCAGGTCGAGCGGGTGCGGTGGGCAAGTGATAGGAGGTAGGTCGAAAAGAAGAGAGGAAGAGAAATAAAATAAGAGATATAAATTTAATAATTTAAAAAATAATAAAATTATATTTGTATTATTTTTATTTGTGCTCTTTTTTATGTGACAACATGTGCAATTTTTTCCGTCGACGAAGTTAACAACATAAGAAGAACTTAGGTTAAATATTTTACCTTTGTCACTATAGAGACCCCAATTCTACTTTTTAAAGTATAGAGACTGAAATACTAATCATAGTCAACTATAGTGGATAATCTATATTCACTCCAAACTTTGCATATGTCAGAGTTAACTTATATTATTATCATATTTAAATGTCAATTCAATCTAAAAGCTTACAAAATATTCTCACAAGTTCTCTTTTTTTTTTTCGCAAATACATAAATATCACTAATATCTTCGTTTATTCATGTGAATATCATTCTTTTTATCTTTAAGAATTCAAATTTAATGCATATCTTTTATGGTATTAATAGGTGGTTCATTAATTTATGTCTATCCATCTGGTACAGCTTTTCTTAATTTAATTAAATCATACCTTAACTTTGATCACCAAGCCTAATCTTAGGTCCATCACTCTCTCCCTCTCTCTTTTTAATTTTAGCTATTCAAATAGATTTATCTATATGTCTCTGATACCATATCGAAACCTAGCAATGATGAATTTGAGTCAGATTTATATATATATATATATATCAGATTAAATATCAATTAAATCCAAAAGCATATAACCTGACTCTTTCAGATACTATGAGATTATTATATATATTATATATTATGTCAGAGATATAAATAATTCTTAGAAGAATAGTTAAAACAAATTAGATCCCTGCAAATCTAGTCTTGCTTTGTTTGACTCGTCTTCAATCCTTAACACAAGTCAAGATTAGTTTGAATGGGAAGATTCCTCGTGCTTGCTATCTAATTCGAAACAAATGTTTATGTTGATGGAGTTAAAAGATTCGCATTAGTAGAAATGATGGGTCCAAGTAAAGCTTGTTTGAAACCACTTCGGGTCCAAGTAATGCTTGTTTAAGAAGCAGCCTTCCATATCATAATTACGTAGGCATACATGCCCGCTGAATCCAAACCATGTGAACACAGGTGACCAAACTTCATATCAGAACAATATATTTGAGTAAGGCCCATTTTCTTGACTTGGTCATCACCCTCTGGCGATGCATGATATCCAATTGTAATCCTCCAAATATAGTGGACTGCGTGTTACTTGAAAGCTGGCCTTACATGTCACAATAATATGGTTGGTTGAATGTTACAATAATATGGTGGGTTGATGGTGCTAATCAGTCTGGTTGACGAAAATCTTATCAGATCATAGTAAAACCCCAAGATATTTTCTTATAATTTTGAATGATAATAGCATTATGATGCTAATATGTAACATTCATCATTTTTTTTAATTTTAATGCATTATTCCAGCACTTTTTTTCGCTCACTTTTTTTAATTTTGGGAGAGGGGAGTGACCTCACTTTTTTTCGCTCATGTGTTCTAACCTGAGGGGTGAATTTTGTATTCATTTTATTTGGCAGTATATATGTAAAAAAGGAAGGATTAAAGGGATTTTTATTTTTCTTTTTGGCTTGTGAAGAGAGAGTATGACAACCCTTGATATAGATATACGTAGTTCTAACACCATGAAGTCGTTTGCGGCACCCAATATGACAAGCCATTGGGATCTTAATTAGAATCCTAACGATCAAATAAATAGAACATTCTTAAGATATGGATCATTTTCTCGAGTCCACCACGACATGCTTTTGTCAACAGCCACCTCTGTTTAGAGCGACGTCGCTTTAGGTTTGATATTTTTCTTGTCCTAATTGATATAAGTTTCCAACTTTCAAACCTAATCATGCAACGACTACGCGGAAGTCGAAAGGGGGCAGGAGTCTCCTACACAACAATCCAAATAAAGCAGAAACTTCGCCCTCCTTATATCAGATATAATAATGTCAGGGCATCAGATCCTATATTGTGAATCATGGATTGCTCGCAGTTTGTCTTCGGTCATTAGAAATGCTCGGTGTAATCTTGCCGTCACTAAAGCTCTATGCATATTTAACGTCAAGTTCGTCGTCTTTGCAGGAGCAGGGATCTGTTTCATCACTCCAGCTAATGAGTAGATCAAGAGAAATGATCCTCTTCATCCTGCTGACACTTGCAGCAGCAGTGCATACAGCATCCCAAAACTGCTCCGGGAAGTGCGGCCAAGTTGTCATCCCATACCCCTTCGGCATCGAGCCCGGTTGCTTTAGAGATGGATTTGCAATCACCTGCAACCGGTCGACCGGCGGCTCTCCGAGAGCGTTCCTCGGCGCAAGCGACATCGAAGTGACCGAGATTTCGCTGCCGCAAGGCCAGGTTCGCGTGCAGGTTCCCGTCGCTTGGCAGTGCTACAACGAGTCCGGAACCGAGAGTATCAACTTGCCGGAAATAAACTACAACATCAATGGAGTCTACAAGATTTCCAACGATCGCAACAAGTTCACCATCATCGGCTGCAACTCCTTGGTGTTCCTTCAAAGCCAGAAGGACGGTAGCGGTTCCTATCCCTTCCACTATTACATCGGTTGCTTATCGTACTGCAGAGACGTCACCAGCGTCATCAACGGGGCTTGCGACGGAATAGGATGTTGCCAGAGCAGCTTCCCTTCAAAACTCAGCGATAGTTCCTTTCTATTCGATGACTATAGTCATAGCTCTATCCTGGATTTCAGTCCATGTACTTATGCCTTCATTGTGGATCACGACTACTTCAGCTTCAGCGCTGCCAATCTAAAGATGGATAAGAATACATCCATGCCTTTATGGCTGGACTGGGCCTTCCGAGCTGTCGCGACATGCGACGAAGCAGAGCGCTCTACAAATTATGCGTGTCGAAGTGAAAATAGTGTGTGCATCAACTCCAGGAATGACGCAGGCTATCTTTGTAATTGCTCACAAGGATACCAAGGCAACCCCTACATCGATAAAGGATGCCAAGGTTGAACCTTCACCCATTCTCTTTCTCAGTGACTGTTTGATAGAGAAGGAAGTAACGCTATTGTCGTGTAGCAGATATCGACGAGTGCACGCTTCCGGAGAAGTACCCTTGCTATGGAGTTTGTACTAATCTTCCTGGAAGCTACCGATGTGCATGCCGGTCCGGCGAGCGTGGTAACCCATTAGCTGCGCCATGTATCCCCAACACCCCGTCTGCAGTGAAGGTGATCGCGGGTAATTTCTCTACTTTAATCCATTCCTAGCAAAAAGGCCATTCACTAGCTTGACTAACAATTGGCTTTGCTCGCTCATATATCTAGGCATCAGCAGCGCCTTCCTCGCTGCGTTGGCTCCTATTTTGGTGCTCTTAGTGTTGCAAAAGAGAAGGCTCACAATGGAAAAGGAGAAACTTTCCAGAGAAAATTCTGACTGGATATTGTATGAGAAAATGATGTCCAGACAAGTCCATAGGATGAGAATATTTTCACTGCAAGATCTCCAACGGGCGACAGACAACTTCCATGAGGATGGAGTCGTTGGACGCGGAGGCCATGGCAGAGTCTACAAAGGGATACTGGAGGACGACAGAGCGGTGGCCATCAAGAGAACTGTGGTGACTGACGAGAGACAAAGTGGAACAGCTTCCGAGTTCAGACAGAAGGAAGAATTTTTGAATGAAATAGACATCCTTTCGCAGATCAACCACAAGAATGTAGTCAGACTGTTTGGCTGCTGTTTAGAGGAGGAGATTCCCATGCTGGTCTATGAATTCGTCCCCAACGGGACCCTTTCTGACTTCATCCACAAACAAGATTCAGGATCGGACATCTCCTTGGACATCCGTCTAAAACTTGCAGCAGAATCGGCGGAAGCACTTGCTCATCTGCATTCATCCACGTCTCATACGGTCATTCATGGGGATGTGAAGTCAAGCAACATACTCCTCGACGAGAACAAAATGGCAAAAGTAGCCGACTTCGGCGCATCCACGCTTATGCTAACAGATGAAACCAAGACCGTAAGTTTCGTGCAGGGCACTCCCGGTTACATAGACCCTGTTTACTGTGAAACAAGGAGGCTGACCAAGAAAACTGATGTCTTTAGCTTTGGAGTCGTTCTCTTAGAACTGGTGACCAGGAAGAAGGCGATCTGGGATGATAAGTCATTAGCATTGATGAGCAGGCAACATCTTCTGGACATTTTGGATGATCAAGTTGTGGAAGAAGGAGGAACGGATTTGCTGGGAAAAGTCGTTGACCTTGCGATTCAATGCGTTTGTCGTCAACAGGAAGAGAGGCCGACGATGAAGCGAGTGGCAGAGAAACTACAGAAGTTTAGAAAGTTGCTGCAGAAGCAGAGAGAGCAGAGCTGCAGTGATGACATGGCCAGCTTGCTCACTCATGCAACAAATTCCTTCACCCGCTATCATAGTTTTAGGGAGTCAGTGGTGCTCGAAGTTGGATCTTAGAGTCGAAGGTTCTTTGCCATTTTCCTTGCTCTACTTCTTGTCATCCTGCATACGTGAAGCTTTCAATGTGTTGTCCTGTACGTTGTCTTTCAGCGACAATGGTAATGTTACTCGCGGTTCAGTTTTTGTGCAGTCTACTGTCAGAAAATTATGATATACACAAAAAAAAAAGGAGGAAAAGTTTATAATAAGACACAGTTATGATATACATGATACAAGATGATGGTTATGACATGACCAAGATATCAAAAGACATGTCTTTATCTCTATGGCGTATTTTTTATTTGGTAGGATGTCATGAGATATTTTGTTATAAAATAAGATGACAAGACATGTGTGATGTAATATGAGTTGTAGCTATATGAAAGTGTGACGACAGTTTCTATATAATATGAGTTGTAACTGTATGAAAGTGTGATGTCCAGAAGATAGATTTTCTATTTATGCTCTTCTTAATGAAATCTGATAAATATGTGGGCAATTAGTCAGAATCGTAAAGTCCTATACATAAAAAATTTGCTGGTCTCCTGTGACTTGTTCTTTGGTTACCAAACTGTTGGAAAAAAAAAAAGAGTGTTAAATATGGGGAAGCGATAAATATCATAATTTTTTTTAATATAAATTAAATAAGATATATTTTAATATAAATATATTGTAAAATTTTAATGGTATGGGTCAATAATAAAATACTAAGCAAATCATGAGATAAGATTTATGTGAAAAAATCCTTTAACATAAAGAAACAACTATGAAAAAATCAGATTATATCTTCTACTATAGAATAATGAGATTACAAAATTTACTCTCTCTAGATTAATCATATCAGAAGATATCAAATATTATGTAAAACATATATAAGTTTTAAAAAATTAGAAAAAACACTAAGTAGAAGAATAAATCTCAAAGATCTACTCTAATCAATTCAGAAAGTATGGTGTCTAGATTAACATATCATTAGAATCATGATAATCATATCTAATTTGACTAAGCAATCGTCAATTCTTTTTTCTCCCTTAACAAATGTTACTTTTTTTTTTAGTATGATATCCTATTTTTGTTTTTCTCATTTAACCTTATATTATGTTAGGGTTAGAATTTTTAATTAACCCTATAGGTCCTATAACTCAAGTCATATGCTGTATCATCCAACACAAACATATCTGCTCGATTAGAAGAGGATATGGATGGTGCAATTGTATCTTACTATGTCAAATGCGCTTATTGTATACATTTGGCTTCCGGTTATGTTCGTTTGATTGGTTAGTGTCTCCTACACCATATAATAACATAATTGTGTTGCTATCGCTATATCCATCACGTGATGCCTGTATTTAAAGAACTTGGTGAGACTTAGCTCGAGGTTGAACTTTGACTTTACAGATAATTGTACTTTAAGATTTATTGGATGATCCCGCCTATGTTATGGATCTATGAGATTAATTAAAAACTAAATCCTAATCTAATATGAGATTAGATTAGAAAATAAAAAAATAAAATCATAAGAAAAGATATTTTCATTTAAAGAGAAAAAAGATTTGATAATTAATTATCAAATTCAAATCCGATTGTTATGATTTTCTGATATGTTGATCTAGACATCATGCTCCTCAAATTCATTGATGTAGATATTTGAGATTTCTTCTTTAACTTGATTTTTCTTCTTGACTTCTTAAAACTTATCTAAGTGATTAATTTCATATAGTATTTGATATCCTCTAGTTAGTATAGGGAGAATACTTTATAATCCCATTATTCTAAAGTAGAAGATTTGATCTGGTGTGCATGTGATTCTTTTCTTCATGTTGAAGGATTTTTTTATGTCAAATTTATCTCGTGATTTGCTTATTATTTTGTTATTTATTTGATTGACCTGTGTATTATTAAATTATCTATAATCTTATATTTGAAGTTAAAATTATATACTATTGGGAAAATAAATTGTCGATTACTTGGTTACTTATTCTTACAAAAAGAACTCAATAATTTATAGACTGTTTGACTGCATGTCGTTACACTTAAATAAAGAGGTCCATTGAATCTACTCCCTTGTAATGATGTTTAGCTTTCATCAACAAGTCATTGCTAAATCAGACACGCTTTTCTTAGTCTACAAGAAAGCTTTTCCTCCGACGAAAGAGTTCTCTAAATATTAGTCTCTAAAGGATCATAAATTGCCATGTTAATATTTTGCAGTAACGCGGTTGGTGAGTCAAATTTATTAGTCGAGTTATACAGCATCCAAAATGGCTTCAGAGTTGCCAAGTGTAGTAGCTCTTTCCAGAATTTGGAACACTACTGTATCCATCTCTGATGAAAAGCTCCACAAATTCCTTCCCCTTATCAAAGGTGGTGTTCTTTATGTAGCCAATTGAATCTTCGACACTGACATCTGGATTCTCTTTCCCATGTTCCAATTCTCGCTGAAATATAAACTTACTATCTACATATGTTATATATCAATCGAACAGATGAGCCATATCAATTAAATGACTCATTAATTACCTGATAACTCTGGGTGTCATTCAATAGACGTGCACAGAACATTGCCAACTTAGTTCTTCTGCTATAACGGGATCTTATGATGTCTTTTGGAGCTCTCGAACTTGTCATGCAACAAGCAGGAAGGGTCATCACTTGTATCCCTGCGGATATCTTGGCGACCGTAATGTATTCATCTATAGTAGGTGTGTTTTTGCGACAACTCTACTTGAATTCCTTCGGCCATGAGTCGAATACATCACGCCACTTCATATATATGCAGATCACCAAGTTAGTGAACAACCAAATTATCTTTAGCAGATGCTAATATAGAAGAAAGAAAGATCAAGCCTTACCATATCATGACGAGCATCATTCACATCATGACCATACTGACTAATGATTTGAAAGCTATATCACGTAAAAGTTCATCAAGTGCATCAAATATTACTTTCGCGTCTCCCCACAAGTTTTCTCCATTCCACCTATTGAAATGTAATGGTTAAAGATATAAATTGATAATAAAAAACACTGTAAGTGGTAAAGAATACCTATGGATTGATTCGGTTGGTCTTTCTACTTCATTTAGAGAACCTTTCTCGTCGAAGAAGTCATCTGCAGTGGTAACTATGACTCCACACTCTGCGACTACACGAATATAAAGGAAGACATATCGGAACAGTGCTAAAAAAGTAACAATATGTTGTCCTCTCTCGGCCAATGCCCATTTTAGATAGCCCTGATTCTTGAGACCACCTAGTAATGTTTATTCAATGAAAGAGAAAACCTACTGGATCATATATGGATAGTCATTTAACCTTTAACATGAAATATATTACCTCTTGAGTTCCTCAAGTTCATTTTTGTAAAGGAATTGGCGATTTAAGAAGCTCTCAGTTGCAAGTTTGACGACGAACGGGGAACATGAAAGCCTGTATTTGCACACGTTTGATGTTACTAATTGTTTTTGTAGAATTCCATAACAACTTCTTGTAAAAATTGTGAAAGAGGAGAACTGCAAGAGTTTAAATTTCATAGGTGCAGGTTCTTCCGCATCCTTAATATGTATCCTTTACTTCTCTCTATATACATGAGATTCTCAAGATGATCCATTCGGTCCGGCCATGGGCGTTCCAGTTCATGCTCAATCTGTTGAAATTGTAACCAGTCTCAGTGATTAGTCTGAAGAATACATAATACTTTATCCATTAACATCGTATGCTTTACGGTCAAAGACGACCATAAACCCCTAAGATTGTGTGAAGCTACTAACATCATTACAGAAGTTAAAGTGCACTTAATTTGGATTGAGTTAGTAAGATTTTGTGGGATTTTAACTTTAATTTCATTTCCACAAAATCCTTAATAAGCCATACAAATTATGAGCTTAATAGGTTGCAACATAGGAAGGGAACGTAAAAGATACAGCATGATGCTATCTTTCATAAATAAGTTTAAGCATAATGGTTCTTCATTATTTCATTTGTTAGAACATTATTAAAGTCGATGTGATAATGAATGAATATAAATGTAACATCTCGATTAATCCCATATTAGAAATGGACAAGACTAAGATTAACTTATAAGGTTCTGATGGATGTACTATTATGTTATTAACTACAACTTAAACATTTGATCATTGATTTGGATCCAATAAAATTGATAAGTCAATTAACTCATCATGATTAATAATATATATATATATAATAATAATAATAATAATAATAATAATAACAAATAATAAACTTGATTAGTTCGGCTTACCCGACTTAAATACTGACTTGAGCAACCCCCCAAACCTCCATGAACTAACCTTGACAGCCTCAAATGCCCCTAGTTCGAATCGTCAGTTTCAGCAATCCTGAATTAGGTTATGATGGAGGTGTTGGTCGAACAAATCCCTCTACCTATTCTCAATGCCAACCTTTTTTTATTACTTTTTCAAGATTTGTTCTTCACCCAACCATTTCTTCCGGCAACCATGATTATTTCTATAAAAACCTTCCACACTCTACTTCAGTAAAAAAGATAGTCTAAATCATCGTTCTACTAGTCATAGGTGTCATACAAGCCAATCACGTGAGTGATGACATGTGTGACTTGACACATTATCTTTTTGCTTATTATTATTATTTGATATTTTATCACTTTATATTTCTTATTACATGAATATATTGTGATGTCCATGGATTCATGCAATGGGAATCAGATCGTGATGAGATCACGATAATGAGACCGTTTCACCTTTAAACACAGATCCTAAATAATCTTGGTCATATGTTACTCGAGAGGGATATTGAAATAACTGGATAAAGTGGTGTACTATATATCCGTCCATATAATGGATGTAGTTGGTCTCATAGCTGCTCATGTGAGGACATTAGGGATATAATGCAGGTGCTCATTGGAGAATAAGTTTATTGATTAATCCGCTTACGAAATGTTGGATGGTTGATGATGCCTTATTGTTAAACAATAATTCCGTCGTCCCAGTGGTATATCTTGTCCTTAGACTTGATACACCAAGGATGTCCTGTATGAGTACTGTACTCTTTGATACCGGACTTATAGGTCTAAAGGTTCCAGATCTAGCACAATCGATCATTATAAGTGATAGACAACTTTATAAGGGCTATTGAGTGTCGATAGAGGATCATTCGCTCTCGGTGTCATGAGAGAAATATCTCATGTGTTCTTGCTCAGACAAATCCCTAGCTAGGGTTATTTAGATTCATAGAGAAAGAGTTCTCCGGAAGAATCCGATTAGAACGAGACTCGAGTAGAAACTGTATGGGTTTGACAATACCATGCCCGATATACGATCTCTAAGGTATTAGATAGATGAGAGACTATAGATACATGATAACTGAGGACGAATAGGTCCAAAAGATTGGATTCCCCTATATTGTTTAGGGAATACAACGTAATAGCCTAGTACATCTATAGTCGATGAGTCGAGTAAATTATTATGAGATAATAATTCATTGAACTAGAACGAGTTCTAACATGAATTGTAACATCGCTCATTTCTTAAAATTTTGTAAGGGCCTATTTGTAATGTTGGGACTTAAATGTAAATATTAAAAATATAATATGATTTATGAAAGATTCATATTAGGTTTTTTAAAATAGAAAAATGGTGGACATGTGTCACTAGCTAACCTAAGGTTGGTGCCACCTATGTTTGTTTTAAGCATGACACATAGACTTTTTTCATACATGCTTGCCACCTCGTAATCCTTGTGTTAGCCAGACCTAAGTAATTATATAAGAGATTAAAAGAAAACTTAACAAAGGAGAGATACTTGCTACAACCAACATGGGTTTGAGAGGAGAAGGGAAGAGGAATTGAAGTAGAAGAAGGAGAAGATGCTTTGCTTTGCTTGAGGTTTTGCATCAATTTCCCACATTTGGGAATCAAACTTTTCTAAGGTAAGTATTCTAACTCCTTCGTACAGAAATCTTAATATCTGATTTCATCTTAATTCTGAAGACTTTGGAAAATTTTGGCTTCATACTTGATATTTCTGTCGTTTAGGAATAAAACTGTGAATCTAAAAATTTTTTATATTTGACATTTCTGTATTGTTCCAGCCATAACTTTCTACATAGAATCTTGATTTTAGATAAACCAAATTTATCCAAAAATAGACTCATAGCTCTTTCTTTTGATATAAAGATTGATAAATTTGGAGTCTATTTACTTACCAAAACTATTATTTTAATTGACCCTATAAAATCTGTAAAACAAAGACTATCGGTTTTGACTTTTCAGTACTCTCTTGCTTATAACTCTCTATTGAAAACTCTGATTTATGTGAAACATTATTTATTGGAAACTAGATGCATAAATCTTTATGTGAATATTTGATTTGAAAGATTTAGAGTATAAATTCTTATTGAATCATCTATTCTAATTAACTCTATGAATTCTACAAAATAGAGATGATGTTCTCTGACCTTTGGTTACTAAGTTATTTATTACTCCTTGTTGGAAACTTTTATTTATACAAAACTTGATTTATCAAAAACTAATTGGTACATCTTTTGAATGACCATATTTTGTACAAATTAGAGAATAACTAATTATCCAAATAAATCATACAATGTGCCTCTCAAATTCTGTCAGAATCGAGCATTGAACGATTTCGCCTATCTCTTTAGAAATTGATTTCAACTAAAATTTTTACTTCAGTTCAGCTTTACATTATTGCTTTAAATTTTTGTATACTCTTGTCCTACAAGTATTTGCATACTCGAATTTGTTATGTAAACTTTATGTTTATATCGTAATGTTTCGTATAGGCACATGCATTCCGTTGTTTCGTATATGTTTCCGATATGTGCCAACTTTGTTGTTCACAATGCCCTTTTGTACACTGGTGTAAGTGGGATTATTTGGACCTTTGTTAGAAATAGTAAAGGGATTATATAGACCTTTGCCAGAAATGGTAAAGAGATTATCTGGACTTTTGCCAGAAATGGTAAATGGTATATGCTTAGAGCTCGCGATGCTCTGTCGGCCCCCTCTGGTTTCATCTAGACATGGATGGATGACGCTCCCAAATGTGAGAGATTATATTTAGGATCTCACTTCACCTTCTATCTATTTGAAATGATATTCAGAGCTTTGGTTATATACTTCTATGTGTGTTTTGGATAAAAATGAAATGTGTGCAACATCAAATGCGATGTTTGAGCTTCTATTTAGTATTTGTTCTTTGATATGTTCTGAAATACTTTTTATGCTTCCAAAACATTTCATACATTATTGATATGATCCAAAATACTTCATATTTTATTTATATGTTTCAAAACATTTCATACACCATTGATATGTTCTGAAATATTTTATCCGCCATTGATATGCTCTGAAATGCTTCCTATGTAATTGAGATACTCCAAAATACTTCATATGTCATTAATATGTTCCGAGGCATTTCATCCGCCATTGATATGTTTCGAAATGTTTCATCCATCATTGATATGCTCTGAAATGCTTCATATGCAATTGATATGCTCCGTAACATTTCATACGTCATTGATATGTTCCGAAATATTTCATTTGTTATCGATATGTTCCGAAACATTTCATACGTCCTTGATATGCTTTGAAATGCTTTATATGTCATTGATATGCCTCGTAACATTTCATACGCCATTGATATGCTCCGAAATACTTTCTATGCTATTGATATACTCTGAAATGCTTCATATGCCATTGATATTTTTTGAAACATTTTATCTGCCATTGATATGTTCCGAAATGTTTCATCCGCCATTAATATGCTCTGAAATATTTTATATATCATTGATATATTCCAAAACATTTCATACGCCATTGATATATTTCTAAATATTTCATCCGCCATTGATATGATCCGAAATGTTTCTTATGCCATTGATATGTTCCAAAACATTTCATACGTCATTGATATGCCCCAAAATACTCCTTACGTCAATGATTTGCTCCAATTAGTCTTTACTCCCTTGTTATGAATAAAACATACTTCGATATTATAATTCTATAGAGTGGTTATCTATGAACTCTTGTATTTCTGTCTTGTATTTGGTACCTTATTTGTTTTGAAACTGTCCTCTTTCATCATAGATATGTTAGTCGCTTGCTGAGCTCTATTTACTTACCCCGTTGCTATATAAATTTTTTATGAAAGCTTATCACTCGCTAAAATGTTTAAATTGGGCTGAGACTGTGGAAAGCTAGAAGATTTTGGGGCAAACCTTTAGTGGATGATATGTTTTTGTTGTATAAGTACACTTGGTGCCTAATAGAATGTTAATGGTAAATCTAAACTTATGAGTTTTGTAAAAGTTTAAAAGAACCTCTCATGTTAGGATTTTGGAGTGTTAAGTTAATTTATGTAATGATATGAACATGTGCTAAATATTGATCTTTTGTGATTGTATAGAATCTCACACTTGTGGATTTATTAGGTGGTTCTTATCTTGGTGAGTTGGTTTCATATTTTATGATTCATCGAGTGATGTGGTATATTTATTTAAACTGCACAGCTCTTATGAATTATGGAATTATGAATGAATTTAATGTTTTCTCAATGTCCTCAAATGTGTTTTTGGATCCTGGAATTGATTGTTGATATGAATTATAATATTATTGATTTTAAGATAGGTTCACGCTTTTGAACGTTATATCGATTCGGGAGGCATGACAGAGACGGTATCGGAGCATGATTTGAGGATCACTAAGATATTTGATATGTTTGATATGTAAAATATATTGAGGTCTAGTAAACTATAGTGATCGATGAAAAATTACTTTGATGTCTTTTAAGAATCTCAAATGTCGAGAACATTTGGTCCTCTTGCTTCATCTTCTTTAAGTCATTGAGTGAGATGAAAGTGTTGATCAGAGACATCAAATTAGAATGGACTATGAATGAGATAATTTATGGAGCTTAGTCCTCCCAGTTTTAGTGGCGAGCATAATCCAATGGTAGCAAAATGATGGATGATGCGGATAGAGAAAATATTTGACGTTTTAAATTATTCTGATGATTAGAAGGTTTCTCTTGCCAATTTTATGTTGAAAGGAGAGCCTGAGCACTAGTGGAGAACAATAAAAAGAATTTCTAAAGTCAAACACGAGCCAATCACATGGAAGGTATTCGTTGAAAAGTTCAACGATAAATATTTTCCAGATTGTATTAGAGCAGAAAGAATTAGAGTTCTTGAATCTCATCTAGGGAAACTTGAGTGTAGTAAAGTATGACTCTCCAGATTTGCCACCCATATAACTGATGATGAAATTAGAAAAGCAAAGAAATTTGAAAGGGACCTAAGGCCAGCAATAAGAAATCAGATATTAGCCTTAAAACTCAAAGCATATATGACTGTGATAGTAAAGGACTTTAATAATTGAAAGAGACTTAGAGAAAATTTAGAAAAATTAGAGGTAAGAAAGATAAGGACAAGTTTATCAGCAAAAATAAGATAGAGAAAGAATATGAAATAAGTTATAAGAGGGTCAAGATATCTAGATTTGGAAAAGAAAAACTCACTCAATAGAATGTGAAATTTATATATGGGGTGATGATTGTGAGTGAAGTTTTCAAAAGTTGAAAAAAAAGATTGACTAGTGCCCCTTTTATCACTATTTCAAGTGGTTACGAGGGAGACGTAGTTTATACCGATGCCTCAATAAAGAGCATTGGATATGTTTTGATGCAAGAAGGGAAAGTGATTGCTTATACTCTAGACAACTAAAGAGTTATGAACTGAATTATCCAACTCATGATTTGGAATTAACAGCAATTATTTTTGCTCTAAAGATTTTAAGGCATTACTTGTATGGGCGGACATTTGAAGTCTTTACTTGTCACAAGAGTTTAAAGTATATTTTTACTCAAAAAGAATTAAACATGAGGCAACAAAGATAGTTAAAACTTCTAGAGGATTATGATTATAATATTTGTTATCACCCGGGGTAAAGCCAATGTTGTAGCTCATCACTTAGCAGAAAATAAACAAGTTTTATGGCTAGAAAGGTTGTGAAACAATGGAAGTTATTAGAGAAAAATTTTGATTTGAATGTTATGAAAAAAGAGAAAGACTCAATGATGTTGATGGCCTCAATCCAAGTACAATTTTGATCTCAACTTTTCGTCGAAGAAGATATGACAAATTTAGAGGACTAAAATTTTCTTTCAAGGAGGGGAGAGTGTAATATCCCTCATTTTTTAAAATTTTGTAAGGGCCTATTTGTAATGTAGGGACCTAAATGTAAATATTAGGAATGTGATATGATTTATGAAAGATTCATATTAGGTTTTTAAAAAAATAAAAATGATGGACATGTGTCACTAGCAAACATAAGGTTGGTGCTACCTATGTTTGTTCTAAAGATGACACACAGGCTTCTTTCAAGCATGCTTGCCACCTTGCAATCCTTGTGTTAGCCAAACCTAAGAAATTAAATGAGAGAATAAAGGAAAACTTAACAAAGGAGGGATACTTGTTGTAGCCAATGTGGGTTTGAGAGGAGAAGGGAAAAGGAATTAAATTTGCTTTGCCTGAGGTTTTGCATCAATTCCCCATATTTGAGAATCAAACTTTTCTAAGACAAGTATTCGAACCTCTTCCTATAAAAATCTTGATATCTGATTTCATCTTAATTTTGAAAACTTTTGAAGATTTTGGCTTCATACTTGATATTTCTATCATTTGGGAATAAAACAGTGAATCTAGAATTTTTTAAGATTTGATCTCTCTATATTGTTCTAGCCATAACTTTCTGCACAAAATCTTGATTTTAGATAAACAAAATTTATCCGAAAATAAGCTCATAGCTCTTTCTTTTGATACTAAGATTGATAAATTTAGAGTCTATTTACCTACCTAAACTATTATTTCAATTGACCCTATGAAATTTGTAAAACAGAGATTGTCGGTTTTGACCATTCAGTACTCTCTTGCTTATAACTCTCTATTAAAAACTCTGATTTATATGAAACATAATTTATTGGAAACTAAATTCATAAACCTTTCTGTAAATATTTAATTTGAAAGATTTAGAATATAAATTCCTATTGAATCATCTGTTCTAATTAACTCTATAAATTCTGTAAAACAAAGATAATATTCTCTGACCCTTGGTTACTAAATTATTTATAACTTCTTGTTGGAAACTCCTATTTATAAAAAACTTAATTTATCTAAAACTAGATTGATACATCTTTCGAATGACTCTATTTTGTATAAATTAGAGCATAATTAATTATCCAAATAAATCATGAAATATGTCTCTCAAATTCTATCAGAATCGAGCTTTGATCGATTTCGCCTATTCTTGTTACAGAGCTTTGGTTATATGCTTCTATATGTGCTTTGGATAAGAATGAAATGTGTGCAACATCAAATGTAACGTTTGAACTTCTATTTGGTATTTATTCTTTGATATGTTCTGAAATACTTCTTATGATTCCAAAATATTTCATATATCATTGATATGCTCTAAAATGCTTCATATGTCATTTATATGTTCCGAAACATTTCATACGCCATTGATATATTTCGAAATATTTCATCCGATATTGTTATGCTCCGAAATGCTTCCTATGTAATTGATATACTCCAAAATACTTCTTATGTCATTGATATATTCTGAAGCATTTCATCCGCCATTGATATGTTTCGAAATGTTTCATCCGCTATTGATATGCTCCGAAATGCTTCATATGCCATTAATATGCTCCATAACATTTCATACGTTATTGATATATTTCAAAATATTTTATTTGTTATTGATATGTTATGAAATATTTCATACATCCTTGATATGCTCCAAAATGCTTCATATGCCATTGATATGCCTCATAACATTTCATACGCCATTGATATACTCCGAAATACTTCCTACGCCATTAATATACTCTGAAATGCTTCATATGCTATTGATATGTTCTAAAGCATTTCATTCGTCATTGATATATTCTGAAATATTTCATCTGCCATTGATATGCTCTGAAATATTTCATATATCATTGATATATTCTAAAACATTTCATACGCCATTGATATATTCTAAAATATTTCATCCGCCATTGATATGATCCGAAATGTTTCTTATACCATTGATATGTTCCGAAACATTTCATACGCCATTGATATGCCCCGAAATACTCCTTACGTTAATGATTTGATCCAATTAGTCTTTAATCCATTGTTATGAATAAAACATGCTTTGATATTATAATTCTGCATTCGTTGAGTGGCTATCTATGAACTCCTATATCCCTGCCTTGTATTTGGTACCTTATTTGTTTTGCAACTGTCCTCTTTCGTTATGGATATGTTAATCACTTGGTGAGCTCTATATGCTCACCTCGTTACTATATAAATTTTTTAGGATAGCTTATCTCTCGCTAAAATGTTTAAATTGGGTTGAGGCTGTGGAAAGCTAAAAGATTTTGGGGCAAAACTTTAGTGGATGATATATTTTTGTTGTGTAAGTACACTTGGTGTCTAATGGAATGTTGATGATAAATCTGAACTTATGACTTTTGTAAAAGTTTAAAAGAACCTCTCATGTTACGATTTTGTAGTGTTAAGTTAATTTATATAATGATATGAACATATGGTAAATATTGGTTTTTTGTGATTGTATAGAATCCCACACTTGTGGATTTATGAGGTGGTTCTTGTTTTGGTGAGTTGGTTTCAGATTTTATGATTCATCGAGTGATGTGGTATATGAATTTAAATTGCATAGGTCTTATAAATTATGGAATTATGAATGAATTAAATATTTTCTCAATGTCCTCAAATGTGTGTTTGGATCCTGGAATGGATTGTTGATCTGAATTATAATATTATCGATTTTAAGATAGGTTCCTGCTCCTGAACGTTATATCGATTCGGGGGGTGTGACAGAGATGGTATCGGAGCATGATTTGAGCATCACTAAGATGTTTGATGTGTAAAATATATTAAGGTCTAGTAAACTATAGTGATCGGTGAAACTTTACTTTGATGTCTTTTAAGAATCTAAGATGTCGAGAACATCTGGTCCTCTTGCTTTATCTTCTTTGAGTAATTGAGTGAAATGAAAGTGTTGATCGGGGACATCAAATTAGAATAGACTAGGAATGAGATAATTTAAGAATCTTAATCCTCCCAGTTTTAGTGGGGAGCCTAATCCAATGGTAGCAAAATGATGGATGATGCAAATAGAGAAAATATTGGACATCTTAAATTATTTTGATTATTAGAAGGTTTCTCTTGCCAATTTTATGTTGAAAGGAGAGCCTGAGCACTAGTGGAGAACGATAAAAAGGATTTCTAAAGTCAAACATGAGCCAATCACATGGAAGGTATTCGTAGAAAAGTTCAACGATAAATATTTCCCAGATTGCATTAGAGAGCATAAAGAATTAGAGTTCTTGAATCTCATCTAGGGAAACTTGACTATAGCAAAGTATGACTCTCCAGATTTGCCACTCATATAACTGATGATGAAATTAGAAAAGCAAAGATATCGACCTTAAAACTCAAAGCATATACGGATGTGGTAGTAAAGGAATTTGATAATTGAAAGAGACTTGGAGAAAATTCAGGAAAATTAGGGGTAAGAAAGATAAGGATAAGTTTATCAGCTAAAATAAGAGAGGAAAATAATTTGAAACAAGTTATAAAAGGGTCAAGACATCTAGATTTGGAAAAGAAAAACTCACTCAATAAAATATAAAATTTATATATGGGGTGATGATTGTGAGTAAAGTTTTCAAAAGTTCAAAAAAAAGATTGACTAGTGCCCCTATTATCACTATTTCAAGTGGTTATGAGGGAGTTGTAGTTTATATCGATGCCTCAAGAAAGAACCTTGGATATGTTTTGATGCAAGAAGGAAAAGTGATTGCTTATACTTCTAAACAACTAAAGAGTTATAAATTGAATTATCCAACTCATGATTCAGAATTGACAACAATTATTTTTGCTCTAAAGATTTGGAGGCATTACTTATATGGGCGGACATTTGAAGTCTTTATGATCACAAGAGTTTAAAGTATATTTTTACTCAAAAAGAGTTAAACATGAGGCAATAGAGATAGATATAACTTTTAGAGGATTATGATTATACTATTTGTTATCACCCGAGGTAAAGTCACTATTGTAGCTGATGCACTTAGCAGAAAATCAACAAGTTTTATGGCTAGACAGGTTTTGAAACAATGGAAGTTATTAGAAATTTTTTTTGATTTGAATGTTATGAAGAAAGAGCAAGACTCAATGATGTTGATGGCTTCAATCCACGTGCAATCTTGATCTCAACTTTTCATCGAAGGAGGTATGATAAATTTAGATGATTAAAATTTTCTTTCAATGAGGGGAGAGTGTAACATCCTTCATTTTTAAAAATTTTGTAAGGGCCTATTTGTAATGTATGGACCTAAATGTAAATATTAGAAATGTGATATGATTTGTGAAATATTCATATTAGGTTTAAAAAAAAATAAAAATGGTGGACATGTCTCACTAGCTAACCTAAGGTTGGTGTCACCTATGTTTGTTCTAAGGATGACACATAGGCTTCTTTCATACATGCTTGTCACTTTGCAATCCTTATGTTAGCTAAACCTAAGAAATTAGATGGGAGACTAAAGAAAAACTTAACAAAGGAGGGATACTTGCTGTAGCCAACGTGAGTTTGAGAGGAGAAGGGAAGAGGAATTGAAATAGAAGAAGGAGAAAAGGCTTTGCTTTACTTAAGGTTTTGCATCAATTTCCCATATTTGGGAATCAAACTTTTCTAAGACAAGTATTTGAACCCCTTCCTATAGAAATCTTGATATCTGATTTTATCTTAATTCTGAAAACTTTGGAAGATTTGGGCTTTATACTTAATATTTCTGTCGTTTGGGAATAAAATTGTGAATCTGAATTTTTTTAGATTTGACCTTTCTATATTTTTCTAGCCATAACTTTCTGTGCAGAATCTTGATTTTAGAAAAACTAAATTCATCCAAAATTAGACTTATAGCCTTTTCTTTTGATACTAAGATTGATAAATTTGGAGTCTATTTAGTTATCAAAACTATTATTTAATTTGACCCTATGAAATCTATAAAATAGAGACTATCGGTTTTGACCTTTCAGTACTCTCTTCCTTGTAATTCTCTGTTGAGAACTCTGAATTGTATGAAACATAATTTATTGAAAACTAGACTCATAAACCTTTCTTTGTAATTTGATTTGAAAGATTTGGAGTATAAATTCTTATTGAATCATATGTTCTAATTAACACTATGAATTCTACAAAACATAGATAATGTTCTTTGACCTTTGGTTAATAAATTATTTATAACTTCTTGTTGGAAACTCTTATTCATACATAACTTAATTTATCTAAAACTATATTAATACATATTTTGAATGACTCCGTTTTGTATTAATTGGAGCATAATTGGTTATCCAAATAAATTATGAAATGTGCCTCTCGTCATAATCGAGCTTTGATCGATTTCGCCTATTCTTGTTTCATCTCTTTAGAAATTGATTTTAGCTAAAATCCTTACTTCAATTTAGCTTTACATTATTGCTTTAAATTTCTGTATACTCTTGTCCTACGAGTATTTGCATACACGAATCTGTTATGTAAACTTTATATTTGTATCGCAATGTTTCGTATAAGCACATACATTCCGTTGTTCCACTTGTGTTTCCGATATGTGCTAATTTTATTGTTCACAATGCCCTTTTGTACTTTGGTGTTTGTGAGATTATTTGGACCTTTGTAAGAAATAGTAAAAGAATTATATGGACCTTTGCTAGAAATGGTAAAGGATTTATCTAGACCTTTGCTAGAAATGGTAAAGGGTATATGCTTAGAACCCGCGATGGTCTGTCGGCCCCCTCTGGCTTTATCCAGATGTGAATGAATGATGCTCCCAAACATGGGAGATTATGTTTGGGATCCTACTTCACCTTCTATCTATTTGATATGGTATCCAGAGCTTTGGTTATATTCTTCTATGTGTGCTTTGGATAAGAATGAAATGTGTGTAATGTCAAATGCAACATTTGAACTTCTATTTCGTATTTGTTCTTTGATATGTTCTGAAATGCTTCTTATACTTTCGAAATATTTCATACATCATTGATATACTCCAAAATGCTTCATATGTCATTTATATATTCCGAAACATTTCATACGCCATTGATATATTCTGAAATATTTCATCCACCATTGTTATGCTCTAAAATTCTTCTGATGTCATTGATATACTCCGAAATACTTTATATGCTATTGATATGTTCCGAAGCATTTTATGCGCCATTAATATGTTCTGAAATGTTTTATCCGCCATTGATATGCTCTAAAATGTTTTATATGCCATTGATATGTCCGTAATATTTCATATGTCATTGATATATTCTGAAATATTTCATTCGTTATTGATATGCTTCGAAATGCTTTATATTCCATTGATATACTCCGTAACATTTCATATGTCATTGATATGCTCCGAAATGCTTCATATGCCATTGAGATACTCCGAAATGCTTCATATGTCATTAATATGTTCCGAAGCATTTCATCCACCATTGATATGTTCTGAAATGTTTTATCCGCCATTGATATGCTCCGAAATATTTCATCCACCATTGATATGATCTAAAATGTTTCTTATGCTATTGATATGTTTCGGAACGTTTCATATGCCTTTGATATACCCTGAAATTCTCCTTACGTCAATGATTTGCTCTAATTAGTCTTTACTCCCTTGTTATGAACAAAACATACTTCGAATGAAATGACATTGTAATTCTGCATTCATTAAGTGGCTATCTATGAACTCTTGTATCCTTGTCTTATATTTGGTACTTTATTTATTTTGAAACTATCCTATTTCGTCATGGATATGTTAGTCGCTTACTGAGCTCTATATGCTCACCCTATTGCTATATAAATTTTCAGAATAGCTTATCGCTCACTAAAATGTTTAAATTGGGCTAAAGCTATGGAAAGCTAAAAGATTTTTGGGCAAACCTTTAGTGGATGATATATTTTTGTTGTATAAGTACACTTGGTGTCTAATGGAATGTTGATGGTAAATCTGAACTTATGAGTTTTGTAAAAGTTTAAAAGAACCTCTCATGTTAGGATTTTGGAGTGTTAAGTTAATTTATGTAATGATATGAACATGTGGTAAATATTGATTTTTTGTGATTGTACAAAATCCCACACTTGTAGATTTATGAGTTGGTTCTTGTCTTAGTGAGTTGGTTTTAGATTTTATAATTCATTGAGTGATGCGGTATATGAATTTAAACTGTATAGGTCTTATGAATTATGAAATTATGAATGACTTTAATATTTTTTCAGTGTCCTCAAACGTGTGTTTGGATCTTGGAATGGATTGTTGATCTGAATTATAATATTATTGATTTTAATATAGGTTCACGCTCCTGAATGTTATATTGATTCGGGGGGTGTGATAGGAATAACTCATGGCCAACTCGATATTAGGTCTAGAGGGTCACACACATATGGTAGGCGTTACAACGAGTAGAGATTCGAATATGAGATATCTGTTGGAGCCCCTATCTTATTGGATATCCAATTAGCCCCTAAATTATTGGATCTTATGGATAAGATCCAATAAGAGCTAATAAGAGATTATTGGGTTGAGACCTACTAATCTAAAAGGTTTAGGTAGTTGGATGGAGATCCAATACCCAATATGACAAGATCCATGAGGGTTAAGTTGACAAGAAGTCTCTATAAATAGGAGGGAACCAAAGACCCATAGGTTAGATGTTCTTTTTAGCTACCTCCTCCTATTCTCCTCTCTCCCTCTCCTTCTTAAACTGTAGCCCATATTTAAGGTGTGTGGACAGCAAGAAGGGGCAGCCCCTTTTTGATTGCGTGGTGCGCGCGATGAAGAGTTTTGGGCAGTGATTTGAGGAGTATCTTCGCAGCCCCTGCCATGTGGACCACTGCTAGAGAGGAGGATGGTTGACCTCCTTCATCCTCTCCTATAGATCTATAGGTTTTCAGGGATATACGATATCCCTAGGTAATTCTCTTATGCGTAGTTTTTCGGTTTCATAGGTTTTTGTGCACCAACTTTTGCACGACGATGAAACCTTCTTTTCTGCGAGAATTTTGGGATTTTATTTTTCTATTCTTCTACAGTGCATGTGATGTCACCCCAAATTTTCCAACAGTAGTATCAGAGCCAGGTTGCTTATGCAAAAGATTGGCTTTTAAATTGTGTGTTGTGTTCAATCATGTTAAAATTATTTTACGCGATTGCTACGATTTTTTTTGTTGTAGTTTTAAAATCTATAGTGCACCTTTTCTTGCTACTAAGAGGTGTTTTAAAGAGGGCTTTTGATGTCAAATTTGTTGACACAAAATGGGAAGAAGGGGCAGCAACTATTGCTGCCCCTTGGATTGGCTAAAGGTTGCTTGCAGCCTTGGCCGAGAGCTCCAATTTACTGCTCTCGGTCTGGCCAAAAGTAGCAGGAACGAGAGCAACATGGCTGCCCTCAACTTGCTATATGACAGCCCCTATAGCCAGGTTTCCTAGCTGCAAGGGGCACCCTTGGCGGTCAGGGTTTCTTGGCCGCAGGGGTTGCCCAAGCAACTAGGAGTTCTGGTCGTATGGAGCACCTGTAGCCCATGGCAGCCCTGCAGCCATAGTTTCCTGGCTACAAGGGACTCCTTGGTGGCTAGGGTTTCCTAGCTATGTAAGGTAGTCTAATGGCCTAGGATTCCTAGTTTTCGAGGAGTCTCTATATGGTAAGATTTCCCTACTTAAGAAGAAACTACTTGCCATATGGGGCACCCTATGGTAGGGTTCCCAAAATACTACATATAATTAATTAAAATAATTTAATTAATTATTATTATCTAGTAGTCCTACATGGTGATGTGTATATATGATGTATAATGTAGACGAATGATCATGGGCCGTATGATGTGTGTACATGTGATGTGATTATTATTATTATTATTATTATTATTATTATTATTATTATTATTATTATTATTATTATTATTATTATTATTATTATTATTATTATTATTATTGAGGCCTGTGAGCCTCCATTGTATTTATCATTTATTGTCGAGCCTACGTGCCTATGATTAAGTTGTAATCACATAAGAAGGTGTAGCGGGAGCGTTGAAGCGATAGTGCGACCCACGAGACTAAGACAAACGATTGTGATGCATGGAGATGCCGATAGAACTAATGAAGATGAGATGGACGATCACGGGGTATGGAGATGCACCGTTGCACACCTAAATCTTGATGTGAGTGATTAAGCTCACTAGCCCAAGCTTTATCACATTATGATGTGATCAATGATCATCTAGTGTGATTGCTCATATGATGTGTGATTGATTATACACCTACTAAATATGTATATATATTTGTATGCGATGTACATATATATTAAATATGTATGTGTGACATGTCATATTAGGAGGCCAAATCAAAATCTCCTCTCTCGATAATATTAAGTCGGTAAATATGAGGTAATTATATTGACCCACGTGGCCTTTCATCGTTATAGGTAGGGAACGATTCTTGATGTAGGTTAAGTTTGTCGAGTCCCTCGAGGCTACCTATATCGCGATTCGCTATCTTGTTTATGATATAGAGATGTCACCGGTGATCTAAGGACATGGTATTCTTGGTCGAGTCCCTTGAGAGTATATCATCGAATCAGACTCATCTTGTAACGAAGGTGTTGACTTAACCGAACATCAGAGTTGGTCGAGTCCCTCGAGGCCATTATGGTTTGAAGGCCGAATAGGACAGAAATCACAATAACTTGTGATCGGCAAGAGCTACCTACCTTTCGGGCTTAGTGTAATTGGTCGAGTCCCTCGAGGTTACACGAAGACGTTGATTGGATCCTGATCCCCACTAAAAGTTTGCCGGAGACTTTCATTTCAAATGTTGAGAGTGTCGCGTGACTCGCCAGAAAAATAGTGGGAGTAGATTAAGTTAGAGACCGGTATCTTATTTGTTTGTTTTCTATAAAATCCGCATGTTATTTATTTCTATTGTATCTTTATTTCTAGAAAATATCACTTTCAAATCCCTTACATGGTATACTTGATGTCAACCACCTCATTGGTCCGAATTATATGGATTGGCTCCGCAACTTGAGAATTATTCTCACTGCGGAGAAAAATGCATACGTCCTTGATACAATGATGCCTACGCCCGTGGAAGAGGCAAGAGAAGATGAGATCGCTCACTACGTGAAGTACACAAATGACTCCACTCTTACTTAGTATTACATGTTAGGCTCCATGACTCCTGATTTATAAAGACAACATAAAAAGATGGATGTCAGATCCATTCTCCTACATGTCCACAAACAGTTTGAGGAATATGGAAGGACTCAGCGATATGAGATATCCAATAGCCTCTTCCATGCTAGGATGACTGAGGGAACACTATTTCAGAACCATGTCCTAAAGATGATTAAGTGGATAGAGAAACTCACAGGTCTAGGAATGGTCCTAGAGGATAACTTGTATGTGGATCTTATGCTTCAGTCCTTACCATATTTCTTTTTACAGTTTATAATGAATTTTAATATGAACAAGCTTGAGGTTACTGTCCTTGAGCTCATTAATATGTTAAGGGAGGCAGAGAGCACTATCAATAAAGAGAATCCAATTCTTTATGCTAGTGAGACCAGAAAGAAAAGGAAGATAGAAAAGTCCCTTAAGAAGGGCAAAAGCATGGGTAGACTAGGTAAAGCAAAGGTTGCTAAGAAAGACCCGGCAAAGGACAAAGGCTAGTGCTTCCACTACGGTAAAGATGGGCACTGGAAGAGGAATTACAAAGAGTACCTTGCTAAGAGGGCGAAATAGAAGCTTAGAGAAGCTTCAAGTACATTTATGATCAGTCTCCATTTGTCACTCTTATAATAACACATGGGTATTAGATACCGATATTGCTTATCACATTTATAATTCATTACAGGTTCTGGCAAGACCTAGGAGATTGGCAAGAGGCAAAATAGACCTCAAGATAGGCAATGAAGTAAAAGTTACTATAGTAGCTATTAGCGAGGTCACCCTATATCTGCCTGGTGGAGCTATTATTGCATTTGATGCATGTTATTTTATTTCTTTTATTATCAAAAATATTATTTCTATTTCATATTTGACAGTTAGTGGATATAAATTAGTTTTTAAGAATAATGGTTGTTCAATAATATTAGATGATGAGATCATCACCAGAGGAACATTGCATAATAGTTTGTTTATACTAGACACTGCTCTATATATCATGAATATAAGTGTGTCCAAGAGGAAACAAGATGAGGTGAACAATACATACATATGCCATTATAGGCTAGGGAACATCCATGAGGGAAGGATTCAAAAGTTGCTAAAGGATGGATATCTAGATCCATTCGACTATGAGTCATATGCAATTTGCGAGCCTTGCCTTTATAGAAAGCTAACCAACTCTTCTTTTAGTGGAATTGGAGAGAGAGCTACAGAGCTGTTAGAACTCATACATAGTGATGTATGTGGACCCATGTCAACTCATGTCATAAGTGGTTACTCATACTTTATTATTTTTACTGATGATTTCTCAATATATGGACATGTGTACTTAATTAAATACAAGTTCAAGGCCTTTAAGAAATTCAGAGAGTATAAGAATGAAGTAGAGAACTATATTGGAAAGAGTATCAAGACTCTTCAATCAGATCGAGGAGGTAAGTATTTGAGTACAGAGTTCACCCAAGTCCTTAAGTTCACCTAGTTCCTTAAGGACCATGGGATCCTATCCCAATGGATACCTTCTTATATATCTCAGCTCAATGGTATATCTGAAAGGAGGAATCGTACACTATTAGACATGGTGCGGTCCATGATGAGCTTCGCCAACCTACCCATCTCATTCTAGGGATATACTCTAAAGATCGTAGCTTATCTACTGAACAGAGTTTTAACTAAGTCAGTAGTATCTACACCATATGAGATATGGAAAGGGAAGAAGCTCGATCTTATAGTTGTTAAGGTTTGGGGCTGTCCTACCCATGTTAAAAGACACAACCCCAATAAGTTAGAATCAAGGACGGTATGGTACAAGTTCGTGGGATACCCCAAGGAAACTTGTGGGTATTATTTTTATCATCCCGATGACCAAAAGGTCTTTGTAGCTAAGAAAGCGGTGTTCCTTGAGAAGGAACACATTTTTTACGGAGATAGTAGGAGCATGATAGAGTTAAGTGAGGTTGGATAACCTAGCTCAAGCACCACTCCATAGCCTGAGTTTGTTCAGGTACCTAGCACACAAGTTCTGACTTTACGTAGGTCCGGTAGAGTATCTCATCCTCTTGAGAGATATGTGGGACATATTAGAGGAGAGGATGTTGAGGATATTGATCCTCAAACCTATGAGAAGACTATTACAAGTATAGACTCCGAGGAGTGACAATAAGCCATAAATTCTGAGATAGATTTCATATATTCTAACAAGGTTTGGAACATAGTTGATGCACCCGAGGGTATTGTACCCATCAGTTACAAGTCGATCTTCAAGAAGATCGGAGTAGATGGAAAGGTAGAGACCTATAAAGAAAAGCTAGTGGCTAAGGGGTATCGTCAAAGGCAAGATGTTAACTATGACGAAACCTTCTCACCTCGACCCATGCTAAAATCTATCCAAATACTATTGGCTATTGCAGCACACTATGATTATAAGATCTGACAAATGGATGTGAAACCATGTTCCTCAATGGCAACCTCAATGAGGTGTATATAATACAGCTTGAGGGATTCATGTCCAAGGACTGCCCGGATAAGGTATATAGGTTGTATAGGTTCATTTATGGACTAAAGCAAACTTTCCAAAGTCAGAACATAAGATTTGATGAGACAATCAGATCTTATGACTTAATTAAGAATGAAGATAAGCCTTGTGTGTACATGAAGTTAAGTGGGAGCGCTATCACCTTCTTGGTGTTTTATGTGGATGACATCCTGATAATTGGAAATGATGTACTGATGCTATCCACAGGAAAGGCTTAGTTATCTAGACACTTCTCTATGAAGGACTTAGGGGAAGCATCCTATATCTTATGGATTCGGATCTATAAATATAAATCCAAGAGGATGATTGGCTTGTCTCAATCCAAGTACATAGATATGAGATATCACTTTTTAGGAGTATGTCCACAAAAATTCTTGAAGAAAGGGTAAACATAGATAGGATACCCTATGCCTTAGCAATAGGGTATATCATATATGTCATGCTATGTACCATGCTTGATATAGCGTATGCTTTGAGTGTAACGAGCAGGTATTAGGCAGATCCAAGCTTGGAGCACCAGAAAGCACTAAAGTGTATTCTTAAGTACTTGAGAAGGACTAAGGATCTTTTACTAGTAAATGGTGGTAGTAGCCTCAAGGTTGAAGGCTACACAGACTCGAGTTTCTAGTCCGATGTTGATAATAGCAAATCGAATTTAGGGTATGTGTATACCCTAAATGAAGGAGCAGTATATTAAAAGAGTTCCAAGCAAGATACTACTACTGACTCTACCACAAAGGCGGAGTACATTCCTGCAGTAGAGGCAATAAAGGAGGGAGTCTGCATGAAGAAGTTCATCACAGATCTAGGAGTCATGTTAGGCAACGAGGAGCTGATTCCCTTATATTGTGATAACAATAGGGCGACTGCTCAAGCGAAGGAACCCAAGTCTCATCAAAAGTCTAAGAACGTTCTGAAGAGGTTCCACTTGATCAGAGAGATCATGACCCGAGGAGATATAGCAATGGAAAAAGTTCTATCTGAAGATAACATCGTAGATCCACTAACAAAGTCATTATCTCAGATTGTCTTTGAGTGTCATAGGGGTCTAATAGGGATTAAACACAAAGGTAATTGGCTTTAGGTCAAGTGAGAGATTGCTAGTCATATGTGCCCTACAAGCTAATCACGTGAGTGATGGCATGTGTGACTTGACACACAATATTTTTACTTATTATTTGATATTTTATTACTTTATATTGTCTATTGTATGAATATATTGTGATGTCCATTGATCTGTGCAATGGGAATTGAATCGTGATGAGATCACAATAATGAGACCAATTCGCCTTTAAACACATATCATAAATAATTCCAGTCATAGGTTACTCAAGAGGAATATTGAGATAACCAGAGAGACTTGTGTGATATATACATGTCCATATGATGGATGTAACTGGTCTCATAGCTGTTTGTGTGGGGATATTAGGGATACAATGCAAGTGCTCATTGGAGAATAAGTTCACTGATTGATCCGCTCACAGAACGTTGGATGGTTGATAATGCCTTATTGTTAGACAACGATTTTGTCGTCCCAGTGGTATATCTGGTCCTTAGACTTGAGATACTAAGAATATCATATATGAGTACTCCACTCTTTAATACCATACTTATAGGTTTAGAGGTTTCAGATCTAGCACAGCCAGTAATCGAGAGTGATAGCCAACCTTACAAGGGCTATTGAGTGTCAATAGAGGATCATCCACTCTCGGTGTAATGAGAGAAATATCTCATGTATTCTTGCTCAGACAAATCCATGGTTAGGGTCATTTAGATTGAGAGAGAAAGAGTTCTTCGGGAGAATCCAATTAATGCGAGACTCGAGTAGAAACTGTATAGGCTTGACAATATCATACCTGGTATACAGTCTCTAGGGTATTAGATGGATGAGGGACTATAGATATACGGTAACTGAGGACAGATATATCTAAAGAATTGGATTCCCCTGTATCGTCTAGGGACTACGGCGTAGTGGTCTAGTACATCCGTAGTTGATGAGTCAAGTGAATTATTATAAAGATAATAATTTATTAAGTCAGAAGGAGTTCTGAAAGGTATAACTCACGGTTAGCTCGATATTGAGTTTAGAGGGTGATTATAGAGAAAAAAAAATCCTAATGATCACAGTAAATTACTTAACTAAATGACCAGCACGTTAACATATAGAGTTGACGTGTCAGCAGCAGACATATCGTGGTCTTTGTCGTTGAATTCAGTGGCATCGATGAGAACTACAACACTATTTGCTCATGAATTGACCAATATTGCTCTCACATAGGAGAGTGTTCAATTTTTGGGGGACGAAGTGGACCAGCAACAACCAGTCTTAAACAATGATTGAATCCGTCTCTAGTGACCTATTAAATGTTTCCGGAAGGATACATATATGTTGAGGTTTTGGGCGCTGTTCCATCCACAACAAATGTCCATCTTTATGGAAAGAACTCATGTAGCCTGAAGGCAACGTGCCAACCAGGAGCTTCTGCAGATACGAGAAGATCATATGGCTTGCACTCAATGACTCCGATCCATCTGCGAACATCAACGTCCAATAACTGTGCTGACGTATTGATACATGTCAAACCGTTAAGTATTTTATTAGTTGTCATATGATTCAAACTACTTGGTATATTAAAATTAATAATTCAAGTGCGAAAAGAAGCCTTTTAGGTTTAATGATCGACAGTTTAATGGAAAAAATAATTTTACCCTTATAACAAAGGTATCATAATAATCTTTTTGTTAAGCAAGACCTAATAAAATGTATGATCTTTAACATAGATAGTAATGGAGAAGCCTTTATTTTTTAAAATAAATTATATATCTTTTTTAAATTATTCATACCAAGATTTTTTAGTGCTACTCATGTTTGCTATTAATATTTTGATTTATTTTATTTTTTAATGGTTTAATGATTAATAATGAAATTTGGATGATAAAAGTGATTACTATGAGTGTTTATGCAATATAAATCGAACTATTTAATGAAGGGATATATATATATATATATATATATATATA
>LVTN01000230.1:112597-141290 GCA_001649415.1 Musa itinerans | reverse complement strand
CATATATATATACATATATATATATATACATATACATATACATATATATATACATATACATATATATATACATATACATATATATATACATATACATATATATATACATATACATATATATATACATATACATATATATATACATATACATATATATATACATATATATATATATATACATATACATATATACATACATATATATATATATACATATATATACATACATACATATATATATATACATATATATATATATATACATATATATATATGTATATATATATACAATCATGAAAATTTATGAATGATATTATACCTCTTTCTCAAAACCGGTCAAGTCGGCATTGTTGCCTTCTAAATGCAAACACTTGTGCAATACTTTCATAGCAAAAACTTTGGCATTGTGAAGCTCAACTTCCTCGGGGAACATAAAGTGTGCTGCTCTGTAGACACCAACCATGGCTCCTAAGAATTCAGTGTAGTTCTCCATGATATGTGTGAGCACATCCTTCTCATCCATAAACCAACAAAACTTCCCTACATAAAACCGAAGATTACTAAGTTAGATGAATCATTAATTGCAACAAATGTGCATAGCACAATCTACTTACTACAAATTTGAGATTATGGTAGCTAAACTTTACTTGGTGTTACACGATATCCATATGCCCTTAAAAGATTAAAGGCTAACGAGTCTCTATATATATATTGTGATATCTCATAATTCTTGTAATCTTCTCGTTGTTGCGTAGCCCAATTCCTGCACGTTGAAAACAGCTAAAGTAATTTGTTTCCCAATAGCTAGAAATGAGAAAAAGACAAAAAAAGAGCATGATAGAATATTTTTTTTTTTTTCCCAAAAAAAAAAAAAAAAAAAAAAAAAAAAAAAAAAAAAAAAAAAAAACTGTAGCAAAAAAACAAAAAGAGAAAAAGATAAGGTGTCTTTAACATAATTTTCCACGAGTAAGTGAATGAAGCATCATTCTTCGCACTCTGGGTTTTAAATCGGTCTCTTTGTCTACGATATTATCTAACAATCTTGATAGTTGGAGTTATGTAGTGGCATGACATAGGAATTAAAATCATTTAAATCTATAACAGAGGCAGAAAATTAGTGGAATTTGGATTTTCAGTTAAAGTGGTATCATTTACTCATCCTTCATAGATGGAGAAGCTCACCATTGTTGAGAGAGAGAGAGAGAGAGAGAGAGAGAGGTCGCTTCGCAAACATTGATCAAAACAGATCTATTATATAAGTGGAGGTTTTTCTTGCAATAAAAGATTGTGAACAACGACCCACTGAACTTTAGAACATGCAACTGAAATGTCTTTGAATGGGCATTAGACTAGGGAGGTGCTAAAACTAATGTGATCTATAGAGCATGGTTGGCTTATTGTAAGAAAACTTTCGGAAAAAGATTTTGTTATCTCCAATAGTAAGATATCTGAAACAAGGCAAGATTCTCTTCGCTTTTTACTCTCGATGGCTCTTCCAATCTAATAAAGTACAAACTGATTAATCCTGAAATAATTAGTAAATGGCCTCCAAAAGTTTTGAAAATACGGGAAGAAAGAAAAATAACCTCACAAAAAAAGAAAATAATTTGTATGCAGGAGAAATTCTAGGTCACGTTAACTTGTCTCGTTGTTGGATAAGAATTCACCTCAGAGAGTCAATGAATCGAGACATATCACTCAACATGTCATTGCAGTAGCTGTCGATATATATATATATCTGATAGTGATTAACAACGAGTTGCAGCAGCCACACACAAAGCCGTACCTGTAAGTATGGTCCAAAACGCCTCGTATTTCTTCTGCAAAATGCTCACCACACCCTAACCTCCTCAAATGATCCACCAGACACAGCTTTATGAGATCTTCGTCCACAGGAAACACGGAAGGAACTGTTTACTCCACACCAATTCTACCTTTTAGAATATGCACCCATCTAACTCGAAATAGATTCTTAGTTAGTGGACTTACCCACGTTACTGCATCGTTTCATCATGGTCTGCAGGTACTCCAAGCAATTCCTATCGCCTGTAATCATGAAAGCACAAGCGGTTGCAGAAGGAGAGTGGAAGAGCGAGCCGTCTTCCATCTGAAGCCTAAGAATCACTTCATGATTTGGCCTGCAGCTTATTGGCAGGGCCTCAAGGAACGACGTTACCGGGGGGTGGCGATCGTTGCCGGAAGATTTTTCCCTGCCGCATCAAAGTAGAATTCACTGTGTATGAGCAAGAAAACAAAGTCCCAGCCTTGCGCGGCTAATGTATACTCCTATGACCGACCCTTACATTGCCAATATGGTTTCTCTTCTGTTGAAGACGTTGTTCACTGCTGGCATGCTGCCGCCGTCGGGAAGAACAGGTAGGCCTTTGGCCAGTGCCAGCTCAAGCATGCCAGGGAAGACAATGGAGAACCACCGAGGGATGCCACCGCGATGCTCCATCAGAAGTTTCACCATGTTTGCACGAAGAAATCCTAATCCTAATAAAAATGGAAGCTTATGTCAAGAGGTACATGCTAATCCAAGATCAGAGATGTGAAGATCATGTGCATCTTAGGAAGGAAATATATCTTGCAGGTGAGACAACAGAGGCCGATCCCGTACAAATTGGACCGACTCATGGGAAACCAGTAGGAGCATCCTCTAGACTCGACGTAGTTCTTCTTCCACCAAATATATCATGGTGGCTTGCAATAGTTTGATTCACAATGAACATCCCTTGCAACCCCAGCTGCGCCATAACAAATCCTTAAAGATCTACCACATGCAATTTAGATCAACATCAAAGACATCACCATTAACTTTTTCAAAATATATCTGAGAATTTGACTCAAAGAACCAGATTTAGGAGGTCTAGACTCCATGCTGCTTTCAGTCCTTGAAGCAAATTAAGAATTCATCTGTCAGCTCAAAGAAAGAAAGCTTCACTCTCTGAATAATGAGTACCCATTCTACAAAGTGATAATTATGTAATCTCCAATTACTATGTGATTTGTGCAGCTTGTACATATTTATGTTAGAAGAACTATCATAGTGAAAATAAATCATACTTGTTAAAATAGTGTACATATGTATGATCTGTGGAGCTGCTGCTATTTTGGAAAGATTAGAATCTATCGTTCGGGAGTCGATTCCGCAGGTTCGTATTGAAACTGACTCCTTACTGATGACATACAGTGATGAGGTTATTGTAAGTTAGGGCTTGTCCTTTCTTTGAATCAGATGTTGCTTTCTGATGCATATAGTGCAATACTGTAATTTGACTTTTGTTTGCAAGAAATAAAATGACAGTTAGGCACTTGCAATCAGCTAGATTGCGACTAGGTTTCGTTATCCAAGCAAAGCATAACCGGTTCGCTGGGCAATGGTCATTTAGAGTGTTTATAATTATAGCTATAGAATTAATTGTTTGCTTTAGATTTGTCTTCCTAACCTTTTTTTTAACCATTTCAAATTGCAAAATTGTATTTTCTTTATACTCCAAACTCTGCCGATATTGTTCCATTCTCTCATTGGCTCCCCAGAGTACAAGTTCGGGGTTCCATATCAACTCTATCATTTTGGAGAATCAGTCTATATGAATATACTGCAGAATAACTTGAGTTTGTGTAATGATAATAACTTGAGTTTATTCAAATAAATATTACTATGCAAAGCTTTATAAACCAAACCACTGAAAAAATATGTAGATACCGAAGGAGGGTGAAGATGGTTGGGAATGCCAGTTTTACCTTTCTCGATATTAGCATGGCCAGTGTCCCATGCATTGAGTGCAACAACACAAGCGAGGGTGGAGGTGAGAGAGTCCATGGGGGTGCCGAGCTCCCCCCAGTACCCTTCCTCTCTCTGGTGGCGGAGTATCCACTCCAGGCACTGCGGAAACATGGGACGATGAGGAGACTGAGGACCGGCAACCATGGCGACCCATGCAGTTTCGTAGGGCGACGGTGGCAGGAAGGAGAGCATGTCAGCTGAGGGGGAGAACATCTCATCCTTAATCCTTTCAACAAGGTAAGAGATCGACTCATCCATCTCCTAAACAGCGAATGGATCGGTACGTGTTCGAGCTGAGGAGTTCAAGGAGGCTCTATTTATAGAAGCAGCTCACCGCACAAAACATCGATCGAGCAGTCGGTGCACGTTTATATCATCTGTTATCGCTGAACTTTGTGTGGCTGTACATCTCTGCCAAACGCACTGTTGACTCACTGTGCATCTTTGTGTGTTGATGTATGATGAGTGGCCATAGATTGATTTGATGTCATTTTCTGTTCATGTCACATGTAGACAAATGGAAGTATAGCTTTGCAACAACAGGTCGAGATACGTGAGAAACGGGCACAGGCTGCTGGTTTCTCAAGCGTGAAACATGCTGCTGTCCCTCTCTACTAGCTCATTTCATTCTTTGTACGCAAGAAGGGCGATGGCTTCATGTCACCAACTTTTGTCGAAGAGTTACCCCACCATGTTATGTAGCGGGGACAGGTATCCTCTGAGTGGCAGAATGAGGGAATAAGAAAGACAAAAAATATTCCAATACAAGATAGAACTTTGTTATTTTTTAACAATCATTTGTAGGGAGAAAACAAGTAGAATCCATCATTTGTTTTTGTTTCAATTGATGACATAAGACGAGTAGTAGCGAGTTTCTTTTTTAAAAGATAAAAAACCCAAAAGATAGAAATATAAAATAATAAAAAAGTTAAATAACTAACGTAGCTCGAAGAGAATATTTGCAGGACGAAGCCCCGGACAATATAATCATAAAAAACAATTTGTGAACTCACACCACTCACACATAATGTGAGAAAAACATTAATTCATTTATTCATCTTTTGATTCATTATAATGTTCTAACCTCCTTTTATAGATCCAATAAAAGAATAATACAGAAATAATATGATTGTAATAAAGATTGCAATGGTATCAAATCAAATATATAGTATGTTCTTTTTGAAAAAAGATAATAATCTGACTCGATTTAAGAAAATAATTTTCTTCTCCTGATGATATTATTGATTGATAAGTTTTATTTTTATAGAGAGAATCTTTTACAATCTTTAATCAAGAATAAATTTGATTTTTCTCTCTCTTTTTTTTCCTCCTTGTGTGTGACAACTTATTGATTGACCGTGGCCAATGGTGTCCCTAGAAAAGCATAAGAAGCTATTAATATTGACCAACATCAAATTAGAGACGACCAAAAAATTAATTCATTCCGAAATTTGAATATGACCTAACGTTTTTCCTTTAAAAAAAAGAAAGTCGAACTAAACTAAATGTAACGATGATTTATTCGATTGTGGTCCACCATTTCTCCGCAGCTGCCCTTGCAACCACACTCAGCACTCAGTCTCTCTCATTTTGTTCCACACACAACGGGAACTTAAGATTTCTCTCACCGAAATCTTTAGTTCTTAAAACATACCTACTTCGCCCCAAAGAATGATCTACACACAAAAAAAATAAAGGTGTACTATTTTAATTCTGGTCCAACGAGTACTCTTTCCCATCAGACACTGCATTTCCGAGATCTCAGGTAATGGGCAAAATGGTCAGCGTACGCTTCGTCCGGGTCGATGCCCAATAGAGCAACATTCATTTGTCTGTAAACACACTGCTGGCTCGCTGTGCATGTCAAGCTTGGATGCGTGAGACGATGAATTGATTAATGTTGACATCTCAACCCATGCGGTCCCATACAACACAACCTCCAGCTTTCTTGAACCAAATATTTCATGAAGCGTGGCAATGTCTCAACCAGGAATTCGGAGTTGCAATAACACATATCCGAGAAATGGCCAAGATGAAGGAGCAATCCTAGTGGGATTGGTGGAACATTTTATGCCGCGTCCAGTTGTGTAGGTATCCCTATCAACTCTTAGGTTAGTCCAAGTGAGAATAACAAACTAATGGATACAAAAGCCCGACAAGTTACAACAATGTTCCTTTCGTAGCAAATCTATGTTCTAAGTTAGAAAAGACTTAGAAAATTACAAGTTCTCAACTTTGAATTCGCCACTACTATCTACCGATCAATATTTATTGATACGGCACATTGATTAGAATCGGACCGAATCAAACAATCCAATCCAAAAAATTAAAAATTAGATCATTAATCAATATGATTCAATTATCAGATTGGATATGTTAAAAAATTGAATGAACTCGAAATAACAAACTAATGAACATAGAAACCCGATAAGTTACGACAGTGTTTCTTCCATGTTAGAAAAGACTTAAGATATTACAAGTTCTCAACTTTGAATTCGCCACTACTATCTACCGATCAATATTTATTGATACGACACATATTGATTAGAATCGGACTGAATCAAATAATCGAATCCAAAAGATTAAAAATTAGATCATTAATCAATATGATTCAATTATCAGATTGGATATGTTAAAAAATTGAATGAACTCGAAATAACAAACTAATGAACATAGAAACCCGATAAGTTACGACAGTGTTTCTTCCATGTTAGAAAAGACTTAAGATATTACAAGTTCTCAACTTTGAATTCGCCACTACTATCTACCGATCAATATTTATTGATACGACACATATTGATTAGAATCGGACTGAATCAAATAATCGAATCCAAAAGATTAAAAATTAGATCATTAATCAATATGATTCAATTATCAGATTGGATATGTTAAAAAATTGAATGAACTCGAAATAACAAACTAATGGACATAGAAACCCGATAAGTTACAACAATGTTTCTTCCATGTTAGAAAAGACTTGAGATATTACAAGTTCTCAACTTCGAATTCGCCACTACTATCTACCAATCAATATTTATTGATACGTCACTTATTGATTAGAATTGGACCGAATCAAATAATCGAATCCAAAAAATTAAAAATTAGATCATTAATCAATATGATTCAATTATCAGATTGGATATGTTAAAAAATTGAATGAACTCGAAATAACAAACTAATGGACATAGAAATCCGATAAGTTACAACAACGTTTCTTTCATATTAAAAAAGACTTGGAATATTACAAGTTCTCAACTTCAAATTCACCACTACTATCTACCGATCAATATTTATTGATACGACACATATTAATTAGAATTGGACCGAATCAAATAATCGAATCCAAAAACTTAAAAATTAGATTATTAATCAATATGATTCAATTATTAGATTGGATATGTTAAAAATCAAAAGAACTGAATAACCCAATCAATTTTTTTTAGATAACTCACCCATATGAACCAACCATGTTACATAAAATCGATCTAATTTTATAATATAATGAAAGATTGTTTAAATATACTTAACTAAATAGTTTTTTTGTTATTTGTTTAAGAAGACGTTTACATCAAATTAGGATTCAAGTGAAAAATAAATTATAATTAATCCAATTTAGTGTAATTATCATCAATGTTTATGTTTATAATGTTAGTTGATGTTATCATTTTTATAACTCTCTATACATATTATTAAAATTAATTATAATATTTTAGATTTTAACTATGTATAATTTTAAATTATTTAATATATTTTTAAAAAGTACTAATAATTATTAACCAAGTAAGGCTTTGCAGGATGCCAAGTCTGCCCGTTGTATTTTAAGGATTTGTGGCTGAAATTTTGACCCCTAAACTTCTTGACTAAAGTATCCCTGCATTTACGATGTTCAGAAAGCACCTTCGCACACAATTATGCAATCGAAATCAATTTGTCGATTAGAGGAGGGTAAACATCAGTCCGTTCCGTGTGTTTGCTGTCCAACGGGCTAAATTATATTTGTGGGTCGAAGGAGGCATATTTTTGCCTCTAATTCTTTCACATTCTATGATTTTTTAAAGATTTTATGATAATTAATTATCATAAATCAATCTAAATTTTAACCATTAGAATATTAGAACATGCTTCTAAGATGATTAATATTATTTTTTATTCTTTAACAATTTTATGATAATTAATTATCAAAATTAGAAAATTTTAAAATATGATATGTGATCAAGAATAACTTGGTCAACTTTCATGGAATCGACTCAAACTTCCACTAAACTAACTAGTAATGATTCTAAGATAATTAGTCTTGTTTATTTTTATAATAATTAATTATCAAAATTAGAGTTTTTTGAATAGATTATATGATAGAGTGTAACTCAATTCAATTTCAGGTATAATTTAGTAAATTTTTACTAAATCGATCTAAATTTTCACTGAAAAACTAAAATATGATTTTAAAATAATTAATATTTTTTATTTTTAAAAATTTTATGATAATTAATCATTAAAATTTAAGTTTTTTGAACTAGTATAGTAATCGAGTATAACTTCGCTCGATTTTGAGTGTAACTTGATCAACTTTCACTAGACCAATTCAAAATTTGATAGAATCACTAGGACTTGATTTAAGATGATTGGTGCCTTTTTTTATTGTTTTAAAATGTTATCATAATTAGTTATCAACATTAGAGTTTTTTAATATCATCTATGATTAAGTAGTTTAAGCAAATGCCCAAAGATATTTTGTCAAGTAAAAATAGAGGTATCATTCGATAAAAAGTTATAATGAGATTTTTTAGGTAAAACATCTAAAATTCTTTTAATAGCAATTTTGTAATGCAAAGAAGTTCAACATATAATATTTTATCGATTCTAAAAATAAATAAAACATACATTTTATACATTTAGGCTTGGATATTAATATTTTCTTTCGTTTTTAAGCATAGTATGGTGACCCAATCAACATCACTCACATGATTAGAGTTTCTTTTCTTTTCTTTGCTTTTTTTTCCCTCATCACTTGGTCGAGGTGGTAATTCTGCTTGCAAGGCGAATGCATAAAACTAATGTCTACTGATGCATTAATTATCTTTTTTTTTTTATAAATATCTATTACTACGTCAAAGTGGAGTACAAAACGCCCCTAACATCGAAGCAAAATAAAACCTATAATTGAGAGGGCCACTTTCCTCTCCACACAAAAAAAGAAAAAAAGATGATTCACTTTTAGCCAACCAGTTGACTGCCTCATCTTCTTCCTGAATACACGACAAAAACACATGCATCAAAACATTCCACAGGAGCCTAAATACTATGCGTAATATTGCATATGACCCATAGAATAGCTGATTACCTTTGTAAAATATTAATGAAAAATTAACAAATCTCATTCAATGATCACATGAGCAAATCCGATAGCAACCACCTCCTGAACTATAGCTAACACCATTGCCACCTCACAATAGATCACATTACATCGTCACAGCCATATATAATATCCACAAATCACATCCAATGTATAAATCCTCACAGATACAACCACTAAAGCCCCAATCAACCATAAAAAGGAAGCCGACGTCCGACCTCCACAAGATGCGACAGAGACCTGACGAAACAATTGAAAATGAACAAATGGTCCAAAAACACAAGTTCCAAACCACATAAGCAATAAATAAAATGGTTGCCAAGCCCCATTAAAACGAGTCTGTCTACTAAGGGGAGCAGCGGTGCAAAAGCTTTCAACAAAACATTTTTAATCTGAGAGACTAGCAGTATTTTCCATAAGCAACGCCACCCATCCCCTTGAGCTGCAGACTCGCCACTAGAAGGAGCAAGGAACTTGAAAGCAGCTTTGGTAGAAATAATCTTATTAATATTTGACTTCCATAGCTAACAATCATCACATAGGTCAAGAGATAACTCCACCGAACAAATCCTCGCAGCCAGCTTCTCTCCAAAGGAAGAGTATAACTTATCTATATTCCACCTATCATTGCTCATGAGTTTTAGAAAGTGATCGTAAAATCTTGTTAACGAGTTCAAAATTCGAAAAGCATTTACCAAGAGCTTTTAAACCATTGACGACATCCATAAAACGGGTGTACATGTTAACAATGGTTTTACTCGGCTTCATTCAAAATAGTTCAAAATCATGCATTAATTTTAGATAGCAGATTCAAGCGTACTACAAGTGTCCAGAAAGGTCTGACAGAAACTTAAGAGGAATTGAACAAATCCATGAATCGGCCAAAACTCGAATCAAAGAACCACCACCCACACATTTAAAGAAACCTTCCCAAAGAACAACAAAAGCTTTCAAAAATTGTCTCTAACTCTTAACCACAATTAGCAAGGCAACAAACATCCCAAGGACTGCATACACCATATTTCACCTTAACAACCTGAACCCAAAGGCTATCAAGACCATTCAGATAATGTATAACTCTCCTCCCTCGTAAAATACAAGCAATTCTCATAACATGAAGATCCTTTACACCTAAAGCTCCCTTCTCTCTAGGGAGAGTAATCATATCCAAGGCAATCAAATGCAGCCCTCTAAATTGACTCGAATTAGCCCACTTGAAATTTTTAATATGTTGTAATAAGTCATTAAGAACCATAGAAAGCAATCACGTAACACTCAAAGAATGTAAAGAATAGAATTCAAAGTAGAGATGATAGGGATCCTTGCCAATGTCCAAGTCGGTCCATCACCAACTGCACAAGACTCTTGAACTCAGTCTTGCTAATTCTTTTAGGGGCAATAAGGATACCTAGATATTTTAATGAAAACTTCCCTTTTTGAATTCTGAAGCAATCACACACATCCCTCCTAACCTTCCTAGGGAAGAAAGTCTTATATTTAGAGATATTAAAATTCAAATTTACTACCAATTCAAAAAGCTTAAGGATATCAAGAAAAGTATGATAAGGGCGAGGATTGGCACAAAAGCATAACAAGATATCGTCAGCATACATCAAATAAGAAACCTTACATACTCTTTTAAAAGAGAAAAGGGTGATCAGGTCTGTATCACAAGCATATTGAATTAAAAATGATAGGAGCTAGGACACAAGAGTTTATAAATAAGATGAGATCGGGTTCACATGACAAATTCCTCTATCACCCTTGAAGAAATGGGTTGGTTGACTATTGACTAGACATGCAAAAGAAGGAGATGAAATGCAAGTATAAACCCAAGAGATAATTTTTTATGAAAAATGAGTCAATTGCATGGTGTGAAGAATAACCATCCAAGAGATTTTATCATAAACCTTTTCAAGATCTAGTTTATGAATAATAAAGGGGTTCATACCTCTAGAACTGAACAAAGAATGAGCAATCATAATATTATCATGAATAGAGTACTCAGGGATAAAAGCAGACTATCCACAAGAAATGAGAGAATCCAAATAAAGCTTCATACAATTGGCTAAGACTTTAGTAAGGATATGATAATTAAAATTACACAAATAAATAGATCAAAATTTCTTGATATCTCTAGGTTTTTAGTCTTAGGAATAAAAACAATAAAGTTCTTCATCCACTCATCGGGAAGGATAGTAAAATTATAGAAAGATTAAAAGACCTAAAGAAAAGAATCATATATGATTTCCTAATAAAAGTGATATAACTCTATCATAAACCCATCTAGACCTTGGAATTTCCTCAATCCTAATGAAAGCATCCCAAATCTCACATTTGCTAAAAGGCTGAGTCAAGTGATTTTTATTCTCCTCAAATAGGTCCCAAGTGGATAGAATTAGAAACTGATGGATCAAAGGAGCATGGCTCATTCTAGAAGCGGTTCAAATAAAAAGAAACAAATTTATTTTTAATGAGCATAGGATCAATGATGATGGAAGATCCAGAAAAAATATGATGTATAAAATTATTTCTCTTATTGATAGAGACCAGAGCCTGATAGTTCTAGTATTAGAATCCCCCTTTGTGATCCACTTAGATTTAGCTTGAGATTGCCATTTCAAGTTGATCTACCTAAAAAGCATAAAACTCTTCCAGTAGAGACAAGACAATTATACATCTCCGCCTCATTCAGCCCCACCTCAGCCTCTCTATCCTCTGAGAGAGCAATCTCTTATTGGATGTGGGCAATTGCATCCTCAATCTTATCCAAGCAATTTTTGTTCCAAATGGAAATAAACCACTTAAATTTACAAAGATAGGATGAGTACCCATCAATCAAGGATTCAGAAGGAACCCCTCTCAAATACTTTAAATTATATTCTTGACCTCACCATATTCAACCTAGAACTAGTGGAACTTAAACAAGGAGGGAGGCTTGAGATAACCCACCAGATTTAAAAATATAGGATAATTATCCAAGATAACTCTAGAGAGGTGCCTGATAAATTTACCAAAAAACTTGAACCACTTGTGATTAGCAAATCTCTTATCTAACCGAACAAAGATGCGAGCGCTACCCTATGGCTATTATACCAGGTAAATGTATGACCTATAAAACCCAAATAAGATAAAGCGAATCAGAAAGAAATTGATTGAAATACCTAACCATAGAACAAAAATGTAAAAGGAAAACTACTTAATTTATCCTTAACATCCAAGATATAATTAAATCCCCTAACATAAGCCACAGAAAGTCACTCAAATTGATTGATGAAAAAGAATCACATAGAAGATTATGGTTGAGAATAGAAACATTAGCTTACATACTAAAAAATAACAATAATAATAAGGTTGAGAATTTTGAAATTGAACTATAACATGTAAAACTTGAGAACAGATAGATAATGCTTGAGTTCTAATAATGGAGGAGTTCCACAATAATGTTATACTACCCGAAGCCCCCATCACTAGAAAGAGTTCAATTGCCTAAGAACATCACGAGCATCTGGCCAAGCATTGCACTTGCTCTTCCGAGTGCGTCTCATACAAAAATAGAAGACAAATCCGATGAACACGAACATTGAATAGAATGTAGTCAATAACAAATCTTTTTTATAATCCTCGATAGTTCTAAATGAGAATATTTATAAGAAATAAGAAAAGAAAATGTTAGGGACTTTCCAACATAGCGAACACGATTGAAAGGAGATATCCCTTATTGGGAGGATCATGGACTATAACCTTGCCCACGTGAAGGTCTTAGCCCTACTACCAAGGCACTAACCTAAGCTTTCACTTTCGACCATCCCCACACTTGTTCCTAGGTGGGAGCTGAAAAAGAAGGTCTTATTGTGGGTTGATAACCTACAAGTTCAGCTCATAGTGAGCTTTAACATCCCACAGCCCACCTTATTTTAACCTAACCCTAGATCTAATAAGGGGGGTGTGGGGGCTATGAAAAAAAAAAAAAAACTGCAGCAATGAGGCATCAAATTGCAACAATATCTTGATTAAAAAAGAGAAGAAAAGAGTAGAAAAATAAGAGAAGGAAAGGGAAGAAGATAAGGACAACATAAAGAGACTATTCTCAATCATCCAAGCAATATTCTAATCTCATGTTAGATCAGATCTATAGTAGATTCTTATTATGATTACATGAGGAGAATTTAGATATTGTGCACAGTGACATAATCCTTTTATCTCAATTATTCTTTTGAGATTGTTGTTTGAGTTTTAGGCAAAAAACTGATATTTGTATATTCATTATTCTTATAGTGGATTATCTCAAGTTTGCCCCGTGGTTTTTACCCTTCACGTTGGAGGGGTTTTCCACGTAAATCTTGGTGTTCTATTTTTTTTGTGATTCCATTTAATTCTGTTGTGTATTATGACCTGCTAGTATTTGTTCATATACAAAAGTTTAAATCTCTTTATATCCCATCAACTGGTATCGGAATAGGGTTTTAGTAATTTAATTTTTATGTCTGAACGTAGAGGCCGGTTGTGTTTCTCGCATGATTAGCTTGAATAGAAACAATTGGATGATATGGAAACCAAGAATGAAAGATCTTTTGTATTGCAAAGATTTGTATGGACCTTTGCAGGGGGATAATGCAAAGCCCGCAACTATGACAGATGATGAGTGGAAGAGGTTAGATCGAAAAATAGTTGAGTTTATTCGACAATGGCTCGATGATAGTGTCTTTCACCATGTTTCTACTGAAAGTTCTGCATATTCTCTTTGAAATAAATTGGAAGGTCTCTATGAAAGAAAAACTGCTAGCAACAAAGCTTTCTTAGTAAAAAAACTTATAAACCTGAAATATAAAGAGGGTGCTTCTATTGCTGAGCATTTGAATGAAATGCAGAGTATCACTAACCAGTTATTCTCTATGAAAATGTCTCTTGATGATGAGTTACATACATTGTTACTTCTCAGTTTATTACCAGAACGTTGGGAGACACTAGTAGTTTCCCACAGTAATTCTATGCCATATGGTGTTGTCACTATGAGTCAAGTAACAAACGGTTTGTTGAATAAGGAGTTGAGAAGAAAGAATTCAGCAACATCTCAGAATGATTCATAGGCACTTATCTCAGAGAATAGATGAAGGTTAAAGTCCAAGGATAGAAGTAGTTCATGCATGGGTAGAAGCAAGTCAAGATCAAGAAAAGATATTGTTTGCTACAACTATGGTGAGAAAGGACATTACAAGAATCAATGTAACCAACCTAAGAAGAGCAAGAAAAAGAGAAAAGAAGTGGAGTCTATAGAGTCAAAAGATAATATCATAACTATAGTGCAAGGTGGTGATTATTTGATTTTGTCTCTTTTGATGATATTTTTTCTTGTGTGTGTTAAGATCTTAAGTGGGTGATTGACACAGGTGCTTCTTATTATGCTACACCATAGAGGGAGTTTTTTGCTGCATACAGGTCTGGAAATTTTGATGTTGTCAAGATGTGTAACTATGACACGGCAAACATCATTGGCATGGGTGATATCCATATAAAGGCCAACCTTGGTTATAAGTTGGTGCTTAAGGATGTGAGGCATATGGTTAACTTGAGACTGAATTTAATTTCAGTTGGAAGACTCGATGAAGACACTATGATAACAGATTTCACATAGGGCAATTGAAGCTCAGTAAGGATTCTCTTATTGTGACTAGTGGAAAGAAATGTCACACTTTGTATAGGTTGTAGGCCAAAGCTTATGGTAAGCAGTTGAATGCTATAGAGAAGGGACTGCAACATGGAGTTATGGCATAGGCGATTGGGACACATAAGCGAGAAGGGACTGCAAGCTCTTTCCAAGAGAGAGGTATTGCCAGACCTCAAAGGTACATATTTGAACTCTTATATTGATTTTTTTGCTAGTAAATAACACAGAGTTTCATTTGCTAGTCCTACTTTGTCTAGAAACTCCTGATGGATTTGTTTATACAGATATATGTGGTCCTTTGAGGACAAAAACTCCTGGTGAATTTGTTAATGTCCTTGATATCTTGTGCACTTTATTTTATCACTTTTATGGATGATTTTTCCAGGAAAATTTGGGTCTATGCTATGAAGACCAAAGATTAGGTTATTAATGTCTTCAAAGAGTTTTACACCATAGTTGAAAAGGAGACAGAAAGGTAATTAAAATGCATAAGATCATATAATAGTGGTGAGTATACATGATTATTGCAGGTCACATAGCATCCAATATGAGATCACAGTTCCTAGTACACCTCAGCATAATACTATTGTAGAGAAGATAAACTGTACAATTATAGAAAAGATCAGATGTATGCTTTCATAGGCCAAGCTACCCAAAAAGTTTTGGGATGAGGCTTTGAGGACTGTAGTTGATGTGATCAACTTATCACTATGAACAACCCTAGATGGTGATGCTGTAGAGCATGTATGGTCAAGGAAAGATGTTTCCTACAAGCATTTGAGAGTGTTTGGTTGTCATGCATTTGCACATGTTCTAGACAATGAGAGGTCCAAGCTGGATGGTAAGACAAAAGAATGTATTTTTCTTGGCTACTCACATGATCAGTTTGGTTACTGGCTTTGGGATCCAAAAAAGTAGAAGGTGTTTAGAAGCAGAGATGTGATCTTCTTTGAAGATAAAACATTTGAGGATTTGAAGAAAAAAGCACAAACCAAGACTTATGCAGAATGATTAGCATATTATGACCCAGTTACTCCTCTAGTACATCAGTGTGATGGGGAGATATGTAGGAAGATAGTGTAGAGCTAGATATTGATCTACTTGTAGGATATGTTGAGCAAGAAGAAGTTGGAGAGCAACTTTCAACAGAACCTCAGTTGAGAAGATCTTTTATGCAACGTCAACCTTCCAAAAGATACTCCACATATGAGTATGTGATGCTTACTGATGCAGGTGAACCAAAGAGTTACCACGAAGCAGCTGAAAATGAGCAGAAAAAGAAGTGGTTAGTTGCTATGTAGGAAGAGATGGGTGCTCTTTAGAAGAACCACATGTGATTTGATGCTACTATCAAAGGACATGAAGGCCTTAAAGAATAAGTGAGTTTTTAGGTTGAAGACTCAAGAATATTATTCTCAACCAAAGTACAAAGCTAGATTAGTTGTAAAAGACTTTGGTCAAAAGAAAGGTATTGACTTTAAAGAGATTTTTTCTCCTGTTGTTAAAATATCTTCTATTCGTGTTGCTCTTGGTATTACTGCTAACCAAGACTTAGAGGTTGAGCAGTTAGATATGAAGACAGCTTTTATTCATGGTGATTTAGAGAAGGAAATTTATATAGAGCAACTAGAAAGCTTCAAAGTCAAAGGTAAATAGAACTTTATCTGCAAGTTGAGGAAGAGCTTGTATGGGCTGAAGCAACCTCCAAGACAATGGTACAAAAAGTTTGATTCATTTATAACAGAAAATGGGTACAAAAGAATGGCTTCAAATTATTGTGTATACATTAAATGGTTTGGTGAGAATTTTATTATTCTCTTACTTTATGTTGATGATATGCTTATTCTTGAGAAAGATATGTCTACAATTGATAGGTTGAAGAAGGAACTGAGTGAGTCTTTTGCAATGAAGGACATGGGGCTAGCAAAGCAAATACTGGACATACAGATTTCCCGTGATAGAAAAAATAAGAAAAGTTGGTTATCATAGGATAAATACATCGAGAAGGTATTGGAAAGGTTTAGTATGAGCAATGCAAAGCTAGTTTGTTCTCCTCTTGTAGGTCACTTCAAGTTGTGCTCATAACAGAGTCCATTAAGTGATGAGGAGAATGAGAAAATGCAAAAGGTTCATTATGCTTTAGCAATTGAAAGTTTAATGTACGCGATGGTATGTATGAGACCGAACATCGCATATGTAGTGGGTGTTACTAACAGATTTCTTGTAAATCCAAGCAAAGAGTACTATGCAATAGTGAAGTAGATCTTTAGATATCTCAGAGGGAGCTTTAAGGTTTGTTTAAGCTTTGGAGGTGAACCACTTGTGTTGACATGTTACACATATGAAGATATGGTAAGAGATATTGATACGAGAAAGTCCACATTAGGTTTTGTACTTACTTTTATATGGGAAGCTGCGTCATGACAATCCAGATTACAAAAGTGTATTTCTCTCTCCACCGTAGAGGCTGAATATATTGCTGCTATAAAGGTTTGTAAAGAAATATTGTGGATGAAAGAATTCTTATAAGAATTTGGGCTGAAATAAGAAAACTATATAATGAATTATGACAACTAAAGTGTCATCCATTTGTGTAAGAACCCAATTTTTTATTCCAAGTCAAAGCATATAGATAGATGTCAGGTACCACTGGATTCAAAATGTACTTAAAGAGAAGTAGTTGTAGCTTTAAAAAATTCATATAGATGATAACGGAGCAAACATGTTGACAAAGACCTTACCAAAAGAAAGGCAGGAGATATGCTGATAGCAGGTTGGCATGGCTTCACATTGAGGAGTCATGAGACAGCTTCCCTTATGGGCTGAAAGGGGGAGGTTGTTGGGCTGACAACCCATAAGTTCAGCCCATAGTGGGCTTTAGCAGCCTACAGCCCACCTCCCTTTAACCTAACCCTATATCTAATAAGGGGTGTGGGGGCTACGAAAAAAGGAAAAAAAACAACAGTAATAAGGCATCAAATTGCAACAGCATCTTGATTAAAAAGAGAGGAGAAAATGACAGAAAAATAAGAGAAAGAAAGAGAAGAAGATAAGGACAACACAAAAAGACTATTCTTAATCATCCAGATAGTATTCTTATATTATGTTAGATAAGATCTATATTAGATTCTTGTTATAATTACTTGAGGATAATTTGGATATTGTGCACAGTGACATAATCCTTGTATCCCAAATATTCTCTTGAAATTGTTACTTAGGTTTTGGGCAAAAGACTGAGATTTGTATATTCATTATTCTTATAGTGGATTATCTCTAGTTTGCCCCGTGGTTTTTACCCTTCACGTTGGAGGGGTTTTTCATATAAATCTTGGTGTTCTATTTGATTATGATTTCATTTAATTCCGCTGCGTATTATGGTCTGCTAGTATTTATTTTTATATAAAAATTTATTTCTCTTTATATCCCATTAGGTCCTTCCTCTACATTAATCGCTCTAGAAGTAATAGAAGAAGGGGGAGGCATGTTGTAAAAAATAGGTTAGGTCGTGGCTTCTATATCGTTGAAACTATCTACATCGCCTGTCTACAAAGAAGTCTCTATCCTCACTATGGGAACAAGGAGGATTTCCAGACAAAAGATGGCCTTCAAATGGGCCCTAATCTCCTTATCCAATTCGTTAGTCCCATTAGTTGAATCGGTTATGCCAGATCACCTTGGATCCATAGTTATCCCCATTGCAGGTTCAATCGATGTAGAGTTGACTTCTACCACACCTTGTTAGACTTAAGCACCTCTGATCGCATTGGGCTCGTACCTAGATTCACAACCAAGGTAGACTCGAGCATAGTAATGGGCGCCTCCAAACCATCCGTAACATATAAGTCATAACACTCTTGTCAGATACTAGTATCAATATCTTTGAGCCCTAAAATATTCATGTGTTTCCCACATGAGGTAACTAACATCGGCATTGATGTTAAGCGACAACCCATTCCGGCAAATCCCAACCTCTGCACCTTGATCCAACGTCCATAAACCTCTGATTCCATTAGTTGCCGACTATCCTTTCCAAGGGCTAACAATTTGCTGGTTCTTTTAAGGGGTATTCCTGTTTCTAGAGATATCATACCTCGTTGGGGCGCCACCAGACCTGTTCTTCAACTTAGATGGACAATCAATCAATTTATACCCTACACAACTGTTATGAAAGCACACATAAGGGATGTTCTCGTACTTAAACACTTGGAAAAAATCAACATCATGATCCCCAATCCAAACCCCCTAGGGGAACAGAGAGATCGATTTCGATGCAATTCCGTGTGAAACACCCACATTCAAATTCGAAGGACCTTTCATTGATCTTAATCAGACGACCAAGTACCACAGTCTGAAAGTAAGAATAGAAGTCGGTTCATCTTTAGATTGAAATCGAGAAGAAACTATTTTGCATATCCATAATCAGTGGGGAAGCAATCCTCCAGATCTTCGCTACATATTCTCTCGGAACCTGCAGTTGCGGAGGACGCCCCAAGAAACAACCATCAAGACTTAGAACCTATGGCTTACACCATTCTAAAATTTGCTCAGCATTGATAGGAATAGAGATCACAGAGGAACGTTTAATCTAGTTAAAAACATCGATCGAAAAAAAAGAGCCAACATCTTTCTCATGCTGATGCCCAGAAAGCAAGGACAACCATGAAACCTTGTTACCATTACGAGAGGAGGTTGCTTGCACAGGAAGAACCGGACCAGCATGGACCGGTGGGGTTGTCATCGAAAAGCCAATGAACCCACTGTTGAAGATGTCCCCTCGCCACTCGATGCTCCTGTTTGGAAGGCAAAGGGCCGCCTTCCCAGTTGCCGGAGATTCCACAGACAGCACAGGGGTTTCAGAAGATAAAGGCTACGTCGAAGGAATGATTTTGATTTTCGAAGCTAGAAGAAGAGAGGCCCTTCTAATCACATAGGAAGACGGAGAAGGGTTCCGGCCTCTCAGGGAGGAGGAGGGAGCTTTGGCCACGAGGGGATCCCCCCATCGGCCAATGAAGGGAAACTTTCTCTCTCTAAGACGAAGAGTTTCTCACACTGCTCTGTCCGCCTTCCAACGAGGCCAAAAATTGTCTTACATATAGCACAAAGCACTTCTTTGATTACTTCTGCGATGAAACAACTGCTAATACACCCGTCCGCTTCCATCAGACACACACAGACTCAACTTCGCTTCGCACACATGCATGCATTTACGTCTACAAATAACAGAAACAAAGAGTAGCTGGAGTTTGCATCACATATTAGATTCGACTAAGTCTGGATAGGAGGCGTAGGCACAGCTGAAGAGCCAGGATGATCAGGCGCCGGCCGTGGCCTGTCACCGACACCCCCAGGAGACCAATACGAGCTGCGTCCTTGGTTCTTGATCGGAGACGGCGGTCCCGTCTTCGGTTGTCTTTCGCCCAGCTTCCTCCCACTCGTCCATTCGTCCGGATCACCTGCAGTAGCACAGCACAAGGATTAGCTCGAACGCTCAGACATATGTAGCACACCACAATCGTAACGTAATATACCAGATGCCTGGAAGTCGAGGCAAATCAGGAGAGAGAGGAGGAGAAAGAGGATTACGGCCAGAACCTTTGCTGGAGATGAACCCATATTCTTGTACATCCATATGGATGGCTAGCTTAGTGAGTATATAAGCAGAAGAATTTAGAAGATGGAGTGGTTCGCCGGTGGATGCATGCCCAACTTCTGCAATGAGGTTGGCTATACATCCACTAAAAATTGTTCGTCCTCGAGAAAAACAAGTATTTTATCGGAAGTTATTGGCACAGCTTTAAGTATTATATCCAGTGTCATCCATCCTTAGCCCCACGCCTACCCACCCACCCACAGGATCACTCAGGAGCACACATAGATAATGGCCCGTGCGCAACAGGTCTCTTGCAAGCAGGCATAACATATCTGGAGCGGAGACGATGAATGATGTTGTACAGCTCCGCCGAATTGCTGGAATTACCCAAACGGCAGGGCTGAGAAAGCCTCCCGTGCGCAGTGCAGTCTTCAAGGTATGCTGGTCTTTAGAGCTACCATGACTGAGAACTTTGTACGCTGATCTGGATGTGAAGGCACAAACTTCATTTACAATTGAAATGCAACCTTAATCGCAGGCAACGTGCCGCATTTTGTACCTTTGTGCTTGATATCACCGTTTCCGTACCCATCAATGAATGGCTGAGATTTGATTCGAGAACAACGAGGAAATGGAACCCGTGCGAATTAGAAGTAGAAATATCGTCACAGTTCCGAACTTAATCAAAGAAGGATTACACCCAACAAAGGTTGCCCTTCTTCCGCTCCATTCACCGTTCGACTCCCCCCCTCTCTCTACTGTTAGGATCTGATGGCGGGGCGTTATGACAGCGACCCCTTCCAGGAAGAAGACGTTAATCCCTTCGCGGTGAGTTCGCCGATCTCCCCATTTTCCTGTTCCCATTCCACTTATTTTTTACTCGGGGCTTTCTAGTGATCAACGAATGTAGTAGGCCTGGTTAATTTGATTCGTATTCTAAACTATGGCGCCAGATTGTTACCTATTGCTTTCTTCCCTTCTAAGTTTGGACGATTGCTTGCTGCTTCTGATTTCGGCCGTGTCATTCGGGTTCTGAAAGACTACTTCTTTTGTAGGTTTCAATGGGTACTAAAATGAGGGCTTACTCAGCATTGTTTTGTACTGTATTCTGATCTCGCAAAACCTAGCCAGGTTGTCGCAACCTTCTCTTTATGGTTTTAGTAGTGGAAAAGACGAGGACTTGGATTCTGAAGGCTCTGACTGAATTCCAGCAATATTGACTTCTAAAATATTTGCATAGAATTGGGATATGCCCTGCCAAACTTGCGTGCGATCAGTCCTGGACCACCCTGGTCTTATTCTACCCTAAAAGCACATTTGGCTGGCCCGAGCTTGATTGACCCGTAAAAGTAGATCTTGGGTATCATTTGGACTAGGACAATTTTGGGACATATGGTAGTTCGGCAACCTTGCTTCTTCGGTCACTTTTTCATCTTCACATGACATGATTTGATGTCAATACCACAAATCAAAGTCATTAAGGAAATATTCAGTATATTATACTTTTGTTCCAGCGACTTTTAGGAAATTTTATGATCTTGATATTGCCCAAAACTAGTTGATGTTTAACTATGAGGAATTCTGGTATATGGTTCGCTGCCGGACAGTCTTCTTCTGTTGCACTAATTGAAATCTTATGATGAATTTGTTTTGACAATTAAATAATGTTTTGAGTTACCAGACGAGGTACCCCTGTTCTTATGTTCTTGCGTTGAATTTTCTTTCAGAATGTTGTTTTAAATTGAGTCTGGCAGCTGCCATTTGTCAAAAAAATTGCCCTTTAACAATGTAAAGCTAGGCTGAAACTCAACATGTAATGCAGATGTTCGGTTGCTGGTCTCTGGTTGGCAGCAAAAATATAGCTGTTCGGCTAGAGTTCATACTGCTTAAATATTTAACATCATTCTCCTCATCTTCACAATTGTCTGGTGATTATAAGATGCATACTGATGGCTCTTAATGTGTATCTTCTAGTGTACTTGCTCATTGGCATTAATCTCTGGGAGTTCCTAACTATATTCATGAGTGATAGTGATAGTTTCACATTATAATTTCTGGAAATTAACTTTCATTGTGAATCAATCATATAAGAATAAAATTTTAAATATCTGGGTCTGATATTGGTTTTGACACCTTATACCGCTTGGTACTGATGAAAATAAATAAAAAATTGAATATCAACTGGGACTGAGTTGCGTATTCCAACATTGGTCCTTAGTCAGACCCGTATTTACCGGTTGGTATGTACTGGTCCAATCGACATTTAAAACCTTGTTTGTAATAGTTGTAGCTTTTCTTCTTCATCAGTTCACTAAGTGATGCACCTATTGTTTGTCTTTGCAGTATTGACCCATATTCTTATTTCATTTTTTTAGTTATGACCATGCTTTCAATGACAATTGCAAGTTGCTTAATGCATATCATTGGATGCCATTCTACCTAAAGATGGAACTTCTAATTCTCTCCACATGATAATGGCCATAAAAATTCAAGCATTCTTTTAAGATTGTTAATTTTAAACAGAAAAAATACCTAATTCTAGAGCAAGTTTTTTTCTTATGGGAGAATTTATTAATTAATATCTAGCTTAGTGTCCCATTTGTTTCTTTGAAGATAAGTGTTTTCTACTGTTAGTTTGTTCTATTTTATCTGATATGCCTTCAGTATCATACATTATTTATGGCAGGAAACTGGAAGACGCGGAAAAGTAGCTGGATCAAATTCTGGAGGAGGTCCACTAAGTTCAGCAGTACGTGTACTTCATAAACCTATCCTTACAGTGACACAACCAAGGTTGACTCGAGGTTATTAGTCTAGTTCTACATAGCATTAGTCTTAAGATCTTGTTTCCAATTATTTTGAAAATTCTGTGGTGCTTTTATGATGTTAAGGCCTGTCACTAGACTTGATTAAGAGTCCTATTTAAGTAATGACTGCTGAAATCATGATTTTTCTGTATGGAAGATTTATTCCTTAAAAATTAAAATGAATCCTTAACACGACTCAAAATACTTTAGAAGGAAGGACACCTAAGTGGGAATCATTAAACAATATGTCTGATTTGCTTTCCTTTTAGGTTGGCCCAATATGACCTGAATTATAAGGATCATGAGAGATCTGACCAGTTTAGAGGGCTTTTGCGCAAGTTTAATGATGAAAATTCTTATCCTTATTTCTATGATTTCTTCTCTTTCACTCTTTTTTATTTTGCCTTTTTTTTTAATCTCACCTCTTTTCTACCTTCCTTGCTCTCTGCTTTCTGTTGCTACAGAAATCATACTATTCTTTATTGGTTTGGGTCTTATACCAGCAGACCTGCCATTATATATGTTTCAGGGACTTCTGAAATCTGAACAACTATTTTCAGAACTGGCATCTAGGGACCACAACCAATTAATGAACCTTATTTTTCTTGTGCAAAATTGGATTAGTGATAGCATCATTCTCTAACCAATTATCTCAACTGAGTAACTTTGGTTGCATCATATGCAGTGTGGGTACTTATATTTCCAGAGTTTATGTTTTATCTGTTTAATGCAGGATTTGAAGAAAAAGGAAAGAGAATTACAAGCCAAGGAGGCCGAATTAGATAAGAGGGAAAAGGTATGCCCTTGAGTTGAGTGCTCATAAACCTAAGTCATTTCTTAGCCTTGGAATTTCATTTTTTGCTTTTCCTGTGCCAAAGTTTTTCAGATAGTTGAAACTAAATAACAGGAGATATGGTATATTCTTTTCTGTAAATTTCGTGTGTATGCTTCATTTGTGAGCCAACCATAATACAAGATCTTGGTTCTCAAGCATGTTGAACACTATCTGGTAGGTAACATGTGGTAAATGATACAACAGTGCAATAAATTTATTAACTGTTAAGATCTTTCAAAGAACAATATCATGTTTACATGCTTTACAAAAAATCTAACTTTATTTGGTTCATAAGCTTTTGCTATATTTATAAGATCTATTGTGTACAAGATTTTTAAAAAATGGACTTGGGGGTAGGTGATTGGTGATGAAATAATGCGTTTGCAATATGTGGCTAAATGTGCAATTGGATTTGCAAGCTCTATTTTACCAAAATATAACTGATTTAAATACAAAAATATAGATTAACTAATGATTTAGCAATGTAAACAACATATGCATGAAATTACATGCAAATGTTTACTTTTAGTGTTTACTGTTGATCTGAATTTTTTTTTTAATTTGTTGATATGTGCTTTCTGTTTGTTTTTGTTTATTTGTGGGGTAAACAGGAACTGAAACATAAAGAAGAGGCTGCAGCACAAGGTGACTTCTCTTTGTTTTCTTAAAACAAATTGTTAATACTTCTTTTAACTTTGAATTTTAAGAAAGTAAACTTGCTGTTTCAAGAAAAAGATAAGTTTATTTTCATTTGCTATTAATCTGATTCCCTCATGTGTATTTCTTCTCTACAGCTGGCGTTGTTATGGATGACAAAAATTGGCCACCTTTTTTTCCTATTATTCATCATGATATTGCAAGTGAGATACCCATCCACTTGCAAAGATTGCAGTATCTTGCATTTGCTTCATTGTTAGGTATGTTCAGACTCTTATTTCTTATCATTGTTGATGTTCCCCTCTGATGTTTAAGGTTCTCGATGCCTTCTTGTTTTCCTTGCTCAAAACATTTTAATTTTGTATTTTTATTAGTGTTGTAACAAAATTAAGGACACAAGAGAGGATCATATTAGTTAGTGTTCCACTATATGAAAGTTTATTTTACTATCATGACAGTAACTCTCTGGATTGTCATTTTAGTTTGGTCTACTTTTAACATCACGGTGCATGATGCATTTACATCTTTTTACAAAGATAGTTATGCATAATTCATGGATGTGAAATGTATATGCTGCATGTAGTTCATTTTTTGGGTTAAGAAGCAGTTTCTTCTGCTGATAGCACTCATATGAGTTCAGTTCAGGTGTAATATGGATCCTAAAAAGGTGAAACCAAAATTAGCTTTTTACATCATATATACAGAATGGTGTAACATTTTCGGTATACATTCTTAGTCAAGTAGTTTTATGAATCATCATGTATAATTTGCAAGATCTATATGGAATGCATAATTCTAGTAGAATAACTATTGAACTATAGGTGTTTGTGAAACAAAGTATGATATTGTTTCTCTTGGGTTTTTGGCAGGCTTGACAGCATGCCTCTTTTGGAATGTCATAGCAATTACAACGGCATGGATTAAAGGGGAAGGTATTCGAAGGATCTTTCTTGGTTGTCAATTTCATCATACCAGAACTGAAACTTATTTTACTTTCTTCTTATTTCTAGGTGTCAAGATCTGGTTCCTTGCAATCATCTACTTCATCTCTGGTGTCCCAGGTGCATATGTGTTGTGGTATCGGCCTCTTTATCGTGCCATGAGGTACAGACTCTTGTTGCAATCTGTTTATGAAGATCTGTGACCTTAGAATCTGCCGGATACAAACTTATTATTAAGTTTATGACATTATATTTTCCATGGCACTGTGATGTTTTATAGGACTGAGAGTGCTTTGAATTTTGGATGGTTTTTCCTGTTTTACTTGGTATGTGCTTTGGTGGTTTATATCTATGCTTAAGGTAATGCTCTATGGCAAATAAATATTCTCCAAGTGACTCTGTTATCTACATTGCAGCTTCACATTGTTTTTGTCATATATTCTGCTGTCGCTCCTCCAATTATTTTCAAGGGAAAATCTTTAACGTAAGTTTTTTTTTTATGTTTATTAGATGGTAAATAGTAAAAGCAATAAATTCTGATGGAGGTAGGCTACAGCTAACTTCGTTTGATACATTTTTTAAATCTGATATACAAATGTAAATTTGATTTCTTTTACTTTGAGAAAATAAATGAGGATTAGTATGTTGGAAGATCAACTTTTGAACTTTCGAACATTGCTTGAGAGATCATGCTTATGATACGACTTCAAAGAATGCATATTCAATTTTATCTTCTTAAATTCCTGTAAGAGTGTTAGCTTGTAATTCTAATGAATTTGTTTCAAGACTGCTTGAATTGTAGGATAAATTAATGGAGACTTGTGATATTTTTGGAGTCATTAGATGGTAGTTTGTGTATAAATCTAAGGCCTTCTATGTCACTTGAAGTTTCACAAATGGGGGAGTTATAGCCTCCACAAAATGGTTCCAGTAGAAGAGAATTTTTAGCTGGCATGACATCAGTATTGGTGGGTAGGGTTGTATAACATCATATTATTATTTGTTTGCAGAGTAGTGGAAAAGACTTACCTCTTAATAGGATACTTGTGACTTCTTCCCACTTAGTAGTAACATTCAATATTATTATCACTTTGTTGGACGTGTTGGGTTCCATTGGTTTGTGTAAAATAAATTCAGATTGTTTTCTCTATCTGGGCTGCCTAGTATCTCTAGAAGCACTTATGTAATTTATTGTTATTATAGTAATTTAAAGTTGTAGTCTAATCTTCTCAATAAAATGTGTTTATTTGTCTTAGTTCTGTAGACAATAGGAAGAATCAGCACATACGAAAAATTAGATCCACTTGTTATTGTTTCATTGAATGCTGACAATCAAAACTTATTTACTATGCCAAACAAATGCACTTAAATATTGTTGTCTGCTAATTGGTTTCTTTTACATGTTTCCTGTTGCAGAGGTATTCTGCCAGCAGTGGATCTTATCAGCAGTAAGGTTTTGGTTGGGGTGAGTTATAGGTTACTTGGAAAAATGTGTTATAATCTTGCTCTATATTCTTGAAATTACTTTATAGACATGAACATTTGTGCTGAAATATTGCTGTCTGGATATTGCTGATTGAATAAGCTTGTTATGCTATGGAGTTAAATTAAAATCTAGTAGAGGTACTTGGGCATAACTGGATAGAGATATCTAGATTTAACCCAAGTATTAAGGGCCTATTTGGTTACCTGCAAATAGAGGTACCTTGACGTAGGACAACCCTAAAGGGATGCTTAGTATGAAGATAAAGATGGTTGGGTGGGCAATAAATAAATAAACGGCTAAAACAGAGAGAGAAGGTGAGAGAAACCTGATTTATAGAATAATTAATTTAAGCAATAAAAAACAAAGTGAAAGTTTAATCACATACCCAGATCATTAAGGAGTGCTTTGACACCCTTTTGGTTGACTTTGGATGTTGAGAATTGAGAGATTGCTTTGTGGGTCTTCGTTGAAAGATGCTTAAGGATGGGAAAAAGAGAGGAATGTAGGGGGATAATCTTGTACTCTCTCCAAGTCCTCTGACTTGATCGGGGGGAAGTTGTGGCCTCTCACCACTCACATAATTTGTGGGAAACAAAACTAATATTCATTCCAATATTAATGATCCTAAGACAATACTTTGGCCTCTTTATATAGGCCACAAATACAAAAAGAAAAGGAGGTTACAATAAGAAAGAAAATAAAAATCATATATCAAGATGATTACATTGTATTGGATCATCTTTTGAGAAGATAGGATTCTAAAATATTCTCGTGAAATAATTTTCCTTCTTTGTGCATGATGTTCTTCCTTTTTATGCAAGAGTATGATTCTATAGAATTATCTTCCTTCTTTGTGCATAATGCTCTTCATTTCTTGCAAGATGATGATTCTTGCAATATTCTCTCTTATTTATTTCCTTCTTCTACTTTATTATTAATCTAGAAAATAAGATGCTAATTGTGTAGGATGTTACCATGTGGCAATCTTGAAACATCAATTGAACCCGAACTCGAGTTCACTATCAATCCAAGGTGATTCGATTCAACACTTTTTCTTTACATGTTTTTGAAATATAGTTTGATTTCCATCAACTCTTCCTGACTTGAAAGCATTCATCTCCGAAGAATTGATGAGGCAATACTGATCATAGAGTTCAGGGTTGATTTCGAGTTCTTTTGTGATCTATGTGCAATCTGAGTCTCATTATCCTTTTCATTTGACAAGGAATCTCTGATATCTCTCATTACGAGTGGAGACTTGTTGTCCGTCCAGAATATCCTCTATTTCCTCTTTTCTCCTCTTATAAGTGGGTATAGGTGGGAAAAACATCATAGGTTGTGGAGGTGATAAGGTACAAGGTGATAAGGAAGTGAGGTGGAGTATTATCTTGTAGTTCCTCACTTCCTTGTATAGTGTGAAATCTTCAATATTAATACAACTAAAGTCTTCAATTTCGAATAATACCGCCCGTACCGGTCCGTTAGCAGACCGGTACACGAACTGTCCGCTATCGGGCGATATATATATATATATATATATATGTATATATATATGTATATATGCGA
>LVTN01000230.1:71827-112410 GCA_001649415.1 Musa itinerans | reverse complement strand
ATATATATATTTATATATATATATAAAGGCGACGTTGCCCCGCGTGGGGAGAAGAGAGGTGACGTCGCCGAAAAACTTTTTTTTTACTTTATATATATATATATATATATATATCGAACGATATACCGCTCAGTATATACAGTACCGTACCGAGCGAATTTCGAAACTTTGGTACAGTAAGATATTTCAATCCTTGGATATAACAACAATAACAAAGCCATAAGTCCTAACTATTTGAGGTCAGTTACATGGATGTTTTGCTGCTATTGAGATTTGTAAAATGTCATATGTTTAGTTAAGTCCGGAGTATTTCTAAATCTTCAATATTGATAACTCGTGTAATACCAAGATCTGGTGGTAGGTCAAGTTCATAGGTATTGGAGCTGTTATTTCGTATGATTTTGTAAGGACCAGGGTTTTTGGCATGAAACTTTTTCAGGGTTCCTCATGGATATCTCTCAAACTCTCATCATTACCATGTCTCCCTCCTTGAATTCTTGTGACCTGTGATGAACATCTTCAATAAACTTGTATAACTTATTGCTTAAATTAATCGTTCTATGAATTTCGGTATATAGGTCTTGGAGGTGTTTAGCAAAGGATTCAGTAAGTTCACTAGGTCTAGCTTATGGAGGATAAGAATAGATCAATAGGCTTTCGAGGTTGATGTCCAGTGACAACCTCAAAAGGGCTAAGACCAGTAGAAATGTTGACAGAACTATTATATGCAAACTCAGCAAAAGGGAATACTAAGTCTCATGTGGACACATGATCACCAACAAGACAACGCAAAAGGTTACCTAGACTCCTGTTAACTACTTCAATTTGCCCATCAGTTTATGGGTGATATGCTAAAGAGAATTGTAACTTTGTGTTCAAGATTTTCCATAAGATTTTCTAAAACCAACTTGTGAATTTCACATCCCTATCAGAAACAATGGTCTTTTGGTAGACCATGCAACCTAACAACTTCTTTCATGAACAACTTGGTTACATGTGAAGTATTAGTAGTTTTCTTACATGGTATAAAGTGTGTCATCTTTGCTAAATCGATCCACCACAACAAAAATGAAATCATGATCTCTGATGGTTCGTGGCAACCCAATGACAAAATCCATACTAAGGTCCTTCTAAGGGGTATGAGCTACAGGCTAAGTGTATAAAAGTCCTTTGTTATATCTTCTTCCTTTAGCCAATTGACAGGTACAACATTGAGATATAATGCGAGCCACATCTCTCTTGAGGCTAGACTAAAAGAATCTATCCTCAATCGTGACAATGTTTTTATCTCAACCAAAATGACCTACAACTCCAATATGCATTTCCCAAACAATGAAGTCTTTAAGAGAACCATTGGGTATACACAAATGAACATCCTTAAATAAGAATCCGTCATGGATGGTAAAGTGTGTGTTGTCTAATCTTGATTCTTCTAATAATGTTTTATAGGTCTTTACAAAATCTGGACAAGACATATACTCATCTCGTATATATTCAAATCCAATCACTATAGTGGTCATAGAGTATAAGACAAGTGTCATTCGACTAAGTGCATCAGCAGCTTTGTTTTCAACCCCTGGTTGGTGCTTAAGGACAAATGTATATTCTTGGAGGAACTCAACCCATTTAATATGTCGCAACCCTAATTTTCTTTGTGATTGAATGTATCATAGGACTTGGTGATCTAAATATAGGATGAATTCATTTGGCGACAAGTAATGCGCCAATACCTCAAGGCGTGGACAACCACATAAAACTCCTTATCATAGGTGGAATATTTTTTATTCGACCTTATTTAATTTTTCACTAAAAAATGATATAGGATGTCCTTGACTTAATGCACCACCTATTCCTACTCCTGAGACATCACAAGTAACCTCAAAGGCTTTCGAGAAATCTGGAAGACGTAAAACAGGTGCTTGTGTCATTCTTTCTTTTATCTCGTCAAAGGCTTTAGTGGCAGCTTTGGTCCATTTAAATTCACCCTTCTTCATACAGTTTGTAATAGGGGTTATGATGGTGCTAAAGGACTGAATGAACCTATGATAAAAGGTAGCTAGGCCATGAAAACTCCTAACTTCATGAATGTTTATAGGGGTAGGCCAATCTTCGATAGCCTTAACCTTTTCAGGGTCAGCCACAACTCCCTCAAAGAAGACAAGAAAGCCAAGAAAAATGACATATGATTGTAGGCTTATTAATATAGAGTTTTCCTTATAAAGGGCCTTAAGAACTAGGTGAAGGTGAACGAGATGTTCATCCTTGGCTTTACTATAGATGAGAATATCATCAAAATAGATGATAAGAAAATGGCCAATGAAAGGACAAAGTAATTGTGTCATAACCCTCATAAATGTGCTAGGTGCATTTGAAAGACCAAAAGGCATGACTAATTGATGGAGAACCATTTAAATTTACAAAGGATTTCAAAAAAGTTTATTCTATGCAAAGAAATCAACAAAAAATCATCAATTAGTTGGTCTAGAAATTCTAAGAGTTGTGTTGAAAATTGAAAAGTCTTTTGGTCTTTTTAGGGACTCCTTTTATATTTAGTGTACTTTTGTATTAAGTGCACTCATTTACTATTTAGGTATCCTAGAAGTCACATTTTGGATTTTGAAAAGACATACTAACTCCCTAGGAGCTTATTGATTGTATCAATAAGCTCTTGGGAATAATTCCCTTCATTGATTGTATCAAGGCTCCTAAGCCCTTATAAATAGTGGAGCTTATCAATGGATCAAACACTTCATATTTAAATAAAAAGAATTGCATCCTCTGTAATCTATTACTCCTCTTATCTCATACACTTCTCTTTCTTTCTCTTCCCCTCTCTTCCTCTCTACTTCCCTACTCTGTTCTACACCAGTTTTGGTATCAGAGCCATCAATAAACCTACCCTGTACCCCATTAGGTTTCAACTAATAGCAAAAGCTTTAATCAACACTCAATGATCCTTGCACCTCAAACCTCAATTGTGTGTGGCGTTGGACTTTAAGGCGACTGTCTCTACGAAATTAGTGGACCACATAATTCTCAGTACTAGGTAAATTTTTGAAAACTTTACTAATATTTTTTGTTTGAAAGAAAAATCATATATTTTATTAGATCGTGGTTATCATCGTTTATCCCCTCGTTTTCTCCTCTTTTTTTTTCTATTTATCACCCTCTCACTCCCCTTTAGCTACAACTATAACACCGCTAAAATTTGAATCCTTGAAAATTGTCTAAAGAAAAAAGTAAGAAAAAAAAGTGAGAGAACCATTTTAAGCATTGCAATTCTACCTTATGCATTGCAAAAATTAACAACCTTATTACCAAAAGGCAATTTGTCAACAACATTAGAATCATAACTAGGCAAGATGCAAACCAAATCAATCTCGATGAACCCCTAAATCAATAGAGTGAGGTAGATACCCTTAGGACTAAGCTAGCAAATTATGACACAATATTGAACCAGTCATGTGACCAAATGACCCAAGTCGTAAGAGCTCTCTAACACCTTGAAAATGACCCATGAATGAGGAGATTAATGAGTCGGTTAGGCAATATATCTATTCTCCACAAACCATAGCTTCAAATCAAGAAATTTTACCTACTCCCCAAATCCCAGTTTGAATAAATCCTAGGTTCACCTATAGGGTACCTATTCACAATCATAATGATTTTGAGGAACCTACTAGAAATCCGTAAACCTAAGTAATGGTCCAACGAGTTTGGTTTGCTGACAATCTAGGGGAAATGGCTAGAAGAGTCCAAGTGGATGTGTCGGGCTTTGATGATAGGTTTGACCCAAATGTATTTGTTGACTAGTTAGATAGTCTGGAAGACTGCTTTGAGTAGTATGGAATGATTGATATTGAACGTGTACAATTTGCAAAAGTGAGACTGGTAAAGTTCGTTATGAAATATTGACAATATGTCCAATGTAGTCTAGAATGTCGTTAAGAGCCTCCAACCACTCAATGGAAAGTAATGAAACAAAAACTTAAAAGAAAAATATTTAACCTACTTTCAAAGCCAACTGGTTGAACAATTGTTAAGCCTTAAATAGTTGAATTCAAGTGTGACAGAGTATTTGGCTCGATTTGAGGAACTTTTAGTTAGGTGTGAAATAAAAGATGACCAAATCATCATTGTCCAAAGATTTGTTAATGTGTTGAGCTTTGACATCCAACATAAAGTCTCCCTTAGTTTCCTCGACACCGTGGAGGAAGTTTCCTAATGAGCTCTTGAGATTGAGAAGTACATCAAACTTTATCCAATTCATCGAGCATCTTCTTAGTCTCTCGACAATAGAACTATTTTCCAATCTACCAAAAGAAATGTGATTAAGAGACTAAATCTTAAGGTAGTCATATCCGACCATATTCAAAGTAGCTTGGGTTCGCAAAACCACTCTACCTGTGATCGAGAGATGCTTAGTACTAATCAAAATGGGCAATTACCAAGACAAGACTTGCTATCATGTCCTACCAATAGACGCTGCCCACATTCTTTTAGGTTGGCCTTGGTTGTATGACCTTGATGTTACCAATCATAAAAGAGAAAACACATATGCCTTTCTATACAAAGGCAAAAACCTCATCCTATGACTAACAAAATCATAAAAAAAGGATAAATCAGGAACTCCCAAGTCTCTTCCACAAGCCCCTACCACTAAGGGACTCCATTTATTGGATCCTAAATTTTTTAAAATAGAGAGCCTAAACAATAAATTTTATATGGTCATCAATGCTAGAGAAATTTCTAGCCCTTGCACTATTCCTGACCTAACTCCTAAGGTTAAATCCTTATTAAATGAATTTTCTGATGTCATACCCTTAGAATTACCTAGCGAGCTATCACCCTTACGATAAATCCAACATGTCATTGACCTTATCCCAAAATCATAGCTCCCTAATCTCTTACATTATAAAATGAATCTTGAGAGAGCCGAGTTAAACAAGCAAGTTAAAGAACTTTTGGCTAAAGGTTTTGTGCAACACAGCCTCAGTCTTTGCATTGTCCCTACCTTGTTAACCACTAAGAAAGATGGGACTTGGAAGATGTGTCGATAGCCAAGCGATTAACAAATAACAATCAAATATCGCTTCTCGATTCCTTGACTTGAGGATATGCTAGACCTTCTCGTTGGATCTAGTTAGTTTTTTATACTTGACGTAAGAAGTGGATACCACCAAATTTGTATTAGACCTGGTGATGAATGAAAAACCATATTCATAACGCAAGATGGCCTATACAAATGGTTAGTCATGACCTTTGGTCTATCGAATACCCCAAGTACTTCCATACGTTTCATGAACCAAGTTTTATAACTCTACATAAGGAAATTTATTATAGTCTACTCTTTGATAATATCTTGATCTTTAACAAGACCAAAGAGAATTATTTAGAACATCTTTGACAGGTTCTTACTACCCTTCGAGTTGCTAAGCTCTATGTTAATCTGAAAAAGTGTTCATTCATACAAACCCATGTCCTATTCCTAGGCTTCATCATTTTTGCCCAAAGTGTTACTACTAATCAAGAAAAGATCTACGTCATTTTAGATCAGCCTGAGCCTAAAACTCTTTTTGAGATTCGAAGTTTCCATGGATTAGCCTTTTTCTATAGGAGATTCATTAGAGAGTTTAGTTCCTTCATGGCACCTATCACTGATTGCCTGAAGAAATGTGAGTTTTCTTGGACGTTACCCGGTACTAAAGCCTTTGCTAACTTTAGTAAACCCTTTAAGGTCACTTGTGATACCTCTGGTATAGGCATAAGAGAAATTTTAAGTCAAGAGGGTCAGTCTATTGTCTTTTTTAATGAAAAACTCAATAATGCAAAACAACATTATTCTACATGCGATAAAGAGTTCTATGCGATTTTGTAACATCTTAGGTATTAGCGATATTACCTTCTACTACAAGAGTTTGTTTTGTTGTCTGACCATTAGACTTTAAGGTACTTAAATGCCCCAAAGAAGTTAAATGCCCAATATGCCAAATTGGTTAAGGTTCTCAACAAATACTCTTTTGTAATTAAGCATTATTCTAATGCTTAAAATAAAGCTATTAACGCCCTTAATTGAATTTCTACAATCCTATCTACCATGAGTCTCAAGGTCATAGATTCAAGCGATTAAAAGAAAAGTATACTCAATGTCTAGACTTCAGTCACATTTATTGAGAAGTCTAGGATGGAAACCATTATAAACATATGGACTTCATTCTTAGGGATGGTTACCTTTTTTAATCTACTAGATTGTGTGTTTCTTGATTCTCCCTTCAAGACTTTCTTATTTGGGAAATATATGCGCATGGATTAATAGGTCACCAAGGCCAAGACAAAACCATTGCATTAGCTGAGGATAGAATTTACTGACCGTCCTTAAAGTGAGATGTTGCTCGAGTAGTGTCACAGTGTCAAATTTATCAAATTATCAAAACTTGCAAACACAATTCTAGTCTATACACCCCATTACCCATTCCACATTCACCATAGCAAGATGTAAGTTTAAATTGCCCTTGGACTATTCAAAATAGCTTGTGGCCATGATTCTATTTTGGTTGTTGATCGATTTTAAAAAGATAGCCCACTTTATCCCATGTAACAAGATCAACGACGCCTCACATATTGCTAAAGTGTTTTTTCGAGAAGTGATTAAATTACATAGCTTGCCCTCAACCATGATGCCTAGTAGGGATGTGAAATTTGTTATTTACTTTTGGAAAACTTTATGGAAATTTTTTGGCACAATATTGAAATTGTCTTCAGCCTTTTACCCCGGACTAATGGACAAACTGAGGTTGTTAACTGTTCCTTGAGAAATCTTCTTTTAGATGATTAATTGGGGAGAAATCGAGAAATTGGAACTTAACCTTACCCACGACAGAGTTTGCATACAATAACTCAGTCAATCGCTTGATCAAAAAAAGCTCATTTGAAGTTGTCCTCAACTATACTCCTTGCACACTCATTGACTTTGCGACTCTTTCACTTGACTATCATGCAACAGAGCCAACCAACACTTTCTTTCAACATATTCATGATTTGCATGTTGAAATTTGACATAAAATTATCCTAAATGATGAAAGTTACAAACTTTCTACCAATGCACATCATAAAAATCAAGAGTTTCAAGTTGGTAATTACGTCTTGACTTGCGTTTGCCATAAGAGATTCTCTAAAAACTTAATAAAAAAGTTGCATGCCCGAGCTATTGATCCTTTTCCTATTATCCAAAAATTGGGTTCTAATGCATATATGCTCGATTTGCCTTCTAATGCATATCATGGTACTTTTGAGCCTCATTTTCTATCTATCAATATTCCTACAGGCTACAGGTAACAATCCTCCCAAAGCACCAATTCTCACACAACATAGCGATGACATAGAGGCCATTCTTGATGATAGCCTATTACAACTGCTACTAGCATTACTCAACACTTTCTTATCAAGTGGCATGATCATCCAACTGCTGATGCCACTTTGGATTACTTTGGAGAAGTTTTGTGACTTTGCACACGACCTATTGGATTAGTACCTTGTATATCACTCCTCGAGGTTGAGTTCTTTTCCACCAGGGAAGAATGATGGAGAACCATCTAGCTTTACAATGGATTTCAGAAAAGTCTATTCTAGGCAAAGAAATCAACCAAAAGTCATCAATTAGTTGGCCTAGAAATTCTAAGAGTTACGTTAAAAATTGATAAGTCTTTTGGTTTTTCCAAGGGCTCCTTTTGTATTAAGTGCACTCATTTACTATTTAGGTATACTAGAAGTCACATTTTAGATTTCTAGAAGTCATACTAATTCCCTAGGAGATTATTATTGGGAATCATTGCCTTCATTGATTATACCAAGGCTCCTAAACCCCTATATATAGTGGAGCTTATCAATGGATCAAACAATTCATATTTAAATAAAAAGAAGTGCATCTTCTTTAGTCTCTTACTCTCCTCTCTTGTTTCACACTTCTCTTTCTTCCTCTTCCCCTCTCTTTCTCTCTACTTCCCTACTTTGTTCGACACCACTAACCATTCATACAAACCATCCTTTGTTTTAAAGGTTATTTTTCACTCATCTCCTTAACGAATACAAATATGATGATAACCACTCCTTAGATCAATTTTGGAGAAGTATTTTGATTCCACCATCATGTCCTACATGTCATCGAGTCTAGGTATGGGAAACCTATACTTAATTGTGATTTTGTTGATGGCTCGACTGTCTAACACCCAACTATCCTTTTTAGGTGTGAATAGTGCAGGGGCAGCGCAAGGACTTAAGCTTTCTCTAATAAAACCTTTCCGTAGGAGTTTATCCACTTGTCTTTTTAGTTCAGTATGTACTAAGGGGTTCATCCTATAATGTGGCAAGTTTGGAAGAGTTGATTTGGGACTAAGTCAATAGTATGTTGAATGTCTCTAAAAGAGGGCAATTCATCAAGCAATTCCTCATGGGTGAGATGTTTAAATTCTTTTAAGAGCCTTATCAACTTCCTTGGGATGGTCTTGGGCCACTTCAGGCAATGACCTTTATACTTCCTTTTGGTCATAAGAGCATAAATTATCCTCTCTTGTTGGTTTTCATTTTCAAAAGATTTTTTGTTTAACACATGTAAGGGTTTATCCTTTTGTGGCATTTTTGAGCTTTTATTAACCTCAATTGGCTTACATGGGTTTAACATAATTTTCTTTCCCTCGTGTTTAAACATATAAGTGTTGGCGTGACAAAAATGGCTCACATCCATGTCAAAGAGCCATGATCGTCCTAAAAGGATATGGGCAACTTCCATCAGAAGGGCGTCACACCAAACCTATCCCTGATAAGTTGTAAACGTAGTGGGAACTAGACAACACTGTTTAACGAGGATGGTGACTTTATTTACCCTTGCTACCTTATAGGGTTGAGGGTGTGTTTCAAATTTCGGTTTCGTTCTTTCAAGGGCTCCTATGGATACAACATTTGCATTACTACCCCCATCAATGATTATCCTACAACACTTGTCGCCCACTTTATTGTGGGTATGAAAAATATTGGTTTGTCTCTAATCCTCCTCTACCTTGGGTGTGGTTAAGATACGTCTCAAGACAGCAAGGGTTTCATAGTTATTTTCATTAGCTTAATTGACTTCTTTAGGGATGTGAGCCAATTTATTTTGAGTATTTTATTTTTTTAAAGTCATTTCCTACGTGAAGGGCTCTTGATGGGCATTGATGTGCAAAGTGTCCTGTCTTGTGGTAATTAAAGCAACGAGCTGAGGTGTCGCTTTGTCTTAAAAGTTTGATAACAATCTTTCCTTTATTGTCTTAGGGACGTTTAATGGTTGGATCACTAAATTGATTTTGAGTGGAGGCTGTATTGGAAATTTTAGAAGGCTTATCATTTTCACTGACCCTATGTATGGCAAACTCCCCAACTTGGGAACTAAACCTCCTAGGGACATGAACCTTAAGACACTGCTCATACTCCAAGGCCATATTATATATATGTTCCTGAGAGTTAATAACATATAAGATTTACTCTTTCGTAATTTCAAGCTTTTTTCTCTTGAATGTCACATCTAACCATCAATTCATCAAACTTATTAATATATTCAAATACAGATATATTGTTTTGATGCAAGGTTTGGAGTTGATCCATTAAATGTTCTTAGTAGAATATAAGGATATATTTTTCTTTTAGTTTTTCTTTTATTTCATCCTAATATTCTATCGGAGTTTGGCCTAAATGTTGAATTTGTTTTTCAATATTGGACCAGTGGAGTTTGGTTTGACCTATGAGTTTCATTTTTGCAAAGCATCCTCAGTAACCTTCTGACATATCATACTAATTGAAATAGTCATCCATATCAGACAACCAATCAATAAAAACCTTTACGTCCAACCTGCCATTGAAGCAGGGTGCTTCTACTTCGACCATTTTTATAATGTCATCATTAACCTCCCTAAGATTGTGTCTACCATGACCAAGGCGATTTTGGTGGTTCTCGTGCATATCCAAATTGTACATGTGTCATGATGATGCAAGTGGTGGAGCACAAGGCTTTTCATATGCTCTTTCGGGCCTACACTCAAAATGTTGTAAGTGATTTCTAGGACTGGTATTTTTTTTAAATATGATTTTGCTCTTAGTCTAACTCTTGATCTGCCTCAGTATGATTTGAGTTATCCTCATCCTGAGTTGGATCTAGGACCTTTGAAGTTTCAACTTTCTTAGCATATTGCCTCTTACCAAAGGAAACCACGATAGTAAACAAAGTGTCTAGGCAAACTTTGATGTCAAGCAGTTCATGTTCAAAAGACTCGAACCTTTTGCTGAGACTACAAAGTTCATCTCTTTGTCTATCTGTCAAAAGACTCTAGTAAGGTTGACCACTTCTAGTAGACATGGTGGGGAACCTACACTAATACCAAATATGATGTAGGACAACTCTAAAGGGATGCTTAATATGAAGAGAAAGATGGTTGGGTGGGTAATAAATAAAAAAAATCTAAAATAGAGAGAGAAGGTGAGAGAAACTCAATTTATAGAATAATTAATTTAAACAATAAATAACAAAGCGGAAGTTCAATCACATACTAAGATCATCGAGGAGGAGTGCTTTGACATCCTTCTGGTTGAATTCGGATGTTGAGAGAATGGTTTGTTGTTCTTCGTTGCAAGATGGTTGAGGATGGGAGAGGAGAGGAATGTAGGGAATAATTTTGGACTCGCTCCATGTCCTCCGACTTGATCGGGAGGAAGTTGTGGCCTCGCACAACTCACACAATATATGAGAAAACAAAACTAATATTCATTCGAATACTAATGATTCCATTACAATACTTTGGCCTCTTTATATAGGCCATAAATACAGGAAGAAAAGGAAGTTACAAATAAGAAAGAAAATAAAAATCATATCAAGATGATGAAGTACATTGTATCAGGTCATCTTTTGACAAGATGAGATTCTAAAATATTCTCGTAAAATAATCTTACTTCTTTATGTATGATGTTCTTCCGTTTTTTGCAAGATGATGATTCTGAAGAATTATCTTCCTCCTTTGTGCATAATGCTCTTCCTTTCTTGCAAGATGATGATTCTTGCAATATTCTCTCTTATTTATTTCCTTCTTCTACTTTATTGTCAATCTAGAAAATAAGATGCTAATTATGCAGAATATTGTCACGTGACAATCCTAAATCATCAATTGAACCCGAACCCGAGTTTGCTGTCAATCCAAAGTGATTCAGTTCGGCCCTTTTTTTCCACGTCTTCAAAATGTAGTTTGATTTCCATCATACCTGCTTCCATAAATTCAATGTAATTGTAAGTGTTGCATTTAAAAATTCTCTTGATTGTTTGGTTGCTTGCATTTGCAACTGCAGTTTGCTGTGTGTTTTGTTTTGTTGCCTTTGTTCGCAATTGCTGTTTCACTCATCTAGTGTTTGGTGGTGAATGAAGATTGTGGGAAAATGGAAGAAAATACTGTGGTTATTGAGATGGGTAACAGCAGTTGTGCGGCACGAAAGGAAGGATGAAGAAAAGGATCACAATGGTCAAGATGGGTGGTTGGAGGGGAAACTGGAAACTGGAGAGATACGTGGTTGTTGTATATAACACAGGAGATGCTCTGGATGGAGTTAACTTTACCATTGTCTCTAGCCAGGTTTGGCCTGAGGCAGCCAAAAACTAATTATTAAGCACAAAAGTATAGCATACGTGTATTCAAAATATTAAAGTATAATGACATGGTTCAGACCCAAGACTTCTCACAATAAATTGGTGTACATTATGAACCTAAACTTGCATAATTCGATTTCATTTGGGCAGGGCCAGGCTAGAGAAGCTTTTACCTAAGTCAAACAAATTTTGATTGGGTATATATTTTTTGCCCACGTTGGGCCTGACCAAGTCAAAACATTGTGCGGGTCTCCCCGGTAGCAGTCTAAATTGTTAGTTTACACAGATGGGCTAGCCAAAAAAAAGGTCTACAGGGGAGCAATTATTTGAAATAATAGATCCTAAATTGTAACTAATCTGGAGTTCAACCTGCAGGTAGTTTGGTTGCACTTGGAAATATAGACTAAAGGTCCTAAGTTGCAATTGTAATGCAAGAAATATTATACATGTCAACTTGATAAAGTGGCCACACTGCCACGTGGCATATACATGGTATGTGGGAGCATATGCAGCTGCATGTACAGTTCAATTAAGGTATTCAAGTTAACTTTTATATGGAGATTAAGAATAATACAATCAAGTCTAGATTGTTAGTGACTGAACATATGCTTGGACCTAATGAAAATTTATAGGATGATTTTATACTCATTTAAGAACTCAAGTGATAAGTTATAAGAAACGAGTAAAGATATAACTGATGAATGTCATAAGATTTCCACATATGCTAGCCACATACTACATTCCAGAACACATGCCTGCACTACTCAATGGTCATCTATTGTAACATAGCAGCTAAACATCTGCTTTAATTAGATTTTTTTTTCGGTATGATGCTCCAAGCAAGCACTTTATTTTCAAGAAATAACTAGTCTGATTTGATGGGGAACATTTATATCTCTTTATTAAAATTGTAACAGAGAAGTGATAAAAATATATTCAAGGTTATACAAGATATCACTCTCACTGCTCAGTCAACATCTTATTCTAGTGTTATCTGACACTAGATTTTTTTTTGCACTTGCAGATTTTCTATTTCGTTGGGTTTGGCTTGTTCTGCCTCGAGTCACTGCTCAGCGTTTGGGTCATGCAGGTGATATTTCTGTTCCAATCGTGGGAGCTGCTGGCAATTGACAATTTCCGATTTGTCCTTCCTTTTAAAGTTAATTGTGTTTACTTCATTGATTAAAATATGTTTATATAAGGTTTAAGGTCATCAGTAATCTTGCTTATCATTTGTATACTAAATGAAATATAGTCAGAGTATTTTGAATAAAAATACCTTGGTTTCCAAATGAGAAATCAGAATGCCTTATGAGATCCAGTAAAATTTGAATTTGTAAAAGGACAGTTTTTGTTGAATACAATGTTTCACACATTTTTACTTTTGTTGTAATCCTGTGCAGAAAGTATATATGTACTTCCGAGGGAGCGGAAAGGCTGCAGAAATGAAGCGGGAGGCAGTACGAGGTGCTATGAGGGCGGCAATATGATTATTGTATTTAGAATCACTTGTTTCAATGGCCACTGTCTGATAGGAAGGCAAGAAATGCTCTTGATCAAGCTGATGATTTGCATGCTTGATTTCTTGTTGGTCATTCATGTCTTCAGATTATCGTCAGGCATCTACTTTGCATGAGCACTAATTAGAGTACACTGTCCTTTTTCCAAAAATTTACTGGGGAAGTGTGTATCTGCTATGGCTTCTTTGAAGCCTCTTCTTGATTGTGTTAACCATCTGATTTCTTCCTACCACAGTAGTGACTGTTCCTGTTACGGTAGTCGATGTGCTATTGAAAATAGTTTGTAGATATTCGCCTGATGCCTTTCTGATTGACCCCTATTTACATAAATTAGTTTGCATCCCATGACCACTGCATCTAAAAGATCCTTGATCAAAATTGGGAAGCCACAAACTTCTCTTTTATGGGTCCTAATTTCAATTGGTGACATAATTCGCCAATGTCAAACTATATAGCTTACTCATGGTCTGGTTGCATGAACAGAGATAAACTTGGTTCAGTGCATTACACAGGTAGGTGGATGGAGCCACCAATTTGCCGACCTATAAAGCTAATCATAAGGACACAGAAAGGATAGATCGGGAAAGGTATCGAACAAGAGTGCAGATCTTAGTTTCCTACTCGAGAACGATAAAATCAAACATGACTGTTCTCCAGTACAATTCAGGACATGTAAAGATAGAGACGAGGGAGTTTATAGGTGGTAAAATGTCAGCAGCAAAAGAGAACATGCTCAGAGAATAGTAATAAAAAAGACTACGATTGCACGATATCAGTTAAAGAAACAAAAAGAAGTTTCGACAACGGCAGGCAATATCACCTGCAGTGTCAGGCTGGTGAATCTATCCGAAGTTATTTGCCACCCGCCACAGATTGCGACTTGACCCCAAACCCACATTTCCGGGAGAAAATGTTCCATGAACTCCTTGGCTTTCCGAGCTTCTCGATCTCATGCTTCATGCTCAAACATTCCTTCTCGAGCTCCAGAACTTGCGACCTCATGTCATCGACATCCAAATGGTGATCGCCGTTCTCCTGTTCCTCGCTGATATCTGCTTGAATCGCGACATTGCTGCTCTTCTGGAGAGCGAGGTTGACATGAGGAGCCTGGGAGTTCTCGACCCTGTCGGACACGAAGAACCAACCTGCAATCGAGGTTCGTAGGTGGAGCTGCTCAAAGAACAGAACTTGGACAACCAGTCTGAGGGGAAGCCTCTCGTTCTGGGCTGCATGAGTGCAGGCTTCCAAGGAGAGTTTCTGGCAGTTAATGAGTTGGCAGATCTGCTCCCTCTCGGATTCTGTGAGCCATGGATGTGACTGCAATAGAAACCAAAAGTCATCAAGATTGTTTTCTTGATCAAAGAAGTGCTATGCAAACCTGTATGATTCAAGTTTGGCCTGCTTATTCATCTCCAACGAGCCTGGCTCTGTGAATGTGTTGTTTCCTAATGGGGTCAGAATGTATAGAAAGAAATGTCAACTAATACTTTTCCTTTTAAGAGAAGAATATGTTCCATCTTAAAAGGATCCAATCAAATATTAACTTCATTTAGCAAATTCAACTGATGTTGAAGGTAATTTTGATCTGTAGTTCTTGCACTCTGATCTCAACAGAGAATCAACCATTGTACTGCTTCAAACAGCAAAGATAAAATTCTAAACACAAGTCTCGCGATGCCTCTTGTGCATGGATACATCTATAGATGATATTACTTCTACGTTCATTCAAAAACTAGGAAGGGTTTCAGCAGAACAGTATACAGAGCGAAAACATGATCAGAAAAGGATATGTTACCTTGAGATAAACGTCAATAGCTCTGTAGATACCATCATCCAGAGGCCTGGCGTAATCCGAAACGACAGAAGCCAGTGAGAGGAACTTGTTAAGCTTCAAATTAACATCAGCTGCAACTTCTGCAAGATAGACATCCACAAGTCTTGCCACCATATTCATGGGTGTCGGTGATGAAGAGGAGGTTATCGATTGCCCCTCGTCGACTATGGCTGGAGAAGTCACAGCCGACTGGTTTAGCTGCATGAAGTGGACGAGGATTCGCTGGACACAGTCTACGTCGTAAAGAGTTTCCACCGAAGGGCCCAAGCTTGGTATTAGGAGATCCTCGAGTGCAGCTTCCTCCACTTGGGCTCCTGTTCTCCTCTCCAAATTCTCCCTACAGGAAGGACTCGCACGTAAGATCATGGCAGTGCGAAGCAATCGGAGAAGGAACCTGGTTGAGATCACACCCTTGTTCATGGGTAGCAGGTCAACAATCTCTTCAAGGAAGACCCTTTGCTCGCTTTCTGATGCTGCTGAAATCGATGTACCAGGCGTGATGCGAGCAGCAGTACTGCCTCCACTCAGTCCTGGTAAGGACCTCTTTGCAGAATAAATGAGGGCTTCAGCAACGTTTTCCGGCTTCATTCCTTTGGCCTCCATGGCCAAGATGAGTCTTTTGAACAGTGGCAGACTGAGGAACGTTGCATCTATATACCACCAATCAGCAAGCGCTGACCTTGGTGCGTCTCTGGCGACTATTCCGTTCCAGGGAGTTCTGCTACTGCTACAACTACTGCTACCTTGTGAGCTTTTGGTGGCGGCGTGTCCACCCACAGGCCAAGCCGAAAGATTCGGATCAGAACAAGCTTTAGATGCCAGAGAGTTGATGCATCTGGAGATGATATGGAGGTCTTCTGCACGAGGAAGAACGCTCTCGCATGCCTCAAGGGCTTTGATTGTGTCCTTCCAGCTACTAAGTACTTCGCCCAGGAAGTTGTCTGTCCGCGTGATAAGGTTACCTCCTACATAATCCTCGGTCATGAGGAGATGCTCCGCAGCACATCGCACAGGCACAACGTTGGTGGCATTCAGCTCTATCTTGATGTCGTAGCAAAATTTGGCCGCCAGCTCGAAAGCCTTGGCACCACCAGGGACGTCATGGAGATGAAGAACACAAGCTTTTCCATCCTCACTGCGGAATTCACTTATCATTCTTCCCAAAAGACCGCTCCTATTGAGCAGTGGGAACTGCAAGCGCAATAACGAAATGCATTAGGCCTCTGATTGAACACATTGAATGGCAAAACCAGCTACACATTCTCAGATTGTAGAAGAAAAGGCTAGATTCTTTTTCCTTCCTCGATCATGAAGAGAGAAGAAAAGTTCCCATAAAACGATTAAAAGAGAATGACAAATTTGTTCCAGAAGCCCCCGGCGATGAATCCAATAAATTCGGCTTATAGCACGGATCAAAATGGTCATAATAAATGTTTCAAAAGTAGTTCGCAACAAAATATTAATAATTCTTAAAAAATCATAATAATTAATAGATCTATATTATCTTCATATCAATTATTTTGTATAATATACTATAGTTAAAATTATGTGTATGTCCCGCTAAAATAAGTGTTTTTTATATTTATGATTGATATATATATATTGGAGTTTTCTTTTGGGATTAACAACACCAGTAATAGATTAGATTATTGGAAATCTTCTTCTTTACCATACTTGAAGTTTTATGTTATTATCTGCACATGGTTGCATACAAATGTCCATGGAAATGACATCAATTGGAGTACAGAGGGGAAAAATGAAGCTAAACAGCATACCTTATGAAGATGGAAAGACATCTCTCCTACTTCAACGACAACATCACTTGCAAGCTCAGTCAAACATCTCCTGCAAAGGCAAAAAAAGTATATGGAGCTCATCAGTTTCACCAACTTACTCTCAAGGCTTCTTTGACGATGGAAAAACTCACATTCAAGTTTCCATGGATGATGTTCGTTATTTGTCTAGCAAATGTATGTATTTATATACACTACCAAGAGATCCAACTGATAGGCTTTCTATCAACATGAAAGAAATCCATCATATAAAATAATTCCTCTCAAAGAATTAACAAAAAAAAAACGAAGAAAGGAAGAAGAACACAACAATGGAAATGAGTTGATCCTCGAACTATTTACTAGCAATGGGAGAGTGCAGCAAAGCAACACCATTATGCATGAATCACAACGATCTATTGACAGTGTGAGATGGAAGGATGCTTGCCATGTTTGACCTTCAAGCTGAAATGCTTCTGCCTTGGAACCCAGCTTCATTGTAGCCATCACTTTCTTCCTTTTCTTTCAAGATCTGCAGCTTATGTTAGAAAGTTGATCAGGATAGCATGAACAACTTGTTGCACTCCATACAGGAGAAGGATTAAATATAAGAAGAGAGATAAGAGGAAAGTAGGCTTCGGGGACAAAGAACAGGCAAATGATACTATAATTTGCCCCAAGCTAAAAAAACACGTAACATGTTGCCTTTGAGGGAAGAAGAGTTAAGGATGAGCCCGAGTCTCATGGAGCAACCAACAACCTCCAATAAATCCTCCTTGATGGATTCCAGCGGCTTTCACGTTTACTGAGTTTTGAGGAGATCCATTCACCTTTCCGTATGTTCACCTCCCTCCACTAAACTCTCATTGCATCTTCCACATCCAATGAAGAAAAGAGACAGGAACGTTCTAATTGGTCTTTTGATTAGAGCTGTCCAAATCCTACATCAAAATGTTGCATGGGAAACAGAGTAAATGTTGGTTTTGCAGGTGACGACCAATGGCCATCAGCTAAAATCCGAAGAGCTGCAGGAGGACAGAGATGAAAGTTCTCGTTGAAAGCATGCACTGCCATTTAACTGTATTCCCTTAATGCTCGATGATAGCGATGAAATTACAGTGATTCGAGCACGGTGCGTATAGGTAATGGCTCGTCGGTAATGAGATAAGACTTCGTTGAAAGCTTACTCATGTTTGATGGAGAAACCGAGACGGGAGTGGTATATGAAGCTAAGAACTAATAGAGATGCAGAATGGTCGGAGTGCGAGTGTAGTAATCCGTGCAGTGGGATTTGAAGATTGGATGAACAAACGTGAACAGATGATCAGATAACAACACGATCGAGCAAACAATGGCATGGTGCGCTCGGCTTCCCAACATGATCTCTCTTCGGATACTGATGCTAAGAATTCTCCAACAACATGCAGTCTTCGACTCAACAGCAAGCAAAATGAGATGTCAACAATGCTTTCATTTCAGCTTCTCGTTGGCTTGTATTACAAATGAAATCACTCTGCTGTATGACAATGGAATGGAGTCGATCAATTCCACCGCTATAATCACTTCAATCTGGAGGTACTACCAAAATGCTGGTAAACCTATGCAATCTTAACAAATCGAGTTCACCTACACATCTACAATCACCTCACATGGAAGTAATTACAGAATACTGGAGAACCATCAGGCACAAAAAACAGCTTACAATCTCACACATATAAGCTCGTGGAGAATTATAAAATATGGCATGCTTAAGCAAATAAAGAATACGAATGCTTGAGATTAATATCCTCAGGGAAAAGCTTAATCATAAGAATATAATATAGATGCTTTTAGCAGTTCTCCAAATGATTTATGCATGGCTTCCACCACTTTCGTCTATACCCATAGTTTTCAATGAGGGTGGAGGTAAAAGCAAAAGACAGACCAATGGTGGGATTGGCAAAAGATCTCTCCCCAGTGCCTGGAATTTGAGGAATACAGTCACCAAAATTAAAGAAAATTGAACCTTGTGACTGAAGACTCCAGTCTGCATGAGAAGAATTGAACCCAAAATATCTCTTAATGGTGCCTCGATAGCACGTCAATGATCCATGCAGGATAAATAATGCTTGCTCCAACAAAGTTAGCTTTTAGAGTTGCAAGTGAAATCAACGCAGGTCTGACAGCTACAATCTGAGAAACGGCAAATTTCACATCCAAAACATACGCATGTCGTGCATCCTCTGCAGGATGGTGATCGTGAACAACCCCTTAAGACTTTACGACTTGCTCGCTCCTCTTCGTCATCGCAGGTGACGCTGATGCATGACATGAAAATATGGTATCAATAAACTCAAAAAAGAGACAAAAATGCAAAGAGAAAAGGGAAAAGTCATCACATTGCAAAACATTCCTAAACAATGAGAAGCAAAGAAATAATGTTGTCGTATTTCTCCTAATAATGTCATTTAAGAGTACCTCAAATCAGAATATTTCAGACCAACTTGTTTGGATATATAAATCTGACACTTCTTTCCCTGTAATTACACAAAAGTGTCTCCAAAGTTCATACTAGGCAAGAGAAATTTGAACAAATCTTGTATTTGGCGAGGATCTATTAGCTATGCCAAAAAATTCTCTGACTTATTTGACCTCCTTCTAGAGAAATTGCCTCAGCAAGCTACATTCCAGTGGAGATAATTTATTGATATTACTAGTAAACTGGAGATAGATATGCCACTTAAAGAAAACTATGGAAGGACATCTAACTAAACCTGATGGCCATATGATCTGATTAAAATAAACAAAACTAACACCTGGAAACCAATACTTCAGATAGTAAGACAGCAAGCATTGCTTAACTGGGAAGCAATGCACATCAGGAGGGAAGCGTAAACCATGGTTCTTAACTTCAACCAGATCGATAAATACAGAATGGTATTTACCGGTTTGAGCCTGAACTAGCATGTGGACCACCCCATTCCAGGTGGTTTGGGTCCAGCATATTGGTTAAGCCTATCGAACCGAGCTTACCATTCACACAGGCCCTTCTCCTGGTACTACAATACGTACCAGCATACCATGTATTAGTATGCCAGTGTTGACTGCCAAATCCATACCGATCTGTCCATGGAACTAAACTTTCAAACAACACGAAATTAGATTGAATGATGCAGCAAAGGTTACAAAGTAGCACTCAGGATGACAGGCTATGATAATCTAAACCTTTACCCAAATGCATACTAAAGAATTTGTGGGAATCATCACCTTTCACACGCCTTGGACCTAATCTCAAGTTCTGAATTGAGACCAATATATATTATTCATCGAGTGTAATTTTTAACAATAAGGATACTGCATCATCTGAATTTATTATAAGCATGTATTCCATGAAAGAAAATCAGCAAAGCAATTCCAGAAGTCAAGATTCTATCTTTTTCATTGTTTATTAGTCTATAATCAACACCAAAGAAGACCTCTTCAAGGGCCTAAGAGGTATCCTGTAGCATCCGTAGTCCCACAGAATCTTTTTATTATTAAGAAAAATGATACTCTGGTTGAAAAACTCAAAGTGATATATCTGCTGTATGGAACTGTATCAGCAATTCCAATGGTGATAAAACAAACTATACATGGATTTTAAATTGTCATATTTAGATATTGTCACATTAGTAATTAAAATAGATACCCTACAACAGGATTTCAACTAATTTTGCACCAATATGTGATTATTTCACGCATTGCATAGAGTGTGTTTTACTTGCAATGATGTCTGAAATGCTAAATTGCAATTATAATCCTTTTCCACCAAAGCTAATTTTGATTTATTAAATTAGGTCACATACAATTCAGATATTCCTTCAACGCATGATAAATGCAACCTGTTAAAAGTTCAAGATTTCAGTTTCCTAGATTATGTAGATAATTATCTTTCAAAATCTTCATTAGTACATTCATGTATTTAACTACCGACTGTCAAAGTCAAAACAGCAATACATATAAACCAATTCAACCTCAACCAATAAGTACTTCCACACATCTAAAAGAGAGCACAAACTAAGGATTTTATTTGTCATGGCATACTTGCATGCTAACTGGCTCCTTAGAAAATACTTGCCAATGATGCTATGCTAACACACATGACATGAGGATGCAAATGGCATGGTAAGGTTTAAAAGAAAAGGTAATAAGAAACAAATAAAGAGGGAACTTACCTACAGCTTATTGACAGTCATCAGACCAATAGTTATCCATAAAAATGTTTTAGTTGTTTGTTAACAGCTTGTTGTTTGTTCATTTTAGCAGATTGTTACTTGTTTCAAACCATATATCAGCTACAGAAAAAAGATGTGGCAGAATGATGTCGAAGGTAGAGATTGCTAGTGTAGGGATACCCAAAAGCTTATGCAGAGAGCATAATATTTCATCATGGACTATTCTGCAAAAGCCCATCCAGTAACAGAGGTTTTCCTTACAGGTATGAGCAGGGCAGCTGATACCATCAAGGTTAATGTTACTTTACATCAAACATTATTTTAGAAAAGAAAAAGAGAAATCCAAATCTGCCTCGATAGTTTAAATACAGATTGTTATATAATTTTACTTAAAAGAATCTGAGATATAGTTAGTCTTGATGTTTCTGTATTTTTCAGGAAGAAATAAAGAACAATAAATAGAATATTTTAGAAAACGACTCGATGACTTAATGCTGAAATCAATCACAAAAGAACAAAAACAAAAGAAAATTCAGCTTAGCTTACTAAAAGCATAGAGCTTCTTAAGTAAAATATGAAATCAAATGTGCAAAGTGGTCATATCAAATCTAGGCATCCGAAGAATAGAATGTTGAAACACTTGCATGATAAATAGGATATGTATTAAAAAATTTGATTCATATATGCATTACTAATACATAGTCAGTTTAGCATTCAAAATCAAACCAGGCTTTACTTTAGTCGATTGATTCTTTCAGTGCCCAACTTAAACAGTCTACTTTCTCTCCCACAAATTAAATACATCAAAAAGAAAGTGACCAAACGCATACAAAATAATAAGAATATTACCTGTCAAATGTCAAGTCAGAACACTTCCAATTTGGATTTCTCACAGAATCATGATAATTGCGGCATTCTTCTTTACTACGCAAGCGAAACCTACGCTCTTTGTTGCATTTTTTGCAGCAGACAAATTCATCACGGTGACATGGCCGACCATTGGGACCTTTATGAGACCCATTAGCAGCTTTAGATACCTGGTTGTAGTATTTAAGCAGCACAGTCTTTGAAAGTGGAACTTTGTCTCCTTTGACCATGATCCACACATTGTTTTTCCACTTCCTTGCAGTCTCCCTCCCAGAATGTTTCTCAAAAGCAGCTGGTGTTAGCTTATCTGATTACAACCATGAACATTCAGTAAACATGTAGTTGAACGGTAGCATCAGTTTGTGCAACTGTCACACATAAATCATACATAGTGCACAAAGTTGATAGCCACTTGAGACACATAAATTGTGTGCATATTAATGTTTTATTTGATGTTTATGACTAAGTTCATTAAAGTTCCAGAAGGCATCCACAGAATTAAATCTTGGAGTTTTGCCAGTATGGAACCCAGCTTAATCGCCAGCATCAAGTTGTACAGAGCATTAAGACTAGCACTCAGTACCAGTATCAGATCTTTTTTTATGTTTTAAATGTGACAGCTATCTCACATTAAATGCATTGCTACTTTAAATGTCTCTATCCTTCCACCTCCTCATCCGTGTCACTGCCTCTTTCTTATCCATGTTGCTCCGCTCTCTCCCCTTACTGATATGTGTTGTCACCTCCTCCCCTCTTATCTCTCTTTCCTATCCCTCTCTTCTTGCTGGATCTCTAGTCCTGATGGTACCGATACCATGAGTTAGTATGCTGATCAAGGCCTCTAATACACCAGTCTGACCATCAATTGATATTGATACCAGATATTGATACCAGATTGAGATTTCAATCTATGACACTCCACTAAAGTCTGATGGATTCTAATATACACATTCTCCAACTAACGAGTCCTGATGTAACCATAGGTACATATTCTCCTCACGAGAAACAATGGGAAACCTCTATCTACATATTCACAAACCATTGTTTGGCATGTTGAGGATAACTTCTTTTGCATGCTTAAGCATACTCATAAGAAAATTCATTAATTACAAGAATTTGATCCTCCGTAGGAAGACTGCATGCCTTTTATTGTACTCCTATCCTGCAAGAGCCTTATAACATTGATAATTTGCCATCTGGGCATCCCTTCTGAACTACCAGCAATTAAAAAGGAAAACTAAAAAAAGGAACATAAATACCTCCTATTGAACTATTAAGTTTTTACAACTACAGATCTTTCATGTAGTGGTGAAAAATACATTGGATAATATTGGTCCGCATCCATTTCCTACTCTGGGAGGAGTCTGGTTTGGTTATCTGAATGTGTATCCATAATGTGGCACATATCTATATACTAATCCAATTATTCAAAATCTTTAGGATATGGTTATGGAAATGGTTGGTCCAAATGTCTGAATATATATAAAAAATGCTAACTTTATTTATGTTCAACTAAGAAAATAAGCTACTTCATTGTTTTTCTGTGTATATGTTCTCTTGTGATTCTTTTGTTTTCACATTTGCTTTAAATTTTTCCAATATAAGAAATATGATGAACATTTTATTCAAGTTTCACAACTCTTCATTTCCTATTATCCTACATTCCAATGGTACTCACAACTATATTTGCCTAAAATCCTATATGAGTTTTTATTTGTCATATATAGTTATATACAGTTCATATTTATATCTGTTTGAGACAAATATTATCAAAATGTTGTATTCTTTTAATATCTGCATCCAGATTCATATCCCATGATTAAAAATGCACATATATGGTATTATCACTGTCCAGTTCATATCCAATCCATTTCCACCCCTAATTTCACTCATATACATGCAGATATTAGCACGTTGAGATCTTGAACTATGTAGCCAGTTGAGGCAAAGCTCATGACATTCTAATTATAATGGTCAAAAGGGATCAAACAAACTTTTCTGTATGAAATCAAATTACTTATTTGAACTACAAACAGAATTGTTGTTTTTCAGGCTTTTAGCAATGCAAAAGGATATCATGCAGAAAATTTTTCAAAGATCAAAGCTGAGAACCAAGTGAAAGAACAGGAAAATGTAAATTTGGTAAAGCTAATTATAACAAAAGTACAATGCACCATCCAGTGTATTCATGAATCTTGATCCGATCATTTGTTTATTAACATGCTATGCTACTGAAAGAAAGGTTTCTGAAAGCATCAAACTAAATATACAATTTTTGTAGAATGTTTTGTTCTTTTCTTGTGAAATGTTTGAATAGATATTGTAACAACAATGAGAATATACTACTAACATCACTAACAAAACAAAAAAAGAGCTAGCTCAAAAATTTTACTCTTCCCACTAAAATATATGACATTACACCATCCCCATGAAATCTTAAAAGAACAGAGACTAGTATATGTAAGCACCTCAACTTCTTATTAAAGCAAGACCAAAGGTGGGCGGTAAGATGAAGACAATTCAGATAATTATTCCAAGAAAAACATTGATGAACATAAGCCCAAGATAACAACCAAACCTTGATCAAAGCTGAAGCTAAAGAGAATGCAGAGGATCGTCGAGACGGTAGATTAAACAAAATACACATTATCAATGATCATTCATGTGATCACTAAATTATCATCTAACATGACAAGAAAACATTCAGAACATGGGAAGCAAAACTCTAAAACTGGAGACTAGGACCAGCGATGTAAAACCAGCAAGCACAGGATGACAGGAAACAGTGATCACATTGTGGAGGTAATAGATCTGAAGATAACCACACACTCAACCAGAACCTCTGAAACAGGCACAAAAATAAAGGTGTCAAAGTCCTAAAGGAACTCCTTGGCTTGCATGCAAATGTGGATAAGTCTACATGAACAAGACCATAGACAGCTTGCATGTAGCACAGAAAAAACTATTTGAATAATGCAATCATGGATAATATTATTGCGAGATAACAAGGGCAGTCCAGAATCAATCATGTGTCACGAAGATCGCATCCTCCTTTTCTCTAAGCCCAACATCATCAGAGGCAAAAGCATGAAATCTTGCTTAGTATTTCAATCTTCAAGACAACATTTACGAAGCATCAAAACCGATCAAAACCCGTGGCATCAAATGATCCAACTCACCTTCGTCGCAGCCCGGCGTGCACTCACAGTTGATCTCAAGATCACCGGAGGCGAAAACCCTAAGCCGCCCGACAGCGTCCCCGTACCGGTGACTCGTGCACCCGCACATCACCTCGACAAAGTCGGCGCCACTCTTCAACCCAGTCATCCCGCTTAATTCCTCGTCTGCGAATAAAAAGGCGACATCTTTTCCCTGACCACTGGCCATCTCTCTCCCTCTGTCGAAAAGACTCACCCAAAGCTCGCCAAAGATCCCTCTTTTAATGCTAAAGCCGCGAGAAGAAGGCGAGAGGCGGACCGATACGGCCTCGAGGCGCTTTCAAACTTGCGAAAAATAAACAAAAGAATCGCCCAAACGCAATCAGAGACGAGAAGAAGTTTACCAAAGATCAAAAAGACGATTTTTAAGGGTATTCAGCGGGAGATCTAAGATTCCAAGAGAATACCGACGTCGAAAAGTCAAAGAAGACGCACAGGCGACCTGCGAACCTCGTCGACAGCAGCAGCTCACAGAAAAAGAGGCAGAAAGAGTACCCAAGGCGCCACCTTTCTGCACCGGAGAGCTACTGCGGCACGGCAACACGCGAGACGCCACGATGATCCATCGAAAGAAACCGCATCGCCCACGCCTCTCACCTAATAAACCGATGGGAAAAGGGATACGGTTCGCCCGCCTCTCCTCTCAGAGCAATATAGCCTCATAGCTTTCCCATTAGGGGCCCAAACTCCTCTCTCTCCTCTCCCTGACTCGTTCCTCAATCCGCAGAGCCGAACCCCACCATCATCTTCATCAAGGGCTGCCCACAGAGCGACAAATACGGAGGAGATTGAACGGGCGATGTAGAGAGAGAGGTGTTTAATACCAAAGAGGACTGGCGCAGAGGGGGATACTTTGGGAATCCCAAAAGAGGCCCGCAGTGAGCTGGCATCTGCATCAGCATTCACCACCGCGCTGCGGGTCGTGCATGACATGACATGAACAAGAATACCGTGTCTGTGTATATATATATATCAGATTTTTCATTTCCCCGCATCGACCCAAGTGTTTGCGAGAGAAGAGGGAGAAGAAAAAGAAAGTGAAGAGAAGGGAAGGGAAGGGAAGGGAAGGGGAATGCAATCAAAAAGTAAAAGAGCTGAACAAAGCGATGTACTTTTTCCTCCCTACCATTTCCATATGTTGCTGGTGCCTTTCCCCCAAGTATCACACTTGGATTTTGAGCCACAGTAGAGGTGGTTGGCTTTATTCCTTCCAAGTGCATGCACCCCATGGCCCATATCGGAGCAGCAGCACCTCATGTTCCTCCTCCTCCTCCTCCTCTCCTCTCCACTGTACATCCTGTGTTCTCCATTCCAACGCTTGACACTTTTTCGTAAAGGCCAATTGGATTAGTAAGCATATGTCTCTTCACCCTATGCTTTAGAGAAAAAGGAGCCGTTGCTAAGATTAGATGGGGGACATCGATCGATCATTCGTTGTTAAAAAGAATGTTATAGCATGACAAGAAACATCATGAGGCCATTTTTCAAATTATTATTTCCTGCAACAAAACCAAACGAGGAAAGTAAGATATGATGTGTGCAGAGCATCCATCCACGCATTGGTAATCACGACCTTTCGTTTTCAGGCATGGATGCATAAATGTGGACGTGTCTGAATGTGGTCCGATAATCTTTCATACGAAGAGGAAAGAGAAGGATCGTCATGTGGCTCATTCGATCAGGTCGGCCATGCCGACTCTGCGTTGCGTGGGTTGACCAGCCGTGCCGAGTGGCTTTGCTCGACTTCACAATTACTACCGCATGTTCTTCGCACAAAGTGCTGCGCACCCGTCGATCATCGCTTGGAAAGGTCGGTCAACAATCATACATGGTTCGTTCGACTTGTCGACATGGTTTGTTAAGTGCCTCGATTCGGTGGAATAGCACCTTCGGCGTCGGTCGACATAGCCTACCTGCCCGTGTGGAACACCCGATGTGATTTTGACTGCGAGCCACCAAGATTGAACAAGTAGAAGGTGAAGACAATTCGGTGGAACTAACTATACTTTGACAAGCCAAATTGAACAGCGATTTTTCAATGCAAGTGAATACGATAGTTTGGTCGACACTTAACACGAGAGATTACTGTGATGTAAGTTTCATACTGAACATACATATACCGTCCTAATTATCTTGCTCTGCATACGAAGTGGTTATCGGACCGACAAATACCATTAATATTATTATAATATATCAGACAGTACTATAAACCTGGCATAATATTATATCAGACATGTGATGGTGCCATCTCCTCTCCTGTAAATAGCCCAAAAAAAGAATCTTAGTTAACTTGCACACCACAGCAAGACAACTTCATTAATTCTTTCTTCTTACCTTTGGATTCGTCGTGAATTTTCCATTATAATAAGACCATATACAGTTTTGGCATGTAAGAGTGTGCCAAAAAGAGTAACATGAAGAGCCGATGGGAGTTGGGACGCACCAACTTGCGTTCGATTGTAGGCTACGATTCAAAATCTGGGGTTGCATCGTCAGCACTGCACTGCAAGCTTTTAGGACTCCCAAAAATGCTTTCTCGGGGCCAGATTGGCATCCCCCCATGCATGTCATTTGGAGAAAGCATCCATGAAGGATGGCACCGCTTTAAACATTGCCATCCGCAGAACATTGCATCTCCAACCCCGATGATGCTTCAAAGGCAAAAGTCCTGTTTCTTGGAGGAAGCAATGAGGTGGGTGGGTCCGACGACTTGCCATGCGAGTGCCGTCCGATCCATCGCTCGTCTCGATCAACACAGGAAACGCGGCAAGCGAGGCTTCTGATTAGTTTTCCGGCATGGGGCCCATGTGCGGGTGGCTACCCTTCTTCGCATCCGATCACTGTTCCGAAATCAGCGATTGTGCTTCCATACAAATGGGAGCGATTCCGATTCCAAAATCGATTCTTTCTTTTTTAATTTTATTTTTTTAATTAATACTTAATATTTATTTATTTATTTTCGATCGATTCAAAATCAAATCAGAATCAGACTGCCTAACAATGCCGTTTTCGATTATGTTCGGAACTATTGATCAGCTTGATTCCGATTCGAATCAATTCATGATCGGAACATACGAAGATTCATGTTCTAATACTAAATTATTATATTATTCGATGTAAATAATGCATCTCAAGTTCTCAGAGTAGTAATTTAGCATACTTTCTTTCTCATGTTTGCCATGTTGCTCATAAGCAACCCAAAACCTTTCAGGAATGTTGGGATTAATATCTATTATTCGACTATTAGGTAGTACAATGATGTTGAAACTTTGACTAACATCAATATATTAGGTAGTTTTGCACTTCGACTTTTACTCTATGCAATAATGTCAATGTCAACGTCAAATCTCTAACTTTATTTCAATAAAGATGTATTAATCATTATAATATTATTTTCCAATAACAATGTTTTAGGATAGTATGTTTCATTTGTTTGTCATTTTGCTCATAAGCTAGGCTAGGCTGCCATAGCCCTTGTTTAACATTAACATACTTATCCGGACAATATAGTTTATAAATAAATCATTGTTTTGCAAATATCCATCCAAATTTAATATACTTGGAAGACTATGTTATCATGGCTAATATGTGGTAGTCCAAATTGAAACAATAATTATCGTTAATATCTTTTGGATTAGTACCCTTGGAAGAGTGTGTTAGGATATATGATCTCTTTCGTATGAGTCATCTTACTCAAACTTAATAACATTTAGGTAGCCATAAGCCATATAGCCCAAGTTTAGTATTTATCCCTAAAATTCCAAGAAACTAATAGATGAATTATTGTATTAACATTTATTAGTCAACTATTAGCATATTAATAATGAAACATCAACATACACTTGACACTTCTATCCATTTAAAGTATCTCCAATGTAATCGTTATAATATTTGTTTCTATTCCACACATATAACATAATAATATTTGATTGAGTCGTATAGTAGAAAAAAAAAAGAAAAAAAAGAAAGACAAAACGTGCATGGTAAGAAGAGAGATAGTATATGGGATTAAAATAATCGATGAGAATAAAGATATTCTAAAAATTTTGATATATATATATATATATATATATATATATATATAATATTTATATTACAATTTATAGTGACTTTACGTCTTTATGGATATTAACAAGTAGAAATAATGAAAGCAAAAACGTTACGATATTTAGCAAACAATACAATATAACATGAATTCTAGTTTATGGTGCTTATGATAGGCATCCTATTAAAAAATCTTCCAATTTTGTTTGCCATTATACTATATATAAACATTTTTTTCCCCAAAACCATCTTTTATATCAATGTTATGAGCATCTACTTGAAATGTTAAGAAAGATGACGCTTGGACTTCAAATCACCTGTCTCAATACTTTTATAAATATGGTTTTCTACTTTCCTTTAAGAAACACATTCATATATTGAAGATTCATAAAAATGAACTCTTGTTTTCGGTATTAATAATCAGAGATATTCTAAAGGTTAGTGCATAATTATCTAATTAAATAAAAACATAAACGAAGGATTTATCAAAATGTTAAACTCTTGTATTCAGTATCAAATTATTAAGTCTCTATGGAGATATCTTAATAGTTAGTGTATTGTAGTGTAATTGTATATTCACCCCTTACAAGATTCCAATCTCGAATCTCGTTTCAGTTCTATCAAAATGGAGAGACAAGATGAGAGTGAAGGAGCTTTGAAAAGAATAACCAACACTAAAAGTAGCAAAAACTTTAATAACCTAAGCTCTACCTATTCCTACAATTGTCAATTAGACAATCTCGATTTGGTGCACACCTTCGTGGGTAAAAAGTAGTAGTAAGTTTCTCCTATTCCCAAGAACTCATACCAAAATATAGTAAAATAATAATTAGAATTAAATATATTTTATAATAAAAAAGAACCAAATGTTCTTTTAAATTAAGATATAATTTGTACACCACAATTAAATTGCATCATTGTTGATTAAACCTCGCTTTAAGAACACATTCATCCTATGCGGACATAAGAGGCTGAAAATTTTATCTTATGGGTACGACGAGGATTCCATGTCAACATCCTAATCTTTTTTGTACGATTTGCTATATGATGTAGGTGGAATTCACTTAGTTAATGAACACGCAATATTGATTTGATCTGATTGTGATGAAATTTAACAAATATATTTTTACTATGATATAAAAATACTTAGTTTTTCTTCCCATGCCAATCCCCTTTAAGATTTGCCGTCAAAATAGATTTTTTTTTATTTGTGCGTGAGTGTGAATGATTATTAAATAAGAGACCTTCTAGATTTTCTTTCCATGCCTTTTGTAGCCTTCCATAAGTCTCCCCCACATGGAGGAAACATATGAAAGAAAAAAAAAAAAATAACATAAAACAAAATTCAATATTGACTCTTATAAAGTTAAAAGTATATTTGAAAAGGTCAAATGCACGGAAATTATCAAATAAGAACAATTAACCATAGGAGGGACAATTTAATTTACGAAATCTAGAAGCATAAATTTGTAATTAGGTGTATTTCTAAGGATATGAATGTTATTTTCTATAGTGCAGTCCTTTTTATTCTTGCTATTAACAACCTCTTACTATTGATAATCCTTAAAAAAATAATAAAATATAATTTATAATTTACAATCCCTCGATTATTAATATTATCATTTTACTTTTCACAACCCCTTAATGTATCATTGTTTGGAGAGAGTGACATGATTGATGAGGTCCAATGAGATTGTCAAGGAAAGAAGAAAAAAAAAAATTATGTTTGTTTTAAAAATATAACAAATTATAAAAAAAATAAATAGTAAAAAAATTGTGATGAAAAAGCTACTTGGTATAAAGCATTAGTCATTATAGTAAAGTAGTCAAAAAGGAAAACTCAATCCGTTTCTTCACTCTAATATATCTCGGTTGCATTTAGTCTCTCTCATATAATTGTTAGTGTATCATTGTACAATTATATATCTAACTCTAGTAAAATTGTGATCTCGAATCCCACATTTATAATTTATCCTTCTTAAAAGAAAAAAATCAACTCAAACAAATCTATCAAAATAAAGGGACGAGACCAAATAGAATATCAAAATACTTAAAAGTAACAGCAAACTTTAATAACCTAAGCTCTACCTATTCTTATAAATGTCAATTGGACAATCTCGATTTAGTGAATATGTCTGTTTGTGGGTACAAATTGTGGTAAGTGTCTTTTATTCCCAAGAACTCATGCAAATCATATGCCAAAGATACAGTAAAGTAATAATTAGAATTAAATATATATTTTATAATCAAAAGAACCAAATATTCTTTTAAATTAAGAATATAATTTGTACACAAAAGGCTGAAAATTTTATCTTGTAGGTACCATGAGCATTCCATGTTTAATTTACTATATAATGTAGGTGGAATTCATTTAGTTAGTCAACGCGCAATATTGATTTAACCTGATTGTGATGATATTTAACAAATAGATTTTTTACTATGATATAAAAATTCATGTTATTGAGGGTTAGTTTTTCATGTGGAAGATTATTAAATAGCAGATCTCTATCAAGCCTTTTTGTAACCTTTTATAAGTCTCCCCCACATGGGGAAAACATATGAAAGAAAAAATAATAATAATAATAATAGAAAAGCAGAACTCCATATTGACTCCTATAAAGTTAAAAAGGAGTACATTTGAAAAGTAAAAAATGGAAGCAAATTATTAAATACTAATAATTAACAAAAAGAGGGACAATTTAATTTTTTGAAATCTAGAAGCATAAATTTGTAATTAGGTGTGTTTGTGGGGGGAAATATATGACATTTCATGTAAAGTCATTACGGTAAAATAGTGGTAAAGGAGACCCAATCCCTTTATATATAGCACATTAGTCATTACGGTAAAATAGTGGTAAAGGAGACCCAAGCCCTTTATATATAGCACATTAGTCATTAATGTAAAGTCGTGTGATAAAGGAAACCCCAATCCCTTTGTATCTCCGTTACATTTGGTCTGTGTCTTCCGCTCACTGGAAGCAGCGAGATCCATCGACACGGGGTAAGTCCTCGTTGACTCTCTCCGATCTGTCTTTCTTTCTCTTCGTTTCTCTTCGGTCGTATCTTTCCGCCTGAGCGTCGCTTGTGTTGGATTTCTCAATCGGGTTCGTTTTAATGTTATCTCAGATCGATTCTTCTTCGATGTTGTGGACGATTGTGAATTGAATCACTTTTATTCCATTATATCTGTTGAAGCAATCATCAGTCCTTGAAAAGAATCGGTATCTTCAGAAAGTCTAGAATTCTGTAGTGCTGTGAGCTTGCTGCGCTGAGTTGAATTGGTACCCGTTAAGGAGTCGATTCCACATCAAAATTGCGTCAGGGAATCAATTGCTTGTGATTTTAAGAATCGAAATTATATTTCAAATCCATCATTTCGAGAGAGAGGTAATCGAATTGGCACGGATTAGGGCGTTATAGTCGGTGAAGCTGTCCAATCTTGCACTTGATCGGTGGCGCAGCTGCGTTGCATCCCCTTGGAGGAGAGCTTGTGGGTGGAGCACGGGCGGGCCCCTCCACTCGATGAGAGAGGCGCTGTACGCGTGTGGCCCAGTGTACATCTCGGGAAGTGACTGACGCTGGTGGTCGCCGCTCTTCAGAGGAGCCGGGACAGAGGGCCTCATCCGAGGCACATCGCACATTTGAGCGCACCCCATATCGTCCCAACCTAGTTCCGCTTTGCCCATTGCTACCGTGGGGGGTCGACAGTAGAGTCCCCATTCATTAACAGCTTCGAGAACACAGAAAAAGCTGAGGGCTTTTTTGTTCTTTTACGGCCAGTATTATCTAAAAACATTTTCAGAGCTTCAAAGAAAACAGACATCTCCAAATTGCTGTGAGAAACAGAACAGATGTTGAAAACTTGACCAATATTTGTTTTTTATATTTTTTCCTGCTGCTGATTTCAAGACGCTGGGGTATGGCTCTTGAAATCTCATTGATACTTGATGGTGAGGTTGCAAACCGCAGGCACCACAGTTTTCCTGAAGAAGTTGTATATGCCAGTCGACATGGTGTGCACCGAGTTGAGAGTTGTTTGGGATGAGAGTTTACACAGTGTGGGCAAGTTATTTGATAATTGAATAAAGCATTATCCATGACTGTGGTGGATGCAGACTTATATATAAGATCAAATCACATGTATGGTTCTTCTGACATTCTGGTTTGAGTTTGATTGCAACCCAAATAGTGTGATAAAATTACCTTTTAACAAAAGGGATTTGGGCTATATGAGGAAGAAAAAGATGAAGACGAAGACTTGGTTGTAAACCATGTGAAAGAACACTCTTGTGTTTGTTGGGATTATAGTGTGTTGTCGCAAATAGCTGCAATTCACATACAACCTCGAGTGCATAGCTTTCATCAATGCTCAGAAAAATGCTTATGAAATCTGTTAGAAATAAATATAGTAGCTTTTAGAAGACATCGGGAAGAACTCATTTATTTGTAGTCATTCATGCTCAGAAATGTTGAAAAACTATGAACTTATAAAACCAATTTTTTCTGCAATTATATGAGCTTATTTTGTTGGGAATTATCCTCCTTCTGGCACATTTTCCGTTCAGTTCTTCACATCCCGTTTTGGTTGTTTTCATTAGTTCTAGTTCTAGTTGGTAGCGTTCTTCTTGTGCATATAATTCCAATTTGACATTGCTGTAGCTACTGCTGCTACGTTATGAAAGAACTCCATAAGTAATTAGTTGTTTGGCATTGCAAGAGTTGTGTTGCTTTTATCTTCATGAAAGTAGCAGGCCTAAATAATAATTTCCTGGTCGTGTTCTATCTCCAGAAGCAATGTTTCCACAAATGGATCTGATGAAGATGGACCCTGGAACACTCACTTTACTAGGGGCAGCAAGCTGTGTGATTCTGACCATGCATTTCACCATACAGTTACTATCGCAACATCTTTTCTATTGGAAAAATCCAAAGGAACAGAAGGCTATAATAGTTATTATCCTTATGGCTCCTTTGTATGCTATAGACTCCTTCGTTGGTTTGGTAGATATTCAGGGCAGCAAAGCCTTTTTCACTTTTCTGGACTCTATTAAGGAATGTTATGAAGCTCTCGTAAGTCCCTATGCTTAAACCCAGAAATTTACTTTCATGTTCATTGTCATGGAATTTTTTTTTCAGCAAAAATCATAACACAAGTTGTGGTCTTATTGCAGGTGATTGCCAAGTTCATGGCTTTGATGTATAGTTACTTGAACATTTCCCTCAGTAAGAACATTGTGCCAGACGAAATTAAAGGAAGGGAGATCCATCATTCTTTCCCTGTATCTCTTTTTCTGGTATAATTTATAAAAAAAACCATAATGTTATTTTGTCACTATTCATGTATCAACATGTAACCCGAATTGTTTCCATACTAGTTGCTTTTTGCCTTACTGATGGTTAAGGATTTCGAATCCAATGAAAGCAGTCACCAAAGAGGAAACACTTAATTTTCCTTATATCAAATTAAGAAATAGTTATTAAACAAGTTTCAGTAAAATATGTAGTTTGCAATCGATCAAATTGAGATACTGAAAAACCTGATTAAAACTGAGATGAAATGTATTCTTACAGTACTTTAGCATGTTAGATACAAAGAGTGAACAACTGGGATGGAACTAATTATTACTGGCTGCATCTAGGGGTGGTTATGACCAGTCTGCTACTTTAATGTAATAAGAACCTCCTGATCCTTAAAAAAACACAGAACCTCCTGATCTTTTTCTGAGATTATCTACTAATTCTGGTTGAGTGTTAGAAAATTTGCTAGTATAACAAAATTTGCTAGTTAGAAAATTCGTATGTGGGGAAAAGTCTGGATAGTTGTCACCCTCTCAAGATACCTAACAGGAACTTTGTGCACTATGCCTTCCCTAATTTAACGCTCAGTAACTGCATTGATTATTCTTTGAGGCAAAATAACGACATTGTTTATTGAATGGGTGCACTAGGCTTCGACTCTAATAATGCTCAGCAACTAAATTGATTTTTATTTAAGGCAAAATAACAATGTTTATCGATAAAAAGTGTCGACTGCACTGCTAGTTACAATTTTCTTGTTATCCTTTCTGGCTTCAAATTTTACTTCATGACAACTGTATCTTGCATGCTGGAAGTATATGGTTTCAAATGCATACTCAATGACAATAACTGTAAGCATCTGACTTGTGGTAATGGGACTGTTATGACAACTGCTTATTGTCCGTACCAGAATTATATTAAGTTTATGCTTTGAAAGCAACAAAATGGTTGATGTGCTTGTTTGGAAATGCAGCCTCGCACTATCCGGTTAGAGCACCATACATTGATGCTTCTAAAGTACTGGACATGGCAATTTGTTGTAATTCGGCCTGTCTGCTCCATTCTAATGATTGCATTACAACTTCTTGGGCTGTACACCACTTGGATCAGCTGGACTTTCACCATCATACTGAACATTTCAGTTTCCATGGCATTGTATGCGTTGGTGATTTTCTACCATGTGTTTGCTAAGGAACTGGCACCACATAAGCCTCTAACGAAATTCATGTGCATCAAAGGAATAGTCTTTTTCTGCTTCTGGCAGGTACTTTTTTCTGTCATTCTTTTGTCTAGTCCTTTAATTTAATAGCTACATCAGCATGCAGAACGTTGTTACTAAATAATGTGTGAATCATCTGATTTATTCGGAAAACATCTGGTTTTCGTTTTTAGTTTACATTCTGGTTCCATATCATGGCTCTCATGGCATCTTAAGGTTGATATTCCTTAACTATGTAAAGCTATAATATTGATCTCAACTATGGAATTAAATTTCGACTGTATTGGTCAGTATGGACCGATATTAATTGGTCTGGTGACCTATCAGTACATGGACCAGATGATTTTGTTTAGTTTAGTTTGAAACCAGGCTTACCATTCAATAATCTTACTATATCAAGCTTACCAGGTGGTAAGTAGACCGATATTGAAATGTACTACCCTATCTACCCGGTATTGCTACCATTTATTCTTCTTCCTATGCTTCCTATCAGTCATAATTACAATTAAGTCTATTATTTATATTTGGTTCTGTTTATACATATTTTTCATATTTGAATATCACTATGTTTACTCATGTATGATATTTATTGTTATAGTTTATATTATGTCATTGGTTGTATTAATGTCATACTGTATTGATGATCACATAATTAAATATTAAGTGTTTAAAATAATATTTAGTCATAATTCTGATTGTCTGATTTTAATTAAATTTAAATTACTAATAAAATTGTTTGTAGTATTTTTTAAATTATTGATGATAGTTCACTAATTACATATCATTGCACTCTAATAATAGTTCACATCATATTCAGTAAAAATATCATCGATAAAGTACAGAAAATTTTGGTGAACTAGTGATGCAATTTAATTAAAATTTGTTTAGATAAATTAAGAATGACACAATGATAAATAACAACATGAATGAGAATATGATTAAATACATAAATTGCTAATAAAGTAAATATAATTACTGGCACCCCTATTGGGCTTAAGTTGGATTCTCTATTTCAGTTTTGATCTCAGTGGATCCTAATTCCAGTTCTCATTTCTATTTTCAGTTTTACGATGAATCAAATGTTACATAATTATCATGTTTTAAGAGAGTAAAATTTTCCAATGTCAGCTTCTGGTGGTTGAAACTTCCACCGTAGTAGTAAACATGGTTAGATACATCATATGTGTCTCGTTAATCCTTCTTAGAGACCTTTACGATATAGTGCCAGATTTTAGTGTTTCTTTAGGTATAGAGATGGCAATTTCACATCTCAATCTGGTTTTGCTGCAGGGAGTTGCACTCGATGTGTTAGCTACGGCAGGAGTAATTCGTTCACATCATTTCTGGCTGGATGTAGAGCATATCGAGGAAGCCATACAAAATGTCTTGGTGCTTTTGGAAATGGTTGTTTTCTCTGTCCTCCAGCAGTATGCTTATAATGTTGCTCCTTATACAGGAGTTGATGCAAGAAAGTCCATATCTGACAAGAAGAACGAGTAATGATGTTCCAAAAGCAAAGATACATAAGTCCCCATCTTATATTATTTCGTTGCTTTTGTGCTTCGTTCCCATTTTGTCTTCTGGAAGTTGAGATTATAATACAACTCTTTTGAATAGAACAGACGTAGTATGTGCTCATATTTTGAACAAATATGTTGCAGATCCTTCTGTCGTTGCATCCTGAAGGTAATAGAATTTTTTGGAGTTCATAGGCTACATTTATGATAAAAACAGATATGGAATGACATCTGATAGAAGATCATTATAGAAATAGACATAGACGTGAAATGCCATATTTATATTTCTCACATTCTCAATATGATTTGAGGATCAATTACCGATTTGAGTGAGTAATTTGCATATATGATTGAGGAAAATCTCTTCTTGTATGAATATGTATCATCTTAATGAATAAAAGTATTTGTTTTCATAACAAGTTCTATAAATTTTTATGGTATCAGAACTTTTTTTTGTCTCCAATAAGATTTTCCCTTCATAGTTGTTCAACGATAATAACTCTCCTTCATTGATTAGGAACAACAGCGATTCTCCTCACCAGTGATAACTCCAGCCTCACTTTCTCCTTGCTCGTAATCTCCATCATCAGTGTCCTCATAGACGACTTCCTCCTTAGCACCATCGTCCTCACCGGTGCCTCCTCCGACTCCTCCTCAGATAGCAAACCTTCCTTTTGATCGATGATCAGATCTATAGCCAAGCTCAGTGATCAGATCTATAACCAAGGAAGAGAAACCACTCACGCAAGCTCTCCTTCGACGGACATCTTTGTAGCATCGCCAAAACTACCTCTCACATCATAGTAGGTGATTTGCCCCTATCGCGCATCTACAAACGAGGCGAGTGGCGAAGGCTCAGTCATCATTAGCAAAGACCTCTCCTTCACTGGTTCAAGTCCTTCCTCTAATCCCTTCCAACAAATCAGATCAAATCACTATTGTCTATCAACTGTCAGGTCATCAATTGGTTACGAACTTTACATCATATTCCTAGCATGTCTTTCTCATATATATCTGATGTCCCAATTATTGTTACCGCATAAATAATAGTTTATCTCAACATATAAGACGTATTAATCAATACAATAACTCTAATCCCCTTTAAATTATCCAAGGATGGTAACTATGCATTTTAGTAATCACAATTCTCTAATCTCTTATTTAAATATAATATATTGTGCTATATTGACGACTTTCTCAATTGTCCAATAGAAAAGATCCAAATATCAAGAGAACCCAGCCTAACAATAAATCCTAATTATTGGTTATGGCTATGATATGATTGTCTCATTCTACTAGCAATTCAAGCCTCAATTGTTAGATCTATAGCACTACTAATCTCTTCATGCAGTACTATAGTAGAAGCATGGTTAAAGTTACAAACTACCATCGTCAATTATTCTCACACTCGCATGCTAAGTCTTTTATCTATTCAGATAAAAATAATACAAAAGAGAAGTACTATTACTGATGACTTGGCTTTAATAGGTCATCCCTTGAGTGGTAAAGAAGTCATTGTCTATATTTTTAATAGCCTAGGAGACGAATATAAGAAACTGATGATAATAACTTAGCACGAGAATCACCAATATCATTTGACGAATTATATGGTAGGTTGATTGATCATGAAACATATATAAAATAAGAAGAGAGGATGATAGGACCAACAATCACAGCTTAATTCAATCAAAAATCCAAAAGAAATGTCAATCAAAGCAATATGAGCTTGAACAAAGGATCGAACAATATGCCTCTTAGACATATGAGCAATACACAAAGTCATCATCCTTCATCACACTCTATCAACCCCACAGCCATGGTGGCAACTTTAATCTAGACAATTCAGAAAATAACTTCAACTATAACTATTAATAGTTTTGACATCCCAACACCAACAATGAACATAAAGTCATATGCCAGCTCTGTGATAAAATTGGACACACAGTAAAAGTTTGTTCTGTTAGGATCGAGAGCACTAAGAGGGGGGGGGTGAATTAGTGCAGCGGAAATCTTTCAGCGATTAAAAACGAAAGCTGCGTTCGTTCGATAAAGACTATTTTGATGCAAAAGCCGATTCTAAGAACACTTATGATTAAGTGCAGTTTACGTTCAAATACAGTTTGCGCCAAAGCGCAGTTTATGCAGTTTGCGTCTAAATGCAGTTTGCGTCTAAGCGCAGTTTGCGTCTAAGCGCAGTTTGCGTCTAAAATGCAGTTTTACGTCTAAACGCAGTTTACGTCTAAAACGCAGTTTTACGTCTAAACGCTAAATGCAGTTTGCGACTAAGCGCAGTTTGCGTCTAAGCGCAGTTTGCGTCTAAAACGCAGTTTTACGTCTAAACGCAGTTTGCGTCTAAAACGCAGTTTTACGTCTAAACGCAGTTTGCGTCTAAAACGCAGTTTTACGTCTAAACGCAGTTTGCGTCTAAAACGCAGTTTTACGTCTAAACGCAGTTTGCGTCTAAAACGCAGTTTTACGTCTAAACGCAGTTTGCGTCTAAAACGCAGTTTTACGTCTAAACGCAGTTTGCGTCTAAAACGCAGTTTTACGTCTAAACGCAGTTTGCGTCTAAAACGCAGTTTTACGTCTAAACGCAGTTTGCGTCTAAAACGCAGTTTTGAAAAGATCTGAACTTAGAAACTCGTTCGTAAAAGCGCAGGAGACAGTTTGCAGTTATAAATCGAATCAAAACGTAAACGTAAACTGCAATGTAAAGATCATACGAAAACACCGATTTACGTTTGAATGCAGATTCGGAAAGATCAGAGCTTAGAAGCTTGTTCGTAAAAGCGCAGAGAGCAGTAGCTATGTAGGAGGTTTGCAGTAATGATAAAGTGCTCAAAGTAAAAGCAAACCAGAGATTTAGAGTGGTTCGGTCAGTCTTGACCTACTCCACTTTTGGCTTCCTCCACCGACGAGGTTGCCGACGTCAACTAGAGGCCTTCCTTCAATAGGCGAAGGCCAACTGCCCTTTTACAGTTTCACTCCTTTTGACGGGCTCAGGAGACAACCCTTACAGAACCTTTCTCTCCTCTCTTTACAACTCAAGACTTAAAGAACAGAAAGAGGAGAACTTTTGAACTTAACACAAATTTGAGCTCTTAGAATCACAGAAAAGATCAAGAATTCGGTGTAGGTCTGTATCTTTTCAGTGCTGAATGGGTGGGGTATTTATAGGCCCCAACCCAATTCAAATTTGGAGCTCAAAACGATCAAATCCCGGAATTCCGGGATCAAGCGGTTGCACCGCCTGACCGCGGCGGTTGCACCGCCTGGCAGAGCTCGAAGACTGAGCCCTAGGCGGTTCAACCTCCTGACAGGGGCGGTTCAACCTCCTGACAGAGCTCGAAGACTGAGCTCAGGCGGTTCAACCGCCTAACAGGGGCGGTTGCACCGCTGGCCAAAAAACTGGGTCCGAATGGACTGATCCATTCGGCCCAATTTG
>LVTN01000230.1:28775-68536 GCA_001649415.1 Musa itinerans | reverse complement strand
GAAAACACCGATTTGTGTTTGAATGCAGATTCGGAAAGATCAGAGCTTAGAGGCTTGTTCGTAAAAGCGCAGGGGGCAGTAGCTATGTAGGAGGTTTGCAGTAATGATAAAGTGCTCAAAATAAAAGCAAACCAGAGATTTATAGTGGTTCGGTCAGTCTTGACCTACTCCACTTTTGGCTTCCTCCACCGATGAGGTTGCCGACGTCAACTAGAGGCCTTCCTTCAATAGGCGAAGGCCAACTGCCCTTTTATAGTTTCACTCCTTTTGACGGGCTCAGGAGACAACCCTTACAGAATCTTTCTCTCCTCTCTTTACAACTCAAGACTTGAAGAACAGAAAGAGGAGAACTTTTGGTCTTAACACAAATTTGAGCTCTTAGAATCACAGAAAAGATCTAGAATTCGGTGTAGGTCTTTTTCTTTTCAGTGCTGAATGGGTGGGGTATTTATAGGCCCCAACCCAGTTCAAATTTGGAGCTCAAAACGATCAAATCCCGGAATTCTGGGATCAGGCGGTTGCACCGCCTGACTGCGGCGGTTGCACCGCCTGGCAGAGTTCGAAGACTGAGCCCTGGGCGGTTCAACCTCCTGACATGGGCGGTTGCACCGCCCAGCCAGAGCTCGGAGACCGAGCTCAGGCGGTTCAACCTCTTGTCAGGGGCGGTTGCACCGCCCAGCCAGAGCTCGGAAACTGAGCTCGGGTGGTGCCACCGCCCACCCAGGCGGTGCCACCGCTGGCCAAAGTTCTGGGTTCGAATGGGCTGATCCATTCGGCCCAATTTGTGTCTTTCAGGGGCCCAATTGCCCCAAGATTAAGTTAATGGGATCACCTCCCATTTCTAACTTAATCATTGTGCTAACTACGACTTTTCTTAAGGCATATACTGCAGCTTGCTCCGATGCGTCAATCGCTTCTTCCGGCGAGCTTCCGGCGATCTTCCGGCGAACATCCGACGAACCTTCGACGATGCTCCTGCGGACTTCCGGCAAACTCCTGGACTTGCGACGATCCACTTGGCGAGTTCCGACGAGCTTCTTTGGCAAGCTCCAGGACTTCTCGGATTTGTTCCCGCAGAACCTCCGACGACCGTCTGGACTTCCGTCGAACTCTCGAACTCCCAACGTGATCATAGTCTTGACTCCGGCGCAACTCCTGCTGCATGTCTTACTTTCATCGTAGTTAATCCTGCACACTTATCTCAACATATGGATTAGATAACAAATGACAATTGACTTCATCATCAAAATCCGAGATTCAACATGTTCGTCTCGACTCAAGCTTACTACCACATCCAACTAGCCTCAAGCATGTTGGGAAACCCGGGAGAGCATTACATGCGTAGTGAAAAAATAAAATAGAAATCAATATCCCAAAAGTAGATTTATATCAAATCGCGTGCGACGATTGGAAGCGAAAAACTCGTCAAATTCGAAACCTACGTAAGACGTGAGACAATCTCACCTAAGGGAACTCGTATATCCATGATCTACAGATTCTAGTCTATGGATGAAGGAGATCTTGTGTTCTCATCTCTAGCAGTGATCCACATAATGGATGAAATAATGACGCGCATTCTCTCGCGATGCATTCTTTCATTGCTTTCGCGCACCACTACCAACATAGTAGGGGGTAGTCTTCTTGCTGCCTTCTCACACCAGAGAGGAGGCAATCAACTGAGGAAGGAGCAGGAGGAGGAGTTAGGGAGGTGGTGGCTAAGGGGTCCAGCCTTATAACCCTTTTAGTCCCACATTCATTTTTATAGAGAGGTCATATTGCTAACCCTAATGGATCCTGTCTCATTGGGTATTGGATCTCTATCCAATTTCCCTAGTATATTGGATGCTAGATCTCTATCCAATTATCCACTCGAAGCTTTTATTGGGTCTCACCCAATAGATCCAATAAAATAGGGGCTTATTAGATATCACATATCCAATCCTTTATTCATCACGTCATCCATCATATGTGTGACCCTCTAGGCCCAATACTGAGCTGGTCATGAGTTGCACTTGTCAGAACTCCTTCTGATTTAGTGAATTATCATCTTATGATAATTCACCAAATTCATCGACTTTGGACATACTAGACCACTACGCCATACTCCCCAAATGGTACAAGGGGGATCTAATCCATTAGACTTATTTGCCCTCAATTATCATGTATTTATAATCTCTCATCCATCTAATATCCCAAAGATCGTATATCGGGTATGGTGCTGTTAGGCCCATATTGAATCTACTCGAGTCTCGCTCTAATCGGAAGAGATTTGCTTGAGCGAGAACACACGGGACATTTCTCTTATAACACTGAGAATGGATGATCATCTATCGACACTCAATTGCCCTCGTAAGGTTGGCTATCGCTCTCGATCATCGGTTGTGCTAGATTTGAAACCTCCAGACTTATAAGTTCGATATCAAAGAGTGAAATACTCATACGACATCCTTAGTATCTCAAGTCTAAGGACCATACGCACAACTAAGATCACGAAATCGCTACATCAACACATCAACCAGCAATTCTCCTCTAGGCCTAACTCTCTTATCACTCTAGTTCAACAGCACCTCACCCTCTCTACAACTAGTCTATCTACTTCTCCACTAACTCACCCTGCAATGTTTGATGAAGCAACACTCTCATCATAATAAATGATATCTTTGTCCTCTCCTTGGCCAAATGACATTGAAGTGTATCAACCAGATTAGGTACGTTTTAGTAACTCCACCAATTCTCATACCTCCAACATGACTCAATAATACCATCAAGCTCAAATATTACATGACAACATGCTTTAAAAATGGAATATTCTCAATCCTTGAACTTCAGGCTACCATAAGCTCTCCACCTAAACTTATTGAACCCATAACCATCACCCAAGCCCAAAACTTTCCAGACCGACACAAAGCCATATGTGAAGAATATAATGCCCTACTCCATAATACCACATGAACCCTTGTACCATTTCATTGCATATAAAATATCATCAGGTGTAAATGGATCTTTTGAATTAAGTGAAACTTATATGGGTTCATTATCATATATAAAACATGTCTAGTGGCCAAAATGTTTCACTAACGGTCAAGTATTGATTTCATAGAAACATTTAGTTATATTGTAAAACTGACAATAATCCAACTCATCCTAAGTTCTAAGTTTGGTTATCATTAAAGGTTAGCATATATACCAACTAGATATTAACAATACATTCTTATAGGGGACCTTAACTAAAGATATTTTTATGCAGTAACTTCCTGGCTTCATCTATCCTCAATATCTAAGCCATATTTGTCAGCTACAAAAAATTATTTATGGATTTCGACAAGTTCCAAGAGCCTAGTATACCGAACTTGGCTTGTTTTTTACATCAGCTAGCTTTGTCAACTTTAAATCTGACACCTTTTTATTTGTATGACAATAAAAGGAAAGTACTATATATTTACTGGTTTATGTAGATACCTCTTTATTTGTATGACAATAAAAGGAAAGTACTATATATTTACTAGTTTATGTAGATAACATTATCATCAGATGTAATAATCCCATAGAGATAAAGCAATTCCTTAAGCAATTGATAAGTCAATTTTTCATTAAAGATCTAGACCCTTAACCTATTTTCTAATAGTAGAAGCAATATTCACTCTGCACTTTTCCTATCTAAAAAAAAGTACATTCAAAATTTATTATCAAAAGATGAATATACAGAATGTCAAAGAAGTTGTCACTCCACTCTCCACTACTGAATCATTCAAATTATATGATGGCAACTCTACTACGGTTCCCACATAGTACCAATAAATACTTAGTTCCTTATAGTATTTATCTCTTACATGTTTAGACATCTCATTTGCAGTCAACAAATTATCATAATTTATACATCAACCCTCCATTATACATTGATCTGTACTAAAACGTATCCTACGATATCTCAAAGGGACTTTTAATCATAGAATTCTTCTTCGTAAACACTCATTACTTCATCTCCATGCTTGACGCTGATTGGGTAAGTAACACTGATGAAAAAATGTCTACGTCAGCCTACATTATCTTTCTTGGAACAAATATAATTAGTTGGAGTTCCAAGAAATAGAATACAATTATAAGTTCTACCACTGAAGCTGAATATCGAGCTATTACCACCACCATTGTAGAACTCAATTAAGTCACAATCCACTTCTATAATATATTACAATAATGTCGTTGCCACCTATTTGTGCGTCAATCTGATGTTCCACTCACGTATGAAATACATTATCATCAGTTTTCACTTTATTAAAGATCAAGTAGTCAAACATTAACTACATATTTATCACATTCATACTTCAAACCAACTAATAAACTTTCTCGCAAAACCACTAGCTTGTAGAACATTTCAATTATATCATATCAAAAATATTAACATTTTAATTATATCATTTTAAGATTGACATTCTTGATGGAAGCACATTCTTGCGAGGGCATGATAAAAGATTATAATAGAATAACGTATGATAAAAAATCATGATAGAAGTAGACATAAAATGAATCTCCTCAATAAATAAAATCGCTCCTCTTCGTCACAAATTCTATAATTCTTCACACCATATATAGAGCTATGGGTTCACATATACGTGCAGGTCTGTTGCACAAGCTGCAAATGTATACAATTGGAGAATTGAGATTTCAGTAAAGTGCTACATCGGATGCGGAAGGATAATTGAGTTAGATTAAAGAATATGAATATTTAAACATCGGATTGGGATTAAATATTTTGGATTAATGATTTAAGTTAATCAAGTTAATTGATCATTATCTTGCCGGGAATGAGAATATTGCCATCCGAATTAATTTGCTGCAAATCCTAGGGAGATGTTCTTTCAAGGGATCACCTACTCAGGAAAGAACAGCTAAAGCTCTCAAATATACCAAAATCTTTGATCAAGACAATCCAGTTTATAAACCACGAACCTAACTTAAAGGATACTAATAAATCAACTGGTTCAGTGGACTGGGTAGATCAAGATTAGTGGGTGCAAGAAAAAGAAAACTTGATTAGTGAGTACAGGTAAACAACAGATGGTACAGCCAGCAAGACATTAATATGGAAAGGAAAGGGCATCAAAACCTTGCAGTCTACACAACATGGACAACATTACCAGCACTTCCATAATTCTCAATTGTCCAGAATCACTTTATTCGATGGAAGTATCAATAGAGAACAAAAACCTAGATTGAACGAAAACTTATCCATAAAAGGACATAGCATAACAGAACTGTGTGATACTAGGAGTCTTTTCTTACAAGCCATACACACATTGTTAACTAATTCAGACAAAACAAACAAAATAGAAAACCCTAGAAAATCTTTGGATCCGAATGAATATATGCTGTATCAGAGACGAAAGGGACATCTGCATACTTGCCGCTGAGTGCACATCTCATACATTCCACCACCGTATACAACTGCACAAACGTAACAGCAAGCCAGAAATGCATCCCCAGCTCGCCACGGTAGAGAGTCTTCGGCAACCAAGTGCATGCAATTGCTATTGCCTGGTATGCGTTCTCCAGGAGCATAGCCATTATGATGTGAAAACGCAGGAAATGAGGCCATTCTTTTCTCCTCACTACAAAATAATAGGCAGAAAACATGAGAACCATCAGGATCCAGCTTGGCATTAATGCTATCGTATCGAGGAAGGGGTTCACTAGGAAGTCCCAATCCTGCAAGAGTGGGTGGAGATGGTATGCTGAGTCGGCATGCATCCACATCAAGTGAAGAGGCAGGAGATATGGAGTGCAGGCTAGGGTCCTCCACCACCATTTGGGCTTACTGGTCATTGGAGGGTAAGTGAAGTAACTCTTTGATGCTCCAGAGATTACTGGGCTTCTGCACCTCACCTTATTACTTCTGGCCAACAAAGGCATCCTAAGTGCATTACCATGATGTTCCCAGCATAGGAAGGAGCTAGATGACCGAGATATTTGAAGAGAACCTGTTACCATTTCGACAGAACAAAATGAATAAACTGAAAAATACCATTAAAAATTCAGTGGACGTGATTTCTGTCAATCCACTACAAATTCTATCTATTCTGTGGTTTATTTCGAGAGGCACTTCACTGATCAGTTTTAATACTTAAACTAGGCGAAAATAGCTTGTTAGTTCAATCCGTAAGGTTCAATTTGTGGACACTCCAAAACCATTTTTGAACCTTTAATCAGGAATGAGATCCCTGAAACACTACCCCTAGGCAAAAATGCTGGCTGAATTTGGAAGTCTTAGCTTGGACAGAGCTTTGGTAATCCCAGAATGCATAGCCAAACAAAAGGCACAAATGTTGGTTCAGCTAAAAATCTGCCAAGAAAATTAAAGACTGCTGCTGGTAATCCCCAACCTTGAGGGTTTTCCAATCATCAAAAGCCTTAGTCAGTTTGAATCATTCCTCGATCACTTCTGCCATAAATGAAGGTTACTCGATATATGAAAACTGTGTTGATAACCTAGTGGTGATATTATTATTCCTAGCTTTAGCAAAGCAAACAGGATTACAACATTTGGAGTACTGGCATATCTACATATATAAAACTAAAATTAAATGTAGAACCAGCAACAAGAGGGAATTACCACAAAAAGTCCGGAAAATATTTAAAATTAATTGTGGTATATATCAAAATAAAAATAAAAATAAAAATAAAAAACTTCTGCAGCTTCATTTGGAACCCAAGAACTTACTAAAAATTGTCCACTTCTAGTACTTAATGGTTAACAGAATAAAGTCTGATCTTTTGATCCTAAGCCAAGCTAACTTTAAAGTCTGTTTAAAATTTGCTCATATTCTTTGAAAAAAAAACTTTCTACTATATGCCAGTCAAATTCATAAAAGTTTCGTGTAAGCAAAAAGAAATATCTAAATATAACAAGAATATTAACATACCGCTAAAAGGAAGAACATTCCTTCCTTCATCAGCTATAGAAAGGCTTATAAATTTAGGAGATGTTGCAGAAACACAAAGAGGGGCATATCTGAGAGAAGAACAATGCTTCAAATAGCAAGGTCCGATTTTTATGTCTAGGCACCGAGAAGCAGTGATTCCGTTTAGAATCATATTGTTCCAGGAACCTACAAAGAAAAGAAATTAGAGTTCTGGACAGAATTGCACTTGTTGTACTGATATGAAACAAGAGATCTACTTATTCCTAATCAACTCATGACACCAGGTGATTTGCAACACAACATATACAGGACTGACAACATACTTTTAGTTCAAATTAAGATGTCATAATCATATTTATTTTGCATTAGGTGAAGGTATATCTGTCTTTTGCTACACAAGTACACAGCATATACAGATTTCACATTAGCTGTATTTGTATATGATTTTGCATTAAGTGAAGATATATCTGTATTTTGCTACACAGCATATACAGATTTTACATTAGCTGTATATGTACATATACATACACAGACATATTTGGTTGTAAATTGATAAAACATGAACTCATGACAATGTTAGGCATCATCAAGAATAAAAAGATCATAAGACCACAATTTAGAAATTTGAACAGGAACTTTGCATCAATATATTTCCACTTGTGCTTTTATTTTGATATGTATTAGATTGCTTATATTTTTGACAGAATCATTGACAGCTAAAAAGCTTTTTAACCAAAAAAAATAAACTGAAACGTGTTGCCCTCTAGAGTTGCCTGAATTGTCAAAGTGCAATTGAAATCACCAGGCACAAGTCAAACAGAACCATCAAATTTAAAAGAATAATCCTATCATGAACAATTGCACTTGAGATGTTGATTTTATCAAAAATCTTTTCTAGAAGGAAAAGAGAAGCTAAAAGGTGTAAAGCTAGAGGGTTGAATTTACTAGGATCATGGATAAGTTAAGGACATTAAAATCCATGAGAACACCACATGATGCCCCAGAAACAAGGACGAGTTTTTGCCACCTCTTAACCAAAAAAATATTACATATCATGTAAGATAATTCCAGGATACATGATCATACAATCATGTCATTTTCAGTGACCAATACTACAAATCATAATAACTTAGCAAGGCATCATTGGAAAATAACATTCATGATAAGAATTTGAAAAAAAATATTAGAAAAGCCAAAAAAGCACATCCAATGATCAACATTTAGTAAATGAATAAAACAGATATAGTCATATATAAACAAAAAGCACTTGGTAAACACCAAACTCATGATTCTACATGGAGATCATGAGTCAATATCCAATTAGTCCTTCCTCGCTATGGGACATAGTTGTTCCCAGTGACCATAAGTTGATAACCAATGGATCGCACTTATGCCCAATGACCATGGTCTAACTAGAAAGACATTTTAAAGTGAGAGAAAAATAGACCTAACATATAAATAAACACTAATCACATCTCAATATCTATATCTATAACATATTGATTTAATATACTAACTAATCAACAAGTACCGAATTTTTGTCAGTTTCATATGCATTGTTGTCATTTTGTACGCATTGTCTGATCCACTTCTCAATGGTCAGTGTAGTTCTTTGATATAAACATGACAGATGTAGAGCAATAAGACATGGTAAACACAAAAAAATCAATTAGTCGTCAAATATCATAACAATGAAGAGAACTCAGCGTATTCAGTAATAGTTATTCAAATCATAAAAAGAGAACACAAACAACACGCACACCAAAGAAAATCTAGTGGCTCATTTGAATACATACAATAGACAGTCACGGATATATGACATCAATTGGTCCCATTATAGAAAAATAGAACCCTCCAATTCTCAATCCGAACCGTCGATTGGAATGAGAACACCTGATCCAAAATTCTTCTTTACACTGGAGCGGACCAACCATAATCGGATCGGTTGGAAAATTAGAAAGGATCCGAAAACTATTAGCAAGCGGATCCAATAAAATCCGACCCGAGTCGGCTATTCTTTTCTTTCCTCCCACGCAACCCATCCCCGACAGACCTACGCCACCACCATGTACCACCCCGGCACCCGACCTCCTCCCTGACCGTCGACCGCGCTCGCGGCCAGCTTCCGCCGGCGACCAACTAGAGGATGCGTCCCTTCTCTACCTTTTTACTCCGTTATCTTTTGGTTTATTCTTTTCTGCACCAAAGCAGAACAAAGACGCTAATAGGGGTTGAGATGGCCGAAACGCCACCTACATACCTTTGGGCGAGGTCGTCTTCTCCGGCGATTTCTCCGGCTAACACGCAGTCCCTTCCTCCGTCGATGTTGAAGCGGCCTCCCAAAGGCTCGTCCACCCACAGGGCTTCGATTTGATGGGAGCCGCGCTACCGATGCATAGAGGAACGGCCTCCACGGCGAAGGTTGGACGGCACGGATATTTATAGAAGCTGAGTTGCGCTCAATTTCCCCGAGTCGGTATGCCCGTCCTGCGACGTCTGGAAGGCTCGTATTCGTCTTTACGGCATCGCACTTTGGGCCTGATTAGTTTCGCTTCAGCCCATAGGTCATTGAATCCAATACCCTTCAGATTGGGGTCTAAGTAGTTTCAACTTCAGCCTATGGGCCATTCTAAGAGAACATTAAATCCAATACCCTTTTCTGCTGTTCCTACTAAAATCCGATGGTTTGCATGTACTTTTCAAATCCTATGCAAGATATGTATGTATGCGCTCAGATGCCCATCCATAGTTGAAATCTGCACTCGATACTTTCTTCAGTCTCCTCAAAACTTTGTTGTGAGGGTTCAAAAGAGAAATAAAGGAATCATGTCTCTAACAATGCCGCTAATCTTGAATTGGTCCATCAGAGAAGCGGATAAGAACTCTCCAGTTCAATTAGGATGCGAGGTGTTGCCTTTTGTGGCCCGCGTTCGGGTCGGATCATATCCCATCTCGAATCGGGTCAGATTCGATCCATCACCACCCCCGAGTCACCGGGTCCAGGTCAAGGATCTCCATGGCTTCAAGTAGAGGAGGCGTGGGTGAGGATGAGATCGAGCATCGGGTCTCATTGGCATCAAACGGAGGCCCTGTGCACGCGGGGCGATCAGCCATTCTTCTGGCGGCGGTGCAAAGAGAATTTATTATGATGAATAGAATTCATGAACTTTCTAAAAGAGAGAAAGAACGTAGAGAATTCATGTGTAACGTGGGCAAGAAGAACGTAAAGATCTCAGCATCATCAGAAAGGCTCCGTTCTTCATGTGCACTTACACTTGCACCGATCGACAAAATGTCAAGAAAGGGGTAGGTGTGATCCGTCTAACGGGGCATACAACATCCATAAACCTTGTTGTTGATGATCTGAGATCAAGGGACAACATCCTGGGCTTACAATGAACTTAGTATGCTTGCTGTGCATCAATTCTGTCCTGTTATTTATTATGAGAAATCAGTCAAATCATGAAGTACATTTACGGCCAATAAGAACATTATTTTACACACAACACAACCGGTTGTCACTGAGCACAATGACTATCCCGAATAGTGTTTAGATATCCTTGAAGCGAGAGTTGTCACTGTCGAGGGACGTGAAAGATTCACAGCTGTGGATGGCAATGGATGCTTTCGTGAAGAAGCGTGTGCACCTAACGGGAATTCTCCTAACATGGTCGGTCGACCCTCGGTACGGTGGTCTTCAACTCCGTCCATCTTGTTTATGTCGTGCTCGATGAGTGCAAATATAATCTCGAATCACTCGTGCAATGAGAACCATGGGATTGACATGTGATGACAAGTCACTGGCTTCGTTTCCATGGACGTGTACTTGCCAGCCAGATCGACCAACTATGTAAATATTGCGACATTTATGGACGGCTTCCTAGATGGCAAAATGTCGATTTCTTTTAGATATGAAGCAGCCTACTTGATCCCCTTAAATATATATATATATATATATATATATATATATATATAGGTGATTGTTATTTATTATGAGAAATCAGTCAAATCATGAAGTACATTTACGGCCAATAAGAACATTATTTTACACACAACACAACCGGTTGTCACTGAGCACAATGACTATCCCGAATAGTGTTTAGATATCCTTGAAGCGAGAGTTGTCACTGTCGAGGGACGTGAAAGATTCACAGCTGTGGATGGCAATGGATGCTTTCGTGAAGAAGCGTGTGCACCTAACGGGAATTCTCCTAACATGGTCGGTCGACCCTCGGTACGGTGGTCTTCAACTCCGTCCATCTTGTTTATGTCGTGCTCGATGAGTGCAAATATAATCTCGAATCACTCGTGCAATGAGAACCATGGGATTGACATGTGATGACAAGTCACTGGCTTCGTTTCCATGGACGTGTACTTGCCAGCCAGATCGACCAACTATGTAAATATTGCGACATTTATGGACGGCTTCCTAGATGGCAAAATGTCGATTTCTTTTAGATATGAAGCAGCCTACTTGATCCCCTTAAATATATATATATATATATATATATATATATATATATAGGTGATGTGACGGGCTTGTTTGTATGAGAACGAGGACTATAATAATGTACATGTGGTGGCAGGCTGCTATTCTTAATAAAATAAGGAGAAAAGGTCGCAACACCAGCCGCCCCACCTTCCCCACTCCGCAGATAACGGTCCATTTTTTGACCGTTGGAGTCGCACTGCCCTCCGCATTTCAGTGCTTATTAAATATATTTATCCTCTTTCATTTATGAAAAGAAATCCAATCCAACGAATCCCAACATCCTCGTAGTGTCAATCAAATGCAATACTTTGATCAGCAAATCCTGGTCGTCCACTACCTGTAATATCACACCCTCGAGATTTGCCGTTTGGAGTTGTTTTATTTGTCCTTTCGGGTGCAGGCTCCGCGACAAGGACGACCCCTCATCCGACGGCCCGTGTTCCATCATCGCCGTCCATCACTACCCATCACGCTCATACTACCTCTTGATCTTTTTAAAAGTGAAAACCCCAGCTCCTCCTGTTTGCTCCATTTCCCTTTGAAGCTTCGACGCGAGGAGAGAGAGAGAGAGAGAGAGAGGGAGAGGGAGACGGCTGCAATCGCTTACCAGCAGGGATGGGTTCCCGGAGCAGGAATGGCGGTGGTGGCGCGTGGGTCTCGATGGCACTTAAGGCGGCGATCGCCTCAGCCGGAGTGGTGACGGCGGCCATGGCGATCCGCCTCGCAGGCCCGCCTGTCGTCTGGTTCCTGGCCGCCGAGGTCCCCCGGGCATACGATTCTGCTCTTGCTTGGCTCCGACCGCCCTACCTCTACCTTGTCATCAACGGCATCATCATCTCCATCGCCGCCTCTTCCCGCTTCCAGAAGCAGCCCTCGACGGCCACCGCGGACCTCGCGCCGCTGCCGCACCTCGCGACGATGGACCCCGTGGCGGTTGTTCAGGAGCCGGTGGAGTACGAGGCGAAGCTTACGGAGGATGCGCCTGCCGCGGAGGTCTACGGCAGGGCGAAGGCGGAAGCCGAGGACGAAGAGGTGGAGGAGGAATTCGTGATATCGAGGTCGAGCTGGTCACCGAAGCGGCGGAGTAAGGGAACTATGGAGGAGATTCCGACGGAGTATTCGGTCGCCGCGGCGGAGAAACCGCTGGTTTCCACACGGTTCAGCCACCGGAAGGCCGTCAAGCCCAGCCCTGAAGGTAGTTACTCTCGCCTCCCGTTCAGTATATTCGTACATTAGATTCAAAATTTTTCACCGAAAAGTGGCGGTGAGCGAGTGGGCGGTGACGATATCCTGTGGATACGGAAAGATGATGAGGCTCAGAGAACAAAATGGTAATTTCAGGGAAGGCGCTCGGTGTGGCAAGGCGGCCGAGGCGGAACGAGACGCTGGAGACCACATGGCGGACCATCACGGAGGGCCGGGGCGTGCCGCTCGCACGCCACCTCAAGAAGTCCGATACGTGGGACACCCGCGGCAGCGGTGGCGAGGAGGAGGCGGCGGCGAAGGCCGCGGTGATGCGAAAGTCGGAGACTTTCAACGAGAGGGGGGCAGCGGCGTCGCCCAAGAGCGGGGGATCGTCGGGCGGGAGGCTGAGGAAGGAGGCGTCTCTGGGACAGGACGAGCTGAACCGGCGAGTGGAGGCGTTCATCAAGAAGTTTAATGAGGAGATGCGGCTGCAGCGGCAGGAGTCGATGAAGCATTACATGGAGATGATCAACTGCGACCGCCGTTAGAGGAGGAGCCCCCAATACCAAATTCCGTGGCCGCTTCTACTCCAAACTTAGTAGTCCTTTTAAACTTGGGGACGCAGACTTGTGTTTTGCTGTATGAAACTGAGAGGACGTGTTGCATTTTACATTATAATACAATAGCTGCTGCATTAATATTAGGTTTAGGATTCTAAACTTCATCACATGAATTTTGAAGGTTGATTAATCCTGTATTCACTACTTAAAATATATGTTACAAATCTCAAGAAATCTCATGCGCATGCTTGCCATCCTTGTAATTATTGATCTTAAGATTAATTCATCTTCTTTTTTACCGCATTGAACCCAAGAGACTGAGAAAGAAAAAAGAAGAATTTCTGTTGTTATGAGAATAACTAAGTAATCTTTCCATCAGTATCATCTTATAAATTAAGGTACAGAATTTCATGTATCATTTCATTTTAGAGCTTAGCATTAAGGTATAGAATTCGTATCTGAAAACTTCTGTTGCGTCAGAAAATTGAATCACATTAGGTTTACAACTTATAGCAAGTTACTTTATTAAGTAAAGAACTAATAATAAAGTCAATATTGACTTATATATATATAATATTACCACTTATAGCAAATTATCTTATGAAGTAAAGGACCTATAATAAAGTCAAAATAGGTTTTCAACTGGTCGACTGGTCTTACTAACTAGTTAGAAGGCCCATCTAATTTCCAACTTTGTAACCCTTGATCATCCATAAATTAGGTAACATCTATTGCCAATCTAAAAGGTATCATAGAACTACCGGAAAGGCAACTAATGATCCTAAACCTATAAATTCAATTTATTCAGGGGTCCTTTCATGTTTGGTTTGTGACTGCAGGTATATCAGTAAAAAAAAAAAATTGCCATTAGACCTACTCTGTCATACATGATTATTTTTGGTGATGAAGATGGCTAATGTAAATTTAACTGTTTGATTCACTACTCTTCTCATAAGCAAAGACAAAGTTCAGGAATCTTCTGAAATATTCTACAGCATCATTAAGCGGTCAATAAAAAAAAATCTATAACAACAATGAGAAAAATGTGAAGCACAAGTCATAATAGCATTGGCAAAAGGAAATAGCTAGCAGCCAAAAGTAATACTATTAATATTCAGCAGTCGAATAAGATAAATCATAAGGCTTACATGACAAAATCTACATAGTTTTCATCTTGCCGTAGAACAATGCCTTGGTACAATCATGTAGTGGTGAGGGTAGTACGTTGAAGTAGGTTGCAAACGAAAGAGAAGCACAGCTGAATGCTACATAAATCTTGAACCAAATAGATGAGAAAAGCGTCAAGTACATGAAAATGCCAGTTAGAACCATTACCAAGGAGCATTTTGCTAGGCAGGCCAATGTAGAAAGATCTCCTTCGGTTCCTGGATTAGGAAAATATCCAAGAGTGGTAAAATCAGCTAGGAGTTTATCCTTGAGCCTGAACCTCGCTATCAGCCACTTAGCTGCCTCATTTTCAGATGTTGGGATCTCACAGAGAAGAATCCGTTGGGCATGAATATGGACTTCAGAAGGATCCACACCGAAGACATTATCAATAAGAGTTGGGCAGCGATGTTTATAGCCAATGGTGACATCATAAACTGCATAAAATCAACAAGAAATATCATGAACATATGAACAAAGGATGACAGAAGCAGAAGACAGTATCTACAAGACAGCTGAACAGTAGTACTTGTAGCCTACGGTAACATTGCAAATTGTACAAAATCTACATGTAATGAATGAATAAACACAGGAAGAATCAGATGCAGTAGAAAGCAAGATTGTGACATGTTGGTTGACACTATGAAGTTGCAAATACTTCTCTTTTTCTGTGATTTTCTCTGACCCAAAGGTAAAAGGCCCACAAGAGTTCATTAACAGTAACAAATAAATTCCAGCTCAAGAATAATTAGAGGAAAACAAGTATAAATAAATAAAGTAGAACTCAACCTCCAGTACAAAAAATGGTAGGGACAACAAAGATTGATCGACATAAGAATGTCTTCTTGAAGAACAGTTTGATAAGGAGATTTACATCATAAGAAAGGGGTGACACGTCAAACTGAGATTCATAGTGACCTTTCCACGTTGCATTTTGTAGCATTTCTATAATTCATGGCAACTTTAAGTAATTCAGGTTAATGATTGCTTGGAACAACTAAAAAGGGTGATTTACATAAGTTAGTTTACTTAAGGAGCTGACTGTAATTCATCTTAATTCGATAAAATAAAATTGAAATTTAGTTGATAGATAATCTCGGAAATGACTTCCCTCATTTTCCTGTGTTACAAATCAAATATATATGAATTGGTGCTGCCTCTGTGTTGCTGAATTGTCAGGATTTTAGCGACATTCTATACTCAATAAACTATAGAAGTTATACTTGTGAGGACATACTCGAATAAATCAAATGGCTCCAGCGTAATATAGTAAATAAAGAAAGACTGATAATAGAAATACAAAAGCAACCTACCTGCATCCAAGGAGTTTCTTAAAACTTCCAAACATGCAAAGAACCCCTTTGTTTTCGGAATAAGCAGATTTCTGAGAATCGGCAAGCCATTTTCAGCTGCAAACTGTTGACTTTTGATGCACTTCTTCTCACTGGGACACCAACGGAGGCATTATTATTACCAGCTTTAAAACCCTTTTCGTGTTCAATACTAGAACAAAGTAGTAAAAAACTGGTAGCAAGATCTTTTTCACGGTGACTAATTGCAGTTAAAATACCACACAAGGTAAATCAATTATAAAAATGTCTGGTAAGTACCAAGACAAGTGATACTTCTAAGAGCAAGAAAATATTGATGCTTCACACATTTCCAAAATCTAAAAAGATACTAGGTGAAAGATAAACGAATGTTACGTGTAGTCGGTTCCCTCGGGAAAAATAACAAGCCAAAGAGGATCTCGAGGATCTTCAAAACTTGAAAGCTTCTTACGCATAATTGATTCATCAATTTCCCATTTTCTCTCCACTGCAATGAACTCCAAAATCTGAAATGCCCAACCAAATATCGGTAATTTCATCAAGCTGCCCTTGAGGATATATTTCAAATATCCCAAGCGACCCTTCCTCCATGCAAGATCCCATATGTACATCCAGTCAACTTCAGTTCTGTGGTTAGCAAAAAGCAGAACTCGCTCTCTCATGGGCAAAGTTTCACCAGAAAAAATCACCTTGGTCTTGTTGATTTTCTCAAACAGAAAGGGCCACAGAGATAACCATGTAGCAAAGAAAAGAGAAGTTGCTTTCCTGCTGTAATGAACGCTGAAGAGCCGCAGCAAGATAGTGGTCACAGGGGCGCAATAAACAACCATCATAAAAGCAGTCAAGAGAAGTATTACTAAACACAATACACCTCTAAATGCCCTCAATGGAGTCAGCGGGTGATGTCTCGGGGGGTTCCCCAAAATGAAAGGCCCACAAGACTCCATCTGTTTCTGGTTTCAGTTCAAAGATTCACCATTCACATCCCATATCTTATTGACAGATCTCCTGCTTACTCAGTGTAACATGCATAGACTCAATTGTCCTCAAATTACTGAGGCCACCATAAGATTGTTCAGCAACTGCTGATACACCACAATAAGATGCATGTGTTTCATGACTGATATCACAATTATATCAGTGTAATATTATGTAGACTAAACCAAACTGCAATAAGCAATCTGCACAAGTCCAGATAAAAGAGATATGAGTACACCAGTTCTTCCGTGGACATCGAAATTGTAATATAACAAGCTTCTTCAGCCATAAGTATAAAAAATAGTGACTAAATTCCCTTGCTCTACAGTTGGTAATCTTGTAAAACAACTTAAATGACCATTCAACAGTTTCAAAGGTATGGTCCACAATATTCATGCAAAAGTTTATGCAAGATAACTAGGTCAAACACACAAGAAGACATGTCAGATACCCACATTCTGATGTCAAATTCCTGAGATCATTATTAGTTTGCATGCACATTTTTTTCCAAAACTTAGATGCAGATACAACTGAAGAAAAAGCTGGACAACTCTTTATAATCTGGGTATTGAGGAGGAGTTGCCTCTTAGTTGATTTTTTTTTAAATTAAAATTCAGTACATTTTACACCAGTGCAAGACCATCAGGAATCATGGAAAAGAAAATCCACAAACAATTAAGGAATAAAAAAACTGTTAAAAGTATCAACCTGTTGTTAATTCAGTTAGTGTTCAAGTATCATGGGAGCCTTAGAAAAGGAGGATTTGTGCTATGATCTTAACCTCATGCACATGAATCAGATGCAAAAGTTTTAACAAAGGGCTGGAAAGTTGTTGGCACAGTAACCACCCTCGTTATATTCATACCTTCTGCAAACAAAGTAGGTAACCTTGTGACCAGTAAGACAGTAGGAACTCAACCTGGGCATGCAGCTTTCAGCAACGACTATAGAAGGATCCTGTCGGATAAAAATACAAGCCCATGCTTTGTTTGACAGAGAACATGCAAAATGGTAGCCTCACAAAAGCAATGAAAATTTTTTAGGTGCAAATTCGCTGGCCAGCAAGCCTGTAGTCTTGACTCTTGACATTGATCTCCAAATCCCATTTCAAACCAACTTATCACCTGATCTGCTATGAGTCTCTATAATAATACTTTTAATACTGGTGGTGTCATGATCAAACATGTAAAGTGGTCATGTAAAATTTCAGAAATATATTTGATGATTACTAGCAATTGTTTTTGGGTTTTAGATTCCGGACATCCCGTTACTAATTTTTGCATTTTGTTTCACCAACAAAATTCCTGGGCATCCATTCAGAAACATTTTACTGTTCAATCATATATTGCTTTCCCTAAGGTACTAGCTTGCTCACAGCGAAGCTTACCATGATCAAGAACTACGTATATCGCATCCATCAACTGAGTGGAAGGCGACGTGATAGCTCACCAGGCAAAACCTAGGGTAAATATGACTTCACAACAGTGTCCTATATTGAACATCGCTCATCAAATCCTAACTTATATTGATGCATCACTCACAAGGTAGTTCCTTTAGTACCCCTTACTCCCATTTCCCACCCAACCATTGACAACAGAAAGATCCACTTACTATAATCTCCACATGATTTAACAAATCTGATTCCTTCGACGGAGTAGATTGCCATCTCACATGGAAGTCCCAGTGTCGAAGGCAAAATGATCCAATGAATGAAAGGAAAAAACAAACAAAAACCAGTGATCAGCGCACAGAGCGAGTGAGAGAAAGAAACCTGGCTAGGAAAACCGGAGGGGAGGGACGTAATAGGATCTGGTGGAAGGCAGGCCAGGGGAATGGGGGAGAGAAGAGACCGAATGGGGTTAAAAATAGGGGAGATCGGGTAACAGGATTGCAGGGTGGCAGCAATTAGTAATTAGTGGAGTGGTAAAAGAAGCGAGAGTTAGGGCGAGCCGAAGAAGAGCATTCCGGAGTGCTTTTGGACGACTAGCGTCACGACAATTGGAGGGGTATAAGGTGACGTGGCGAGTGTGGGGAGAGTCCGTGTAGGCTTGATCGGTAGGTCGTCACGAAGTCGTAGTTTTTTAAGGGTACTGTGTGGGGGCCATCCGGAACGGAAGGTTTCCCCGCCGGGCAACAGAAGGCACGAAATCGACGTGAAACGCATCTTTTGTGTCTTTACTTTTTACTTTTTCGGAGCACTAACGTATTAATTAAAAAAATGGTAAAAAGTAGAATTACACATCATCTTCCCTTCTAAAGTAACTGCTCTTCGTATTTGTTTTTAATTTCGAACTACATATATTTTTCTTATCGTTAATCTTGAATATTTTTATATTTTGTATATTGATTTTATGAATGAATTTACTAATATTAAAATTTGTAAGGGAAATAAGCGGTGATAAGCAGGCAAGAAGACACATCACATGAGTAAGGCTGCCGCTTTCGTTCGTACAGTTTCATTTCCCGACCCAAGTTTGCCGCATACACCGCCCATCCCTCCCATCCACATATATCAGCCGTTGAATTGTCGGTGGGGCTCACCTGCTCAAGGTGGGTCCTCTCTGTCCATCTCACCTTACACAATGAACGGTTGAGATTTGAGATCGGATGGTAAGTACACAAATCCAATTATATCAAGACCGTTAGCTACTTCACGAGCAGACTAAAGACGCAACCGAAGGACGTGGAGAGGAGTGGCGTGCCTCCAGATGTGCGTCACATTTTCTAGTTGTAACTTAAGTTCTGTGTAATTCCGGAAACAAAAATTGTTTCATGCTTTTATTATACGATGTTGTTGTTTTATGTATTTGTAGGAGGTAGCATTCTCATATCTCTCTACGTGTCAACTGGTCAGAATTAAGTTGCAACATTTGAAACATTTGGTTTCATCGGAAGTACTATGAGACGTAGCATTAGGATACTCTTTTAAGAAATTAATAAAAGGAGTTTACTATTAAAGCTTTATTTTTACTATAAAAATTGATAATTTTCTTTACTATTCATAATCTCTTAAAAAAATAATAAAATAATATTATATTATTTATAATCCTTTTAATTCTGATTTTATTTTATTTTTCTTTCTTTACATAATCTATAATCGTCGTGTAAGCATCTTGCTACTATTTGTTAATCATAAGTATCTTGGAAGCTAATCACATGAATGATAACACGTGTGACGCTACACAATCTCTTTGCTTATTATTATTATTATTATTTATTTTATGTTGCATGTTACATTTTCTATGACGTCCATGATTATTATTGATATTTTCTCACAATAATGAGATTGATTGACCTTTAAACATAAACATTAAATAATTTTGGTTATATGTTACTCGAGAGAGACATTGAGATAATCGAACAGACTAATGTGCTGTATACTCGTCCATATGATGGAGGCGGCTAGTCTCATAACTGCTCGTACAAGGACATAAGGGATATAGTGCAAGTGATCATTGGAGAATGAGTTCACTAATTGATCCGCTCATGGAATGCAAAATGATTAATAATACCTTATTGTAAGATAGTAGTTTTGTGATCTCAATTGTGTGTATGATTCTTAGACTTGAGACATCAAAGATGCCCTGTATGAGTACTCTACTCTTTGATACCAGACTTATAGACTTGGAAGTTTCAAATCTAGCATAACCGGTCATCGGGAGTGGTAATCAATCTTACGAGGACAAATGAGTGTCAAAAGAGGATCATCCACTCTCAAGTGTCATGGGAGGAATATCCTATGTGTTCTCGCTTAGGTAAATCCCTGGCCAGGGTCATTTGGGTTAAGAAAGGAGTTTTCTAGGAGAATCTGATTCGAGCGAGACTCGAATATATTTCGTATAAGCTTGACAATACCATGCCTGGTATACAGTCTTTGAGATATTATATGGATAAGAGACTATAGATACATGGTAACTGATGGTAGACAAGTCCAATGTATTAGATCTCATTGTATCATCTGGGAACTATGGCGTAGTGACCTAGTACGTCCGTAGTCGATAAGTCGAGTGAATTATTATGAAGATAATAATTCATTGAGTCAGAAGGAGTTCTAACAGGTACAACTCACAGCCAGCTCAGTATTAGGCCTAGAGGGTCACACACATATGATAAATATTACGACGAGTAAAGGTACAAATATGAGATATTTATAAAACATATATTTTATTAGATATCTAATAAGCTATTGTATTATTAGTTACTATGGATGAGATCCAATAAGAGTTACTAAGAGATTAATGAATATAGATCCACTAATCTAAGAGGCTTGGATAATTAAATGGAGATCCAATACCCAATATGGCAAAATCCATTATGATTAAGTTATCATGCACCTCTATAAATAGGAAGGGACCACAATGCTCATATGCTAGAGATCTCTATGGCTGCTCCTTCTACTCTTCTCCCTCCTCTCCTCAGCTGACAACCCCTATTTCGGGCATGTGGATAAGAAGAATGGTCGGCCTCTTCTTGAAGATAACATAATCTTGTGGTGTGTGTGGAGAGGAAGATCGTGTTGCGATTTGAGGAGCGTCATTGCTGCATCCATTGTGTGGATCACCACTAGAGAGGACACGTAATCTCATTCATCCTCTCTTATAGATCTGGGATCCTTTAGAGATATATAATCTCCATAAGTAACACATCTCGTATGATACGCGTAAATTTTTTGATTTTACGATTTTTTATGCAGCAATTATTGTATGACGATAAGATATTTTTCTTTAGGAATCTAGTTTTTTATTTTCTATTCTTCCCCTATGTATGTGATGCTTTGATCATATTTTTCAATAGTAGTATCAGAGCCATATTGGTTCGTGCAATGATTATTTTTGAACTACGTGTGTTGATGAATCACGTAAAATAGTTTTATGCATTATTGTTGTGAATTTTATCACAGTTTTCAGATTTGGACAACACCCTTTCTCGCTATTGAGAGGTGCTATAGAGAGGCCTTTTGACACCAAAATTATTGACGCAAAAGAGGGAGAAAGTGACAGCAACTATTGTTGCCCTATGGATTGACTAAAGGTTGCTTGTAGCCTTGGCCGAGAGCCTTAGAAGAGGCTCTCGACCTGGCCACCTATAGCAGATCGAGAGCAGCCATGCTGCTCTTGGCCAAACAACAACACCCCATACAACCAAGGAGTCATGGCTGCTAGGGTTTCCTGATTGTAGGAGGTGACCCTGCGACTAAGGATTCCTATCCGTAAGGGGCAACTTAATGACCAGGATTTCCTGGGCGCCCATGGCAGCTTGCGGCTTGGAGTCCTAGCCACAAGGGACACCTTGGGGCCAGGGTTTCTTAGTTGCCCAAGGCTGCCCTAGCCATAGGGACCTCCCTAACGGGTAGGGTTTCCTAACAGCATAAGGGATTTCTTACCATATAGAAGGCACCCTATGGCAGGGTTCCCAAAAATATTATATATAATTAATTAATTAGTTTAATTAATTATTATTATTATCTAGTAGTCCTATTTGATGATGTGTACATATGATGTATAATATAGACAGATGATCATGGAACGTGTGATGTGATTATTATTATTATTAAGGTCTGCGAGCCTCTTTTTTTTTTTTATTATTGGGCCTACGTGCTTGTGATTATGTTATAATCACACGAGAAGATGTGACAGGAGTGTGGAAGTGACAACGGAATCCACGAGGTCGAAATGGATGATCACGACACATGAAGATACGCCAAGATGCCGACAGAATCGATGCAGATAAGATTGACGATCATAGGGAATGGAGATGCGTCGATGTACAAATAGATTGTGATGAGTGTGATTGGGCCTACTAGCTCGGACCTGATCACATTATATTATGGTCCATGATCATCCGGTGTGATTGCTCATATGTGATGTATGATTACTTATACACCTACCATATATATTTGTATGTGATGTAGATATATATATATATATATATATATATATATATATATTAAATATATGTCTGTGACACGTTATATTAGGAGACCAAATCAAAAATTCTCTCTCACAATAATATTAAGTCGGTAAACGTGAGACAATTAGATTGACCCATATAGCCTTACATCGTTATAGGGAGAAATCAATTCCTAACGTAGGTTGAGTTGGTCGAATCTCTCGAGACTCACCTATATTGTGATTCAAGATCTTACCTACGACAAAGAGATGCCACAAGTGACCTGAGGACATTGTATGCTTAGTTGAGTCCCTCGAGGGCATATCATCGAATTAGACTCATCTTATAATGATGGTGATGACTTAACCGAATATCATGGTTGGTCGAGGCCATGATGGTTCAGAAGCCGAACAGGATGAGAATCATAATGAGTTGTGATCGACAAGAGTTTCCTACCTTTTCGGGCTTAGTGTGATTGGTCGAGTCCCTCAAGGTTACACTAAGATGCTAATTAGATCCCGATCCTCACTAGAGATCCATCGGGGATCTCTAATTCACATACGGAAGGGAGTTATGTGTTTCGCAAGAAAATAGTGGGAGTAGGTTAAGATAAAAGTTCATTTCTTGATTGTTTATTTTTGTAAAATCTATATATTATTTTTTGTTGTTACATCTTTGTTTATTAGAAGTATGTCGCTTGCAAATCTCTTACATGTCATACTTGATGTCAACTACCTCACTAGTCCAAACTATACGGATTGGCTCCACAACTTGAGAATCATTCTCACGGCAGAGAAAATCACATATGTCCTTGACAAAATGATGCTCACGCTTGAGGAAAGGGCAAGTAAGGATGAGATCACTTGCTACGTGAAGTATTTAGATGACTCCACTCTTAGTGTCACATGTTGGGCTCCATGACTCTCGAGTTGTAGAGACAACATGAAAAGATGGATGTCAGATCCATTCTTCTACATCTCCGTAAATTATTTGAGGAACATGAAATGACTAAGTGAAATGAGATATCCAAGAGTCTCTTCTGTACCAAGATGACTGAGGGGACACTAGTTCAGAATCATATCCTTAAGATGATTAAGTGGATAGAGAAGCTCACGGGTTTATGAATGGTCCTAGAGGATAACTTATGTCTGGATCTTGTGCTTCGGTCCCTACTAGATTCATTTTCTCAATTCATTATGAATTTTAGTATGAACAAGCTTGAGGTGGCTCTCCTTGAGCTCCTCAATATGTTGAGGGAGATTGAGAGCACAATCAAGAAAGAGAAGCTAGTTCTCTATACTAGTGAGTTTAGAAAAAAAATAAATTCAGAGAAGTTCCTTAAGAAGGGCAAGGGCAAATCAAGCAAAGCAAAGTTTGCTAAGAAGGATCCGGCAAAGGACAAATGTCAGTACTTCCACTATGGTAAAGATAAGCACTGAAAGAGAAACTGCAAAGAGTATGTTGCAGAGAAGGTAAAACATAAGCTTGAAGAAGCTTCAGGTGCATTCATGACCGGTCTCTATTTATCATATTTTTATGATAACACATAGGTATTGGATACTAGCAGTATTTATCACATCTATAATTCACTGCAAGTTCTGGTAAATCCTAGGAGATTGGCGAGAGGTGAGATGGACCTGAAGATAGGCAATTGAGCAAAAGTTGTTGCAGTAGTTGTTGGCGAGGTCACCCTACATTTGCCTAGTTGAGCTACAATTACATTGGATGTATGTTATTTCATTCCTTCTATTATCAAAAATATTATTTCCATTTTATGTTTGATAGTTAATAGATATAAATTAGTTTTTGAGAATAATAGTTGTTCAATAATACTGGATGATAAGATCATCACTAGATGAATATTACATAATAATTTATTTATGCTAGACATTGCTCCACGTATTATGAATGTATGTGTGTCCAAGAGAAAACGAGATGAGGTGAATAATGCATACCTATGACATTGTAGGCTATGTCATATACATGAAGGAATAATCCAAAAGTTGCTCAAGGATGGATACCTAGATCCATTCGACTATGAGTCATATGCAACTTGTGAGCCTTGCCTTCGTGGAAAATTGATCAATTCTCCATTTAGTGGAACTGGAGAGAGAGTCACCGAGTTGTTAGAACTCACATATAATGATGTATATAATCCTATGTCGACTCAAGCCATAGGAGGTTACTCCTATTTTATCACTTTCACTGATGATTTCTCTAGGTACGGACATATATACTTAATGAAGTACAAGTCCGAAGCCTTTGAAAAATTTATAAAATATAAGAATGAGGTAGAAAACTAGACTTGAAATAGTATCAAGACTCTTTAATTAGATCGATGAGGTGAATACTTGAGTATAAAGTTCTCTCAATTCCTCAAAGACAATGGAATCCTATCTCAATGTACCCCTCTTTATACACCTTAGCTTAATGATGTATCGGAAATGAGAAATCACATGCTGTTAGACATGGTGTGGTCCATGATAAGTTTCGCTGACCTACTCATCTTATTCTGGGGATATGCTCTGGAGTCCACAATTTACCTTCTGAATAGAGTTCAAACTAAGTCGGTAGTATCTATACCTTAAGAAATATGGAAAGGGAAGAAGCTCGATCTTAATATTGTTAAGATTTGGGACTGCCCTACCCATGTTAGGAGACACAACCTCGACAAGTTGAAATTAAGGATGAAACGGTACAAATTCATAGGATACCCCAAAGAAACTTGTATGTGTTATTTCTATCACCTCGAGGACCAAAAGGTTTTTGTAGCCAAGAGAGTGATATTTCTTAAGAATGAACATATTCTTGGTGGAAACAGTGGGAGCGTGATAGTGTTGAATGAGGTTGGAGAACCTAGCTCAAGCATCATTCCGTAGCTCGAGTATGTTTAGGTACCTAGCACACAAGTTTCAACTTTGCATAAGTCTGACATAGTATCCCATCCTCCAAAGAGATGTGTGTGACATATCAAAGGAGAGGATATTGAGGATATTGATCCTCAAACCTACGAAAAGGCTATTACAAGTATAGACTCCAGGAAGTGGTAAGAAACTATGAATTCTGAAATGGATTTCATGTATTCCAATATAGTTTGGAACCTAATTGAAACACCTGATGGTATCATACCCATTGGTTGCAAGTGAATCTTCAAGAAGAAGATTAGAGTAGATGGAAAGGTGAAGACCTATAAAGCAAGACTAGTGGCTAAGGGGTATCTTCAAAGACAAGGAGTTAACTATAATGAAATATTCTCACCCGTAGCCATGCTGAACTTCATCTGAATTCTATTAGCAATTGTAGCACACTATGACTATAAGATTTGACAAACGGACGTGAAAACACATTCTTCAACAGCAACCTCGAGGATGAGGTATATATGATACAACCTGAGGGATTCGTGTCCAAGGAGAATCCAGATAAGGTGTACAGATTACTTAGATCTATATATGGACTAAAGCAAAATTTCTGAAGTTAGAACATAACATATGATGCGGCGATTAGATCTTATGATTTTGTTAAGAATGAAGATGAGCCTTATGTGTACAAAAAAGTAAGTGGGAGTGCTATCACCTTCGTGGTGCTATATATGGATGATATCTTGATCATTGGGAATGATGTACAAATGCTTTTAACAGTAAATGCTTGGTCATCTAGATATTTCCCCATGAAGAACTTAAGGGAAACATCCTATATCTTGGAGATTTGGATCTATAGAGATAGATCCAAGAGATACTTGGATTTTTCTAGTCTATATACATAGACACCATTGTAAAAAGGTTTAACATAAAAAATTCTAAGAGAGATCTCATATTGATGAGGCATAAAATATCACTTTCTAAGAGTATGTTCCCAAAGACTCCTAAAGAAAGGGCAGACATTGATAGGCTACCCTATGTCTTAGCGATAGGATCTATCATATATACTATGTTATATACCAGACCTGATATAGCGCATGCTCTAAATGTTACGAGTATATATCAAGCGAATCCAAGTTTGGAACACTGAAAGACAGTAAAGTATATCCTTAAGTACTTAAAAAAGACTAAGAATCTATTACTAGTATATAAAGGAAGTTGTCTCAGGATAAGAGCTACATGGACTTGAGTTTCTAGTTTGATGTCAATAATAGTAGTATGTTGGAAGAATTCCAAGCAAGATACTATTGTTTTGTTAACTCGACCACAGAGGCGGAGTACATTGTTGCGCAGAAACAACAACAGATAGAGTCTGGATGAAGAAGTTCATCACATATCTGGGAGTCGTGCTAGGTAGCGAGGAGCCAATTATTTTATATTACAATAATAATGGGGTAATTGCTTAAGTAAAGGAACCCAAGTCTCATTAGAAGTCCAAGCATGTTCTAAGGAGGTTCCACCTGATCAAAGAGATCATGGCCTGTGGTGATGTAGTAGTGGAAAGAGTTTCATCTGAAGATAAAATTACAGATCCACTAACAAAGTTATAATCTCATATTATCTTTAAGCGTCACAAGGGACTAATGGTGATCAAGTACGTAGGTGATTGACTTTAGACCAAGTGGGAGATTGCTAGTTATAGGTGTCATGCAAACCAATCACATGAATGATGACACGTGTAACATGATACACAATCTCTTTGTTTATTATTATTATTATTATTGATATTTTTTCACTTTATGTTGCATGTTGCATATATTGTGATGTCCACAGATTTGTGTAATGGGAATCAGATCGTGATGATATCACGATAATGAGATAAATTCACCTTTAAACATAAACCTTAAATAATCCTAGTTATAGGTTACTCCAGAGAGACATCGAGATAATCGGATAGATTGATGTGTTGTATACCTATCCAAATGATAGAGGCGGCTGGTCTCATAACTGCTTGTGTGGGGACACTAGGGATATAGTGCAAGTGTTCATTAAAGAATGAGTTCACTAATTGATCCGCTCACGGAATGCTGTTTGGTTAATGATACCTCATCGTTAGATAATAATTTCATGATCTCAATTGTATGTTTAGTCCTTAGACTTGAGACACTAAGGATACTCTATATAAGTACTCAACTCTTTGATACCGAACTTATATGTCCGGAAGTTCTAGATATAGCACAGTCGGTCATCGAGAGTGGTGGCCAACTTTATGAGGGCAATTGAGTGTCGATAGAGGATAATCTACTCTCAGTGTCATGAGAAGAATATCCTATGTGTTCTCGCTCAAGTAAATCCCTAGCTATGGTCATTTGGATTGAGAGAGAAATGAGTTATTCGAAAGAATCTGATTAGAGCGAGACTCGAATAGATTCCGTATGGGCCTGATAGCATCATGCCTAGTATATGGTTTATGAGATATTATATGGATGAGGAATTATAGATACAGGGTAACTAAGGGTAGACATTTTCAATGGATTGGATCCCCCTGTATCGTCTAGAGATTATGACGTAGTGGTCTAATACATTCATAGTCGATGAGTCAAGTGAATTATTATAGAGATAATAATTCACTGAGTTAGAAAGAGTTCTGATAGGTATGACTCATGACCAACTCAATATTGAGCATAAAGAGTCACACACATATGGTAGATATTACGACGAGTAGAGGTGCAGATATGAGATATCTAGGGAACCCTTGTTTTATTGGATATTCAATAAGCCTATGTATTATTGAATCCAATGGATGAGATTCAATAAGAGCTAGTAAGAGAATATTGGATAGAGATCCACTAATTTAAGATGCTTAGGTAATTGGATAGAGGTATAATACCTAATAGGGCAGGATCTATTAGGGTTAAGTTATCATGCATCTCTATAAATAAGAAAGGGCCACAATGCTCATAGGTTAGAGATCTTTGTGGCTGCCCCTCTCATTCTCCTCTCTTTCGTCTCCTCCTCAATCGATAACCCCTGTTTGGGGCATATGGACAACAAGAAGGGTCAGCTCCTTCTTGAAGGTAACACAATCTTATAGTACTCGTGGAGAGGAAAATCGTGCTACGATTTGAGGAGCATCATCGCTATATCCATCATATGAATCATCACTAAAGAGGACACGTGACCTCCTTCATCCTTTCCTACAGATCTAGGAACTTTCATGGATATATGATCTCCCTAGGTAATATATCTCGCATGACATGTGCAGATTTTTCAGTTTTATGATTTTTTACGTATCAATCGTTTTACGATAACAAGATGTTTTTCTTTAGGAATATAGTTTTTTGTTTTTTGTTCTTCCAAATGCTCTAATCAGATTTCCCAACACTATCGACACTCCTCATCATTTCCTGTCAACCCCCTTGATTATTGCCCCCTATCTTACACTCCTCAAAATTACACTCTAACTTGCTTATCACCTCCTCAATACTGTCATTTGATAATGAGGAGGAGAAAGAAGAAAAGAAGGAGGAGGAAAAAGAAGATGAGGGTATTTATATTCATTTATGAAAAGATATTTTTTAAGATATTAAAAATAAATAAATAGTAATCTCCTTAATAATAATATTTTATCATTTATAACCATTCCAATTTTGATTTTAACCTTTTCTTTTTTTTTTTCTTCCTCACATGCCATCGTCCTCTACACACCCTATAGTTGTCGATATCCTATAATACTACTTGTTGCCCCCCAACCCACCCCTTAGCTCATGCATGTCACTGATCGTCGCCCTTAACTTGCACTCATTACTAATCATTACCCCCGACTTGCTTCTTAATCGTCGATCGTCACCCCTTAGCTCTCACTCATTGTTGTCTGTCGTTGTCCCTCATCTCACTCTCCGTTAGCCCCAACCTTACTCATTGCTCCCTTGATATTATCTTTCGAGGAGATGAAAAAGGAAGAAGAGAGAGATATTTATGTTTTATTTATGAAATAATAATTTTAAAATAAAATTGTAAATTGTAATCTCTTGTGGTTATTGTCTTAATCTCACATTTATCCATTAGGATGCAATGATGGAATTCATCTGTTGCTATGGATCATTATATCTGTAAACAGATCATAACTACTCTGTCAGATTCTTAATCGCATTACTTTAGCAAAAGCCTGTTCTTGCTTTAGCGATCAATGATTGGGTATCCCAAGTATTATAATTCCATGTGTGTAAGCATGAATATATTGAAGGCCAAATAGGTTTCAAAGCCAGCCAAAAGATGAACTCTCGATGATTGTTAGGATAATTTAGACAGCCTTTGCCATCATTATATAGGTTAATTTAGCAGATGAATCCAAGCTTCCATTTGGAAGAGAGAACCTTAAAAATGGGCACCATTGAATTGAAATATCAATTCACTTTGAGCCTTCTTGGCAGTTATCGCAGAAATCATTGCTTTGATGATATTATAATTATGCATACTTAACTTGAGTTGCTCCCCCAAAAGGTTTCCCTCTTTGTTTTGGTGGAATAATACAGCCTTTCTGTGCTTTCTTCTGGTGCTGATCGTGCAGTTCTTCTTTCTATCTCTCTGCTTTATCCTCCATGCTTAAAGGCATGCGGAGAAGTCGGTCTCTGCTTTGAGATGTGATATCACGGGCTCAGGTTAATGAATCCAAACAAAGAAAGGGCTTCACATGAGGAGGGCAATGGGTGCCCAGTTGCTGAGGATGTTGGAAATGTCACATTATTGTCACCCGAGGAAGAGAGAAGTGGTCCATGAACAGAGCTGGTCCTCTTTCTTCACAGAATCACAGTAACTCAACAGCCATGATTCTCTCTCTATCGCCTTTTTCTTTCTAAACTTTGGACCAGCAGGCCACAAGAAAGGACGGTCCTTCAAAGTAATAATGGTGGCACATATGTAGGGTCTTTCTCCACAGGCAAAAGAACTATATGTTGGGGACTTTTATCGCTCATCACCATACAATCCATCATCTTGGATCTCTAGGCGGATCAATGGCAGATGATAGATATGTGTTGGATGGTTATGGGATTTCTTATTTATTTTTATTTTTTTAGGTTGCTTTGTGATAAAGTCGTAATATGGAATTCTTAGGCTTGATAAATATTTCTTTTTTAATTTTTAATGAAAAATATGTTTACTTCCATGTTAAGTTAATTTAAAACCTAAAGAATTCTCCTTGAAGAAAAATAAATCATTATACATTAAGGGTTGATTACACTTTAAATGTCTTATATATAACAAGATATCAGTTTGGTATGAGAGAAAAAAAAAATCTCAGAATGTATATGAGAAAGTATATAAAAGACTTTAGGATTGGATTTAAATTAATTCAATAATAAAATATTTTTTATATTTAAATTATTCTCACATATGAAGTACTAATACAGCCAAAGCTAGCTAAAGACACCTATCAAAAAGCAAGGTGTCTACCTGCATGAATCATGCAAGGTACAAATAATTCAACAATAAAATCAAAATATATTTTCACCAATAATATCTGATCAGATCAGTGCACAAGAGTTGTATCAATGTGGGATAAGGCCAACATATATAATTTTATCTTCATATTTAAAGATAATATTTTTGATAAATCATAGAAGAAGAATCTTAACATTTTATCAAGATCCACTCTAAGATATTTTACTACATCAATCACATAAATTCCATTTTAGAAGAGAAAGAAAAGAATGCAAAGGTATAAAAATATGGAAGAAAATGAAAAATAAAAAGATGGGAATAAAAACAGCAGAAAAGGGAATAGGTAAAAGTTTTTGTAGAGGACAAGAAATGACAAGAAATAAAACAAAACCAACAAACAAAAAGGAACCTAAACACCTTCAGTACATCATTATATTGCAATCCTGCTGGTGTCTAAACATTTTCATTGGAACTGGTGAGCAAGGAGATGTTTTCATCGGGAGAAAATTATTATATGATTGAGTCTAAAGATACCCTAGATACTTTATTCTTCACAAAAGGAAAAGAAAAAGCTCATTAAAAAATGAGCTCCCATCCATTAATACGTCCTATCATTTCCAGAATAAACTTTATTCTCATCCGAATCCTTATGCTTGATTCCTCATAGATATCATCCCTTCTGTTCTCCCTTCTGTTCCACTCTATGATAGCACTTACCATCATCATCAAATACAGTAAGCACTTAGCTTTCATTCCAATGTTTCCAGCAAACATATCATCATTGGTTTCCACTCTTTTGCAGAATCTCCAACAGGCCAAACTACCCTCAATCTTCCAGAGGACCAAACTACCTTGTCATCAATTCCTCTAGTTAGTGAAAGGAACATCAACGATTTTAATATTCATTCAGTACCTTGTGGAATATTGTGTGGCACAAAAGTGTTTGATGGGAGTAGATGGATGAGCACCCAAGAAATGAAAAGAGTTCACAGTGGAAACCAAAGTTCTTCTTAGTCTTTGAGTCCTCCAACCAAATCTCCCTTCAATTCCTCAACAACTGAGTTGCAAAAGTATGTCCCAGAATTCATGGATTCAGAGATGAGCGAAGAGAGCGAAGGTTGCGGCCACAATCCACCTCAGTCTGAAGAGATATCGCTCGGGCGAGCATCGGAGCTCATCACTGCGTTGATTTCCTCCACATACTGCGTCAGATCCTTCCCTCTGAAATGGCAACTGATCCGCGGCAAGCTCGAGCAGCTCCACTCTGGCTTGTTGGCAGCAGCTGACCGCGGCGATTCCACCAACAATTCGGAGCTTATGGAGCTACTGGAAGCCGTGACTTCGACTTTGAAGGAGGCTCAGGTTCTCGCAAACAAGTCCAGTGACGAGTCTTACGGCGGCGGGAAGCTGCTCCTGAAGAGTGATCTTGAGATATTGAGCTCCAAGGTCGAGGTTCAATTCACAATCCTGTCTGACATGTATGTTTCTGGGGCCGTAGCTCACTCCCTAGCTATCATCTTGTCGAAACCAGAAGTGGGCGCAAGCAGGGAGGACATGAAGATCTATTTGAGAGATCTTATTTCGAGGCTGAAGATTCGTGATTCACAGATGAGAATTCGGGCATTGTGCGCCCTTAACGTTGTCCTTCATGAGGACGAGAAGTATGCGAGGATCATGGCGGTAGAGATGTCCGATGGTGTCAGTCTCCTCGTGAAACTCCTTGAACAAGGTGAGACAGGCGTTCAAGAGGAGGCAGCCGAGGGAATCTCTGTAATCGCAGGGTTCGAATCCTACAGAGGAGCTCTCGTCGTGGCCGGAGTCATTGCGCAGCTGATTCGTGTTTTGGAGACTACGGGTAGCCAACTCGCAAGAGCGAGAGCCGCTCGAGCTCTGAAGAGGCTGACGGAGAACTCCGAGAACGCATGGTCAGTTTCTGCTCAAGGTGGAGTCTCGACGCTGCTAAAGATATGCAGCGATGCCCACAGCAGCGGAGAGCTGATTCGGTCAACCTGCGACATACTGAAGAGCCTTAGCAGTGTTGACGAGATCAAGAGGTTCATGGTGGAAGAAGGGGCGGTCTCCGTCTTCGTGAAGCTCTCAGGATCGAAGGAAGAATCGTCCAAGATCAAAGCAATCGAGTTCCTAACGATTCTGGCTTCTGATGATGATTTGAAGCACGAGGTGGTGAACCAAGAAGTGGTCGGATCGCTCGTTCAGGTCCTCGATCCAAGTTCTGCTCACACATCCAAGGCGAGACAGGTTGCCCTCAGGGCTATCGAGAGCCTGTGTTTCTCATCTCCAAGTTCCATGAATCAGCTGCTGAGCTCTGGCTTCCTCGACCGTGTTCTCCTCCTCCTGAGAAACGGTGAGATATGCATACAGGAATCAGCACTCAACGCAGTGTCTCGCCTCTGCGGGCTGTCCGAGAAGAGCAAGAAAGTGATGGGCGACGCCGGATTCATGCCGGAACTCGTGAAATTACTGGAGGCTAAATCGTTTCAGGTGCGGGAGGTGGCAGCCGAGGCGCTCTGCGGCATGATGTCCATCCAAAGAAACCGGAGAAGATTCATCCAAGAGGACCAAAACGTGAATCGAATTCTGCAGCTCCTCAATCCCGAAGAGGAGAAACCAGTGGCAAAAAAGTTTCTGCTCTCCGCAGTGTTGTCCCTGACAGACAACGATGGTGTTCGACGAAAGATCATTGCTTCTGGGTGCATGAAATATCTGCAAAAACTCGCGGAGACTGATGTAACAGATGCAAAAAAGATTGTTAAGAAGCTATCCGGTAACAGATTTCGGAGTATATTGACAAGAATCTGGAGCTCATAAAATCAATCATTTGTTCATCCTGACCAAAGTCTAAACATCAGCTTTATTTTCCTTTTTCTTTTCTTTTCTTCCTGCAATCGCTTTCTCTTCCTTACATTATGATGACTCGGAGCAGCTTTCTTTGGTGATGCTCTGTTCATCTCCAGACTCGACTAGTGCAAGTGATCTGTAATTTGTTTGATAAGAAGAGTAGTGCTTGAGATTAGCCTTTGACAAGCAAAATTATTGTGCAGTATCTGTGAGATAGAACTGACTGCTAGTGTGTGTTCCAACTTGGGTTAGGCATCTTATCACTTCTTCATGGTCTCTCAATGACCAGCTATATTCTTCATGACACCGTGGCCAAGGCCATATTTGTTGCCATGCTCTGTAGTGTCAAAATGGTCCCAAGACTGGACTGACATGTTCGCGCACTTGATGCAGACTGTTGCAAGGTAAACTGATCAACAGCTCCTCACCAGATCATAAAGCTCCTCTAAATTCACAAAGCTAAAAGATGTAGTAAACAACAGGAAACAAAAGTGAAAAACGACTACTCTGATCACATGAGAACTTGAGGTGGGCCCTGAAGTCAAGAAAGGACCGTGCTGGAACTTCTGCCTCGTGGTGTCTGCCAGAATAAGTAGTTGATTGTGATTGTTCCTCCTTTGTCTCTTGGACGTCTGCCGCTTGGAAGATTCTTCCTGCCAAGTTTTATCATTGGAATTAAATTCACAGCAGAGTGGGCCTTTAAAGTCAAATCATTTGCAGGATGGGTTTGGAGTTGCTGAATCATCTTGATGCAGTGAAAGTAGATACTTGTGCATCGTAAGCTCTCATCAATCGAGGTGATGATCCATTTTGGCTCTGCATGTCTAAAGTTAATTTGATGATATTATAAGCTAAAATTATAATTATACTATAATGTAAAATAAATTTAATATCTAAATTTAAAATTAAATATTAAAAATTAGATATGCATATTTTTTGATATCATTCATAATATCTTTATTTAAATTATAGAATGCCTCCGTGGTTCGATTTGTAGGACGTAGAAATACTGATTTACAAAATGAACTAAATTTGTATTCTCCTCTTTTTCTATCTTTCACATGATCACTATGAGCGATGAAATAGAGACTAAACGGAGATGGAATAGATCTATAATCTCATGTATGTTATTGCATATTATCGTACTGAATCTCTATGAGGTCTTGTCTATTAATGGACAATAGCATAGAGTCTAGGATAAATAATTATGAGTGTCCCTCCAATAAGGTTATATAATGAGGAATCTTATAATAAGTGAACTTCTGTCCTATTTGTCGATGGCTATAATCAAAATTCATTCAAAACTAAAATATATCTTATCCAATTAAATAGAACTATATATCCTAATATTTTTCACTTGGTCTATTCTTAATTGGTAAGATATAAAAAATTTAAAATCAAAATAAATAAAATAAATTTTATTTAAAAATATTTTTTGATTAGATTTTAAAATTTTAAAAAAATATTTTATATATGATCATGAATTTTAAAACAAATCAATAAGTTCAATAAGTATAAAAATGCTTTATTAAGTTTAATTTTCAATGCGAGTCATAATAATTTTATGTCATCAATGTCATACAATTTTCTATATACTATAACACTATTAATCTTTCCTAATATAGTCTATGATGAGCTTTGTAATTTATAAAATAATTTTATTATTCTATTCAACTATAATATGCTTATGCATAAATGTAAATAGGATAACAATAAAGAATAACTTTAATTAAGTAGGTAAATAAAATTATCAATAATAGTATATACTTAAATATGTATCACCATATCTTTTATGAATTACCCACTCTTTAAATACTTTACACTATGAAACTTTAATTAATAGATAAGTAATTATCAAAGTGGTACTAAGTATCCAATTAATACTTGTTATTTTTGGACTCTTTCTCTAACTACTAAGTATTTTATCTCGATATGCTTGAAACCACTATAATATTATTCTTAGAAAAAAAAAGACTATTGTGTTATAACAAAATATCTTTAGTAGTTTGATAATTGAGTTGATCACACCAAGTCTTAAGATAAAATTTTACAACTATAAAGTTTGATTTGTGACATCAAAACATGTCATAAATTCAGCATCCATTATTGATGATGTAATAAATAATTATTTTATATCTTTTTTAAAAAATTATCTTTCCGACTAACATAAATATGAATTTTGAAATGAACTTTCTACTATCAAAGTAATTTATAACAATAATATCTGAATATCCCATCACTTCAAGTTGAACTAATCTATTGTATATAAGAATGTAAACTTTGATCGTATGCAAATATCTCATTACTTTCTTTACAGTTTTTTAATGTTTCATTCTTGAGTTACTTTGGTATTTATATAGTATTCTAACTATAAAATTACTATATAGTCTCGTATAGATTTGAGTATATAATAGACTTATAATTGTGTATATATAAGGAATAAAATTACTATATATTCTAACTATAAAATAAATCAGTCACTTGATTTATTTTTAAGTCATTCTTAGACCACTGGTCTTGATTAAATTTTTATCACTAGTAATAGGTGTATGAATAAATCTGCAAACTAAATATCTCTAAGAATTAATCAATATATCCTTTTTGATATAATACTAATAATCCTTGTAATTTATATCTGAATATCTTAATGCTAATAACATAAGCTGTCTCATTCATATCAATCATTTTAAAATTCTTAGTAAAAAATATCTTAATTTTATTAAATAAATCAAGATCATTGTTGGTAAACAAAATATCATCCACATATATAACTAATATAATAAACTTGTACTCACTAACTTTTAGATATGCACATTGATTAATAATATTTTTAATCTAAAAAAATGATGTAATGAAACTTTATATATCATTATTTGAAAGCTTGTTTATAATCATAAATAATTTTTTTTATTTTTGTAAGCCTAATTTTCATTTTCCTACTCTCTAAATCATTTTGATTGTTCTATATAGATTTTCTCATCTAGATCTCTATTAAAAAAAATACTATTTTCACATTATATATCTCAAAGTCATCATGAACTACTAATATCATAATGATTCTTAACAAGTCCTTTTTAAAAATTATATAGAATATCTCATTATAGTTAATGCATTCTTTCTAAGAAAACTTATGATCATAAGTTTGGCTTTATATCATTTAATATTATCTCTTAAATCATATTTTATTTTAAAGAACTATTTGCAATTGACTCTTTTATAGTTATTGGGCAATACAATAAGTTTCTAGATATTATTTTGGTCCATAAATTTTAATTCTTCTTTCATTATATCATATCATCTTTTAAAATTACTACTTTCTATGGTTTATAAAAATGATAAAGGGTCCCTTTTGATTATCAGAAATGATAGATCTCGTTTTCCTCTGAAATCTTCTTAAAACTATTGATTGTGGTTATTCTACAAGATTGTTGACAATAATATCAACATTATATAGGAGTTTATCAATATTATTTTATTATTTATTATTATCATTTTGTTTAGTATTTTGAGAAATAAAAACCTCTCAAATAGAAAATCATAATAGAGCATTAACTTGCATTTCTTTTATATCAAAATTAATTTTTTAAGATTTTTCACTCCACTGATTTTATTATTTTTTAGAAATATTACATTACTAAATTCTACTATCTCGTACTAATAATTAGGCCAATAAAATCTATATCTCTTAAATTTTTTGAGATAACTAATAAAATATATAAAAATAATTCTTGGATCCATTTTTTTTTATATGGATTAAATACTCTTATCTCTATATGACAATTCTGAATATGTAAATATCTCAAACTATGTTTCCTACTAGTTCATAACTCAAATAGAGTTGATGAAACTAACTTATAAGAATCATGTTTATGATATATATAGATATCATAAGAGCTTTGCCTAACATTGACTCAAGTATAGAGAAATAGCTCATTATACTCCTAATCATATCCATAAGATTATTGTTTCATATTTTAGTAATATTATTCTACTACAATACACTTAGTAAGGTATACTAAGCATAAATACCTCATCTTTCTAAAAATTTAGTAAAAGAACTAGGATTTTAACTTAACTTATTATATCTATTATAAAATTCATCACTCATATCAAATCAGACAATTTTAACTTTAACAATCTAATTATCTCTCGATTTCATTTATATACATATCAAAAGTGTTAATAATATGAGACTTTTTATATATTAGATATATATAGTCATATCTTGACCGGTTATATATAAATGTGATGAAATATCTTTCTTCACTAAGATGGAAAATATAGAGTAATCTATAGATATCAGTATGAATAATCTTAAAAACTTTATTTCTTATGGTATTTTTCCTTATACACTTAGTTTGGTTTCTTTTAATACAATCAATACAAACATCAAAATTAGTGAAGTCTAAATCTTCAAAAATATTATTTTTTTATTAATATTTTATTAATTATAATAAATATTAAATATTAATTAGTATAAAAGAAGACTCGTTTGATGACTATAATCATGATAAAATGTAAATCATAACTTTATGTGAGAAATAAATCTTATTTCATAATTTTCTTTCATACTCATGTATTAAATAACCATATAAATATCCAAAATAATAATTAAATTTTCTAAATAACATAAGCAATTAAATTTGTAGAATAATAAATTATGTTATATATATAATAATAAAATATCTATATTTTATTTTTTATTTAATTGTAATAAAACAATTTATCAAATATTATGACATAATTTATGTTATTATGGTTGTTCAATAATAATGCAGAATTAGGAGGGCAAAATCATAAATAGAAGATATTGACCAAAAATAATTAATTTCATGAGGATAAGATATAAATTTTATAACTAGGGGCATAAGCCAGAAATAATTAATAGCTTTCGATGGGAATTTGAAAGATAAAAAAGTCGCCAAGGGATATCGATGAGAATTAATAGCTTTCATAAAAGCAAAATTGACCTTTAGTAGGGTGGACGCCTTAAAACCTTCGCCCTAAATTGATCGCACCACAACCTGCCTACACCAAAACCTAGTCGCGCGAGTCCTCATCGACAACGCATCTCACGGTGGCATTTCCACCACCAACTACTGTCATTGCCTACCACCTAGAGTAGCACCACCGTTGCCCCCGGTGTGGCCCATCGCCATGCACTGCCTACGATCACTATAGTGCATAGCATGTCTACCACCTACGATGCTATGAAGCGATGGCGTCCATTATGCATGGTCGACTCTCCATGGGCTCCTTCCATTGTGTTCTCTTCACGATATATGACCTTTTCACCACGATGTGGCTATGCCCTTGATGCTGACATAGCACAACCTGTGGATCACCATTGTCTCCCAATCATGCGATGTAATTCTTTTCTACAATTGATAATGCAACATCGCTATCTGGTAAACCCTCACCACAACCAACATCACATGAAAACCACATGATTGACGGTGAATCTAATAGCACCAGTCGCGACTATACATGTGATCGAGATGGACGTCGTGCCTCACCACCATAAAGCTTTCTCCTTTTCGCTGCGACTCGCTTCCACGATGCCCAAGCTACCACTAACAATAGCAATCACCCACAGCAAGGCCATCACACACCAGCTCGACCAACAACCATAGTAACTTGTTGCCTATCATAGCATCATTGCATGTAGCAACATTGCGGCCCATAATTGGGCCAACGACTATAATAGTCCATCGCCCTTCACCTGAGCTCCTATAGACAACAACAATGATGTCTTTATCACATGCAGCAGTGCCTTTGTATCCTAACAAAGCCAACGACCATAATAGGCCATCGACCACTTGTTGCATCACCATAAGTAACAAGTTTCCATCTAGGATAGCATTGACAACATCTCTTTTAATCCTACGTTGGATTATCATGGATAGTAAGTCATCCATGGAAGCCCACCAACATAGATCCGGTAGTAACCTTCCAATCTTTGAAAGAATCACTATGAGCGATAGAATATGGACTAGAAAGATATGAGAATAGACATATAATCTTATGTTTATTATCTTATATTATCATATTGAGTCTCTAGAAGGTCCCATATATATATATAT
>LVTN01000230.1:5232-28397 GCA_001649415.1 Musa itinerans | reverse complement strand
TATATATATATAAGCAGAGAGTCTATGATAAATAATTATGAGTCACTTCCATCAATGTTATCTTTTAAGGATTTCTTTCGTAAGTAGACTTTATTCATATTGGTCAATGATCAATATTAGATATCAATCAAAACTATAACATATCCTATCTAATTAAATATGATCACATAATCTAACATACACATGATAGAAAAATATTTATTTTTAATCCCATTTTGATACGTAGAAGAAGATAAAAGCCTTCCATAATAGCCAACGCTAATAGACAGGGGAACAAATACAAAAAGCGAATTGGACACAGTTTGATTATTCTCATTCTCACATGTATTTAATTCATTTTGAAAATCTAAGTTGAGCGTTAAAGATATCATGTTGGTAACTCCCCACGATATTGGTCTTAACATAGGTTGACTCCACATTAAATACCTAAAGGCATATTGGAAAGATTTAAGGACTTGTAGTGAGATGAGGATCGAGTTGAATTGGTCACAGAACTCAATTTGGAGAGAAACTGAGCAGAGTTATTTTATCGGATTGAATTGTAATAAATGGTGTATCAAGAAGGACCTGTTTGATGTCTCATCATTTCCATTATTTTGATCAATTAAGACAAATCGAAGATTGCACTCATGAGGGAATCCATGTAGGTTTTACTGGCCATTCCCAGCGTCTTAGTTCTTAACTTGGTCAGCCTTGGTTGTTTCTTTGCCTCTGTGTTTAATAGCTTCAAAGCAAAGGATAAAAGGATTGGGGATTGTCGGAAAATTAGTCATATTAAATGGAATTCATTGTCGATTGGGACTAATTTGGATTCCGTGTAGGCTACGAATCTATCCCTGTTTTCACATAAGAAATGACATCAAGATCCTATCAAATGGCAAAGAAGCCAATCAACGAACCCCATATGAATTAATGTATCTAAATGGCTTAAGAGTACACGCGGCGGCCATAAGATGACCTTTTAATTTATTGGATACCATAACCATATGAATGTCAATACCCCCATAAACCACCAAAACCTTAAATATTATTGAGGGACATTAACAAGAAAAGATTTCTTTTAAGTACGTTCTAATCTCGAACCTCCTAAACTAAGACAGAATACTTAGGCTTCTTATGATCTTTTACGTCCATAATAAATAAATATTAATTTGATCACCAAGCATGTTTTGTAAGTACACCCTATTGAATGAATCTGATGTATACTTGTTCTTACTTTAGGAGATATATCCATCAACTAAATTGTGACTCTCGAACCATATTTCATATTTCTCCTTTTTTTTTATTTTAGAAAATAACATTTGAAAATGAAAATGAAAATGAACCATGTCGGATTAATTTAGTCATGTCATATTAATAATCAAATTTAAATGTGTCAAATAATTTGACATATTTAAAAGTCGTATTAAAATTACCTAACAAATCCTATTAGAAACTGATATCATGCGTGATCATCTACCATATTGCCGTTCAATCTCCATGGAAAGAGTGAGGGATCATCTACGCAATCATTATTGCTTAATCATTAATCTTACTTAATGATTAATTTATTATATTAAATCCTGACCGTGTCGAGTTTTTATTGAAATAAATATTTTTTTCTATATATATATTTCATTTAAGTAAGTTAAGAGTAAGTCAAGAACTAATTTGATCAAGAATTCCATTTAGATAAGATTCGAAACAGGTATCTCCAATAGAAAGAAAACCTTACTTCTTTAATTTTGTAAGAAAGGTTTATTCTCCCGGCCTGGTCATAGTTAAGTATATATATATATATATATAGTGTGACTTGACTGGTGACTCGTGAGAACCTTGCTCATGAAGAAAAATATCGTGGTATAAAAGTCAAGGTGGGACCCACCTCCCCTCCGAACATTATTTAGGGCACCAAAATTTCCTCATCCACCCACGTCGCGCCCCACAGATTGCATTGACTCTGTCGCCGAGACGGGCAGCTGAGAAGATGGGGGGCGGACTGATGGGGAGGACTCTGCTGTCGGCTCCCTTATCCATGTTCCGATGGCCGGAACTTGGGCTCGCCAACCTCACCGGCAGCTTCTTGGACTTCTCGGGTCTCATCCCGAGTTGGCGGTGGGCAGGACCCCGGTGGCCGGGCCTCGACTTCTCGGTGGTGGACGACGTCCTCTGGTCCCTGGTCACGGCGTTCGAGTCGGTCGCCTTGGTGGCCATGCTGTGCTTCTTCTTCCTCTGCTGTGGCTGCACCGTGTGATCCAAGCTTCGTCGGTAAGTTGTTCCTTCTGCAGTACTTGTGCCTGAGCTCGTTAGATGAACAAGAAAGCTTGTAGTAGCGGTGTGTAAATGCTTGCGTTTGCTATATCCGAAGGTATTGTTGTCCTTCGAAGCTATGCTAAACCCAATTAAGAAGTAAATTGAAGAAACTCGTTCTGCTTTATTATATCATTGAATTTTAAATGAAATAAGATCGGATTTTTTTTGGGTAATCAGATTTATTAGATCCGCTTGATGAATATCCAAGCCAGTTTGAAATACCTAAGATTTCAATCGAGTTTGGATTCGAATAGAATTAAATCGACCGATTCATCGGTTCCTACTCACTGAATTATTGTACCCATGTTTCGGGAGCCGTATGCGAGACAGCTTTTAAAGCTCGACTGTTGAAGCGCCGAATGCTTTAAGCTGTGTCATAGCGTGGCAGCCTCAAGCTAAACGACGCCACGCTGGGTGTCTCGAGGCAGGGTTCGCAATTTCTCGCTCAGATATGTGCGCTCAACCGCCAGCCCTGTTGTTTTGTGGGCGGGGATTTCTGGTTTATGTCGGGGTTCAAACAGGAAATCCTCACTTCGCTTAGGGCTAATCAGACAAGTAAGGCTTTGTCGTCTACCCATCAGAAAGATACACGACAAAGTGGAGTGGGGCCGGACGAAAGAGAGGCAGTTCTGTAGGTGAGGTGAATCACCCGCAAAATGTTTCACGAGTTCTCTCACTTCCTTAGAAAACAAACACGTGCGCGAACTCACCCTTTGCGCTCCCTTACTTCGTGTTTGGATTATTTATTTATATGGCGATCTTCTTGAAAAATTCTTTCTTTTTTTATTTTTTTCAAAAATATTTCCTATTTTTATTTTTTCAAATGATTTTTCTGTTCGAATAATATCTAAAATACCCTTCATCAACCCATGATACTTTTGTCACTAATTACAATGTTTTGGTTTATTATAGTATTTTGATCATCACAATAAAAATAATATAAAGTACACCTAGAAACAATAGAAATGATATAAATTTGGTATCATAATAATACATGAACAATGACAAATAAAGAGATATAATATGATGTTATTTATGATATTTTTTATAATTTTATAATATTTTTAATACCTCAATAAAAATATTATAGGTAAGTCAAATAAAACTAAAGTACGCTAGAAATATTTAATATGTTATATTAAGATTCAAATAGATATTTATAATAGTTTTAAAATAACATCGCTCAAATAGAGATAAAAAATTGACTTGTTATAATGTTTTGGCCATCATGAAAAAAAATCCTATAAACCCTAAAGCATATTTTAAAATATTGTAAATGATTCAAATAGATTTCTAACTTCAACCAAACTAAATATAATCTTAAAAATACGATGTTAGTATTTTTTTAATAGCTTTATAGTGTTTTTGGTACCTTAATAAAAACACGGTAATGCTATTAAAAAACACTATAGATGAGTTAAATGAAAATATTGTAATGATCCAAAATTAGCAAGAAAATTATCATTAGGGTTGGTAAGCAATTTTTTTTTGGATATTATTTGAATGGACAAGAATGTCTTTTGAAAAAATAAAGAAAGGTTTTTCATAGGAAAATCACCCTTATTTTTATTGAAGCTATATAGTCAAATACATGTATAAGATGCATCGTCTAGTTTGTGTTAGTGAAAAATTTTCGTTTGATAAAAGTCGATATCGGAAAGATGTTTAACTTGAAAGTGTTCATAAGTATAGTGAAGAAGTAAATACGTTTGTAATAAGAATAAAAAACATAAAATAAATATAAACCAACTTTATAGTGGTTTGGTTGTCTCGACCTACTTCTACTCCCGATTCTTTTTTCGTGTAGGCCATTGACATTCACTACTGATCTTCTTTCAATAGGCGAAGATCAACTACCCTCTTACAACTCTTTCTCCTTTTGACAAGCACAGGTGAGAACTTTTACAACTTCTCTTTTATACTAAACATCACTCCTCCCTTAGAAAGACATATAAGTCTAGAAGGAAGAGACTTTAAACTTTAAAAGAGATTACAATACTTTTTTGCTCAAGTATTCTTTCCTCTTTCTATTCAATTTCTTACTGCCTCAAGCAGGAAAGAGTGGGGTATTTATAGACCCCACATGGCTTAGAAAATAGAGCCAAAAAGTATCACATCCCTAGTTTCAAGGGTACTAGAGGTACTACTGCCTGCACCCCTAACCACTGGTGGTACTATCGTCGGTTTGAGCGATACGATCACCTGACAACCTCGGAGATAGGGCTTTAACGATACGACCATCTGTCAGGGCAATACCACTGCCTGACACTAGGCGGTACCATTGCCCATACATTGCTTGGGAGGCCGAGTCTCAAGTAGTTCCACCGCTAGCCCTAGTGGTGCCACCGCCTAACCTGGCTCTAGGTCACTGAATGGGCCACTCAATGGGCCCAACTCAACCCCAAATCAAGCCCAATGGGGCCCCTAATTGAGTTAGCATAGTTACATCAGAAACTAACTCAATTAGACCTAGACTATTTCGATCTAGATACACATGATTACAAGTGTGAATCATATGTTGTACGACATGCTATTGGATCATCCAATGCTTCGTCCGATCATTCAACGCATTATCCTTTCCTTCGGCGTATTACCCAATCAACATGTTAACCTTCTGTAACATATGATCTTTTTTGACGCAATGTCCGATCCGTTGGCCCGATGCCCGAACTCATAGCTTGAAGTTTTTCCGGCACATTGATCGGTCTTTCAACCTAACGTCCAATCTTCTAACATGTTCCACTTCGGCCTGTTGTCTTTTCATGATCGAAGTTAGTCCTGTGCTACTCAAATGCATATTAAATCATAACTTCATCAATTGATTTCTTCATCAAAATCAGAGATTCAACCGTTTATTTTTAAATTAACAATATATATATATATATATATATATATATATATATATATTCATATAATTTATAAGCAATTTTAAGTATTTGTTGCTTTACAAAACCTTTTCTTACGTTGAGAAATATTCTGTTACTATGAGTGTTAAATTGTATATTTTGCCTCTATTTGTAAAACCATTAGTTTCTAAGTAATGAGGTCTAAGAATTGTTCAAACCATTAGTTTATGTTAGATTCTTTATACTATTAAGTTTGGTTAATGTGACTATGATTTGAACTATATCAATAATAATTAAGTATTTAGATTTGTTAACAAACTAAAATTTTTTGTGGGTATCAGGATAAATATATTATCTATAATATTTAAATATGATTCTTAATCTTATCACAGGAATATGGTATGATCACAGCAGTTATTTTATTATATAACATTCATTCTAACGTGTCATTAGCTGTATGCTTAATTGTAAATATGTATTCTAATATTTGTTATTTTGAAAAATAATTGGGTCTTATATATTACTTAAGAATTTTATGATTTCTCTAAATCTTAAATAAGAATATAGACATATTAAACTCATAATAGAGTTTTGGATACTAAATATGCAATATTACCAATTTACTCTCACGTCAATTATTGAGCAAAAAATTTGTAAGGGCAAGATAGACAGGTTATAGAGTGGAATCAGAAGGGAAGGTCATGAAAAGTTGGAATCCCCATACATTGGTTAAGATTGGTTCTCGTTGAAATGCCAAACATGATTTGATTATAGTTAAACAATACGAACACGAAGACGCCTCTATGTCATCCGAGGTGTGTCGTTGATCGAATGTTGGGATCCATCACTCACATTATCGAAGATTTTGCAAGCCCAATTAGTGTTAGATTTGTTCCATATTGGTTATTACAACTCTGAGTTTCGAGGAATTAGATTTGCAAGCCCAATATTTGGTTGTTTTGATTCACGTTTGCCTTACAAAAGGAATATTCATGTCATCTAAAATTTGCATTTTAGCATGCATACACGCACACGCATGCACATACACACGTGCGCATCCATATGAGCATGCAAACACAAACACATACGGACATGCATATATTCACACCAATGTACAAACGGACGGACGCATAACTTCACACGTGCAAACGCACACCACAATGCCTGAGATTTGATACTATTTTGTAGGGGTAATAAGACAATGGTATTAAAATAATAATCTAAATCATTAATAAAATAAGATATAAATCACATGTATAAGATTTATGGGGGTAATTATAGATTACCCTTATAGTTAACTATGATTAATATTTTGGTTCATATACTTTAAAAAGTGAAATTGAGGTTAAAACATTTAACCCCAATTCTTCTTACGTTGTTAATTTCATTAAAAAAAATCATACATGTAAAAAAAATATGAATTGAAAGGATAAAAATATAATTTCATTATCATTCCAAGCTGCTCGCTCGTAGCCTATTATGCCTTCTTGCTCCCCCGTTGCACCCACTCACCCACCGCCCCGCTTTCCAACCTGATCACCCATCGCACTTACTTGCTTTTTGCCTCTCTTTCTAACTTGCTCATTTGTCGCCCCATCATTCTCGCCCTGGCTGACGATAGCCTCATTGTTGTCAGAGAAGCTTACTGCCCATGTATGTCATATGTGTCTCCACTTTTGCAAGAGTTCTGCCTTTGTAACTCCCATCTACAAGAGTGCTATCGCGATGTACTCGCTGTTCACTAGCGGATGAGTGGCGAGCTAACAAATGTGATAGGCGAGTAGAAAGGTGTGACAAGCTACGGGCAAGCAATTTGGAAAGAGGAGAAGAAGAAATCAATAAAGTTTATAAAAATTAATAATTTAACAGATAATAAAATTATATTTTTATTTTTTCCTTTCGTGATTTTTTTTTTGTGCACGTGACAACATGTGAGACTTTTTCCGCTGACGAAGTAACGATGTAAATATAATTATGATTAAATATTTGACCTTTGTAAGTATAGATACCCCAAAAAAATATATGGACTGTGATACTAATCATAGTTAACTATAGGGGATAATCTATAATTATCCTAGATTTATGTGATTTAATACTCTTGCTTACATAAAACAAAAAAGAAATGTGAGAATAATAAGATAAAAGAAAGAGAACTCACCCGAACCAAATCCAAAGTCCTCCCATATAAATTTTGAAGAAAACTTACATCTAGCATAATTAATTTATAGAATATATTCTTCCATAAAAAAATAATACTCTTTCCAAACTTAAATTCTTGGTCAACGGCGCAAAATTTTTCTCCGAACAAGTTGATTGTGCTTCGATTTTCCTGTAAGTAAATATAATTTAAATTAAGGTATATAAACAATTGTCCGCAATTTGTTCTCACTGTGTGCCTTCCACAAGGCCAAGAAGACCATCGAGTGTCAACTACAAGCTGATGCTCGAGAGAATAAAAATACAAAAGGAGTGGACGTGGAAGCCCCGCAGGCAGGCGTCAGGCAACTTGGTTGGCCACCAAAGTAGGAGTCCTGTTTGGTGAGCCTACACAGTGTTGTGAAATGGCAACTCCTCCTGAAACTTCAACTGCACACCAAGCAGTGGACGCCTTCTGACCACAGAAAACAGCTCTACGATAGATTGCTGTGATCTCATCGTATGTGTGTGTATACATATAAGTCCAATTATGTAGAGCCAGTCCATAGACAATATGATATGGCCAACACGGTTTCGTATTATTTCCACCGCATGACTTACTTCGAACGTCCATCACAATTAAAGTCGTCTTTGTTTTATCATAGAACAGCATCATTCCAGATAAACTGTGAACAAAATTACTTGTCACTTACTCAATAGCATGCTCATGCGTAATATAATCGAGTAGAAATCAATTATATATAATATGTCATTCTGAAAATGACAGTAAATATTTATCTTATGCAGATGATAGGTATCGATGTGATCCTTCCTGATAGGTACATATTTGAAAAGAGCCTTCATCATACAACGATGATGAATGCAAGAGGTTTCTTACAAGAAAAGGCTTCGACCAAAACACCTGGGACATGTTCCTTTCGATCGAGCTTTGTGCCTTCAAAACGCTTTACGATTGACTACCAAATCCATTTAACACGCATTCCCGCAAGCAGTACTCTTTTTGTTTCGAGTTCTACCAAAATGCACTCCAAGTCATCCCCCTCTCTCGCCTGCAAAAAGTCTTGTCCTCGTTTTCATGGTGTTGCTTAGCTGATTTAGCAACTTCTTCACCCACCCTTATGTCACTCTTCGAGAAAATATTATCTTTTTCGTGTATGTTTCTAAAAGTAAATAAGCGTTGAAAAGGAACATCTGCAAAGGGAGAGAGAGGAAAAAGAGCACTTCGTCTGCCCTTCCCCATCGAACTTAGTTATGCATGCCGAGCATGTGATTTATTTATATGTATGTTTGACCACCAATTGATAATGTAGTGGACGGGACTCACTGCATGCACTTTTCAACGGCGTTGAACAATATGATATATTTTTATTATGTATATGTAGGATAGGACGGTCATCTCAGACCAAATTAGATAAACCACTGAGGCCATGGATGCATGTGACAGAGATGACTGGTTTTCATGTGGAGACGACACGATTCATGAGGGTTGTGGTGATGAGTGAGGCAGATTGAGCCATGCAAATAAAAATAGCACGCCAAATGCAACGTATCCATCAACCTTTGCATCACCGGGCTACGTGGATCACCACCGGGTCAAAAACACCAGAATGATCGGAGAAAGGATGAGGGGAAGCTCCGTCTTCCATGCACGCATGGATCTCCGTCCATACTGAGAGCCTAGAAACAGCCTTAAAATATATATAAAAAGGGAGACACGTCGCCACTGTGACACAGAGGACGGCGCCGAATCCTCTTGACTTTGTTTATGATGGTAATGGCTCTTAGTCCCTCGTCTGTGTATAAATCATAGGAGGTGTCAGTGTTCCTATTCGAACTGGTTCGGTCTTCTACTTATCCTGCCATCTGCTTCAACAACATAGGTTCGCAACGCCGATCGAGTTGTGCGATTGAGAGGGTAATCTGTGTATCTACGGCATGGGACGAACACCTTGCTGTGATAAGAGTGGGTTGAAGAAGGGGCCATGGACACCTGAAGAGGACCAGAAGCTCATCGACTACATACAGAAGCATGGACATGGGAGCTGGCGAACTCTTCCGAAGAATGCTGGTAATTGACGCTCCTCTCTCTCTCTCTCTCTCTCTCTCTCTCTCTCTCTCTCACGCACACACACACATGTAAATATTACTTTTGTGCGTGAATATGAATGGTTTAACTCATCCACATGAAGTTTTGTGAATATATAGGTCTTGCGAGGTGTGGGAAGAGCTGCAGGCTCAGATGGACGAACTATCTAAGGCCCGACATTAAAAGGGGAAGGTTCTCATTCGAAGAGGAGGAGACGATAATTCAATTACATAGCATATTGGGGAACAAGTAATATCTACTGCAATCTATCTTTTTCTACTTGTCCTCAACCAAGACATCGCTCTAGTCATTAAGTCTTTGTGATTTCATCAACTCATTAGGTGGTCGGCGATCGCTGCTCGGCTGCCCGGAAGAACCGACAACGAGATCAAGAACTACTGGAACAGTCACATCAAGAAGAGGCTTATCAGTATGGGGATTGATCCCGTCACTCACACCTCTCTTTTGAACGCCTCCTTGTGTAATTCTACACTACTGAACCTATGTGGATTACTTGGTCTTCATCCTCTGATGAAGACCGAGCTCATGAGGATAGCCACAAACCTCTTGTCATCTCAGTGTCAAAGCTCAAGCCTTGTTAACCAAAGCATCCAAGGGCAACAGTACTTGCCGCATGATGCACAAGCTCAACAGCATTTGGAGCTCTTCCAAAACCAACAGCTTCAGAATCAAACATTTCCAAACGCTCCATTCCCGGATGGAGGCCAATTCCAGGAAGCTGCTGACACCAACTTGTGGCATGATATTGTCATCTCAGATACTCATCTCATGACCGTGACGGGGGTTGACAATAACAACTTGGAGGCTTCTATTCCCGGTTTGGTCTCAGATAGCTTCTGCATTAGTGGGTACAACAGCCAGAACTACAATCTGGCATCTATCTTATCAACACCTGCTTCAAGTTCAGACAATATGATCAGCTCCCCCCCATCGACATACATGAACAGCAACACCGAGGACGAAAGGGACAGCACCTGCAGCGATATCTACGATTTTCAAATTCCGGATCTGTTGGATGTAAGTGACTACTTGTAGAAAAGGCAGATGTGTGAAAGTGGAACAAGCGGAGAACAAGAGCCAATTACGAAGAGAGAGACGGAGATCATACAGATCGTGGAATAGAAGTAGAAGAAGAAGAATGTGTACAAAATGTGAATGAAAGTCATGTTTTCACTTCTTTCTTTCTTTCTTTTCTTCTTTTTTTTTTATTATCCTTTGTAGAGCCATTCAGTGGGTCATTGTTAAATGTGTTTGAAATCAGTTCCTATTGAAAAGATCTCCTTCCTCCATTTTATTTTCACCTCAGTGACCAAACTAACAATAGCGAGTCAAACTTTATTTTATTTTCACACCGTGATGAAAATAAGATTAATATATATTGAGTTAAATATTAATTTAATCTAAAAATTTAAGCTATTAAATTATGGGTTAGACTCAAATATATATTATCGTGTTTATCAATATAAGACTAATTTTTATTTTTTTTACACATAAATATTTCTTAATAAAAAATAATTTTGAACCTGAAAACAATGGCTCTGACAATATATCAAAATGTGATAGCGGTGATGCTATTGGAAAATAATTCTGATGTTGTATTGGAAGGCTCAAATACTTTATACACAGAAAGATATGAAAGAAGAAATATAAGATGTAGTGAAATGAATATTTTATTCACGCAAACAAATAAAACCACCTTATATTTTTAACATAAACAAGATATTTATTGGAAGTAATGTCAAGCAATATGAGGATGATGAGTTGTCTATTTTTTAATAAGAAGAGACTTGTATGACTGTTTGTTAATTACAGGACCTTTTACAGTAAGAGGACCAAAGTCAGAACTACGGCTTAAGAGTCCTGCGACCGATACGTTCAAATTGGCTGCACCAATTCATACTGTAGCTCCTGCGTCCTGCAAGCAAAATGTAAAATGTACAGAAGGAGAGATCTTGAAGCCCAAGGAAAATTGGCCTCCCTCGGTATATAGTTTATAACTTCGAAACGAAATGAGGTCGATTTTCTACGTAACTTTAGGAAGAAGAAAAAAGATAATAGAAGAAACTAAAAAAAATAATAGAAGAAACTATGAGTATTTTCAAAGTTGGTTAACTTCAGAGGAGAAGAGAAAGAAAATAATAGAAAGAAGTAGGATTCATTTAAAAGTATCTACTTATATTAGTCAAAAGATAAAGTATAAATTTTTTTAAGCAATAAAAAATTATTATTATATCCCAATAAATCTTTTCACCCTCATTTATTTATTTTAATCTAAATTTTTATCTTTTATTTCATCTAATCATAATTGATTTAAATTAATCTTTTTACACCCCTTAATTCAAAATAATTGAAACTTGAAGTTGTCTCAGAAAATAAAATAAAATTTTACTTTCATTAAAATTTTTATAAAGATATCAACAAGCTGATCTTTGATGCTATAGTAGTTTATATGAATTTCTCACTTATTAATTAGTTCACGAATGAAATGATATCAAACTTTGATATGTTTAGTATGCTTATGGAAGACAAGATTCTTCATCATTGTAATAATAGATCTATTGTGGTGGTAGATTTTAGTTGGTCTATCTTGTTTTTCTTAAAGATCTGCTAGAATTCTTCAAAGTTAAACTATTTGATATGCTATACTTGTAGTCACAACATGCTCTGTCTTACAGCTTACGAGAGTAACACATTCTTATTTTTTTTATTGCCTATGAAATCATACCTAAGTTAAGGGTTAAGGTTGAGCACAAATCCTAAAATGCTTTTTCTATTATCTACACAACCAGCCCGATCACAATCAATATAAGAATATAATTTAAAATCTTTTACTTGCTCATAATAAATATTGTCATAATTGAGAGTTCGCTTGAGCTATGCATGAATCTGGATAACAAACAAACTACAAACATAATACCCAACCTTGAATATGCGAGTTTAATTAATCCTCTAATTAAACTTCTATATTATGACTCATCTATTTTTTTAACTTCATCATCTAATATAAGTTTATCATTTGTATTCATTGGAGTATTCACTAGCTTACAAATTGTCATATGAAAACTTTTTAATAAATCTTTAACATAATTTTCTTGGCACAAAAAAAATTCATTTGCATCTTGAATAATTTTCATTCCCAAGAAGTAATGTAAAAGCCCCAATCAGTCATTTCAAATTCTAACATTATATTTTTCTTAAATTCAATAATTTGATGAATTTTTAATATAAATTAAATTATCCATATATAAACAAACAAAAAAAATTATTCCTTGGGCTCTTATATATAAAGTTGGTTCACTTTAATTTTTTTAAAAATTATATTAAAGAAAGTATTTATCAAATCGATCTCGGTGCTTGATGCAAGTTATAATGTCACTTCATCAATAATAGTAACAGTGAATGCATATAAGGAGAAATTTAAAAATAATAAAAAATATTTTATTTTTTATCATCCTCATAGTTGTTATCAATTTATTATTTTTTTATTATAAATTAAATATTTTTAATCATAAAAAATAGTATAATATCTTTTTCTCAACCTGCACTAATGAGATTTTATTTTAAACTAGGAATAAACATTATATAATTAAAATATTTTTTACTAGATTTAGTGTTCACATTAACTGTTCCTTTTCTTTCCATTTGAACCTTACTGTCATTTTCCATCTGCATTGTAGATTTGATTGAATCATCAAGTCTTTGAAAAAAAAATTTATCCTCTATCATATGATTATTACATCCACTATCCAAAAACCAAACAAATCAAGAATATTCTTCATTGGATGTCACAAAAAATATTTTTTTCATCCTTTTTATTCACTATTATTTTTTTATGATAATTTACTTGATTTTTATTCTAACAATCATTTTCAAGATGGTCATATTTTTTTACAATGAAAGAAGAAAGAAACATTTGAATTTTTATTTTTATACCAATAATATTTTTTTAATAAAAAAATTTATATGTCTCCTTTTACCTTCATTAGAGTTCCCCCATCTCTCATTTGATCGGTATCATCCCTGCCTTGAATACTAGATTATCCATGACCTTTATCATTTTGATCTCTTTCTTGAGATCTGGTTTATGAAATTTTCTTTTGGTCATTCTTTTGATCTATCTTTATTTGAAGAGCATGTTATGAAGTTTCATATAAAAATCTATTTATTTTTTGTTCACAAACTAAAAGAAAACCCATTAATTCATTAATGAACAATGTACTTGTATCTTTAGCTTCTTCTATAGCAATAAAAATTATATCAAATTTCGGAGATAAATTTTGTAAACTATTTTCTACCATAGTTTGATCTTTTAGATTTTCACCATCAGATATCATTTGGTTTACAATAAAAAAGACTTTAAGAAAAAACTAACGATAAATTTAGAATCTTTCATCGTAAGAGTTCCAAATTCATGTCGAAGAATTTGAAGCTTTTAAAATTTTACCTTGTTTGCTTTTAAACATATTTTTTAATATTTTTTAAGCTTTTATTAATATTGATACTGTCATGATTTAAGAAAAATAGAGACTCATCTATTGTTTATTGTAGCATGTAGAGGGCTTTTGCATCTTTCTATATATTTCCATTTATTTGATCTTTTTAATTTTTAGTAATATTAGGATCGATCATACTCAACAAAACCATTCTCTATTAAATTCTATAATCTTTGTGAAATAAATAGAGTTTTTATTTTAATGGTCTAAAATTAATAATTTTTACCTTTAAGATAGGAAGAAATTGATTATGAACACTTATTCCAATGTTTACCTTTTTTTTTTTTCTAGATTTACTAGTCTTCCCTTCCTCTTGTTGATCTTCTTCAAAATAGGCTATGATACCATATTTATTGACTTTCTATAGAACTCTAAGGAGAAGGAGAAGAGAATAATAAAAGAAATTAGGAGTACTTCCAATATGTAGTCTCATTCAAAAATATTTATTTATATTAGACAAAAGATAAAGTATATATTTTTTAAGCAATAAAAAATCTATCATATCCCAATAAATTATTTCATCCTCATCTATTTATTTTAATTTTAATTTTTATCTTTTATTTTATCAAATTTTAATTTATTTAGTTTTACTTTTTTTAATGGAAACTGGACTATGCTGTATTGCAAAGCCAAGACTATCATGGATTGACTGTTCAACAAGGAATTGACAAGATTCATAAGGAATCTAATTTCCAGCTTTTGGTTGAAGCACTTAGACAAGATATATATAGTTCAATCTCCTTGATCAATTTAGATCATGGATATTTTTCACTGTTTTATTGTTTTTTCAAATAGAAGATACATTATTTTAGAAAGTGATTATAATCATTGCCCCTATCATAAGAGGCAGCAAAATAGCAAAATCAGGAGATCCTCCCTCAAAGTCATCCATCTTATGAATCTTAGCATAATTTACTAATAAATTTATCAGATGATTTTCCTTCCTAACCTAAATGTATTTTATCCTTCCTAAATATATGTATCACTTTAAATTTCCCAAATAAAATCAAGACATTCAAAATATTTCGAATAACATTTTTAAAATGCCATGGAGGCCTCCGGTGATGATTAATAAGTGGTATAAGAGCTAAAGAATCTAACTCTATCAAAATCGTCACCATAATACAAACTCTCCTCCATCATAAATGGTTAATTGTGTATGTTTGCAACTTGAGCCATCAATTTTGATTTTTTTTATTTTAAAATTATACATGAATGTAAAGAAGGTGTTAACAATTTGATGCCATGGCTCAAGCGTCAATACGACTCGGTCTTGTCCCGAGGGCATGAGATTGGTTGAGATTGGACTGGATTTGGCGAGGGTGATTTCAAGATTGGACTGGAATCCGTACCTCAAACTCTGCCGAAGATTACGAAATTTATTTATCTGCTCCGGAAGACTGCTCGTGTAAGCAAACCAATTCAAATACCAGATCTGCAGGTAGCTCATGTCTCTCTACTCGCATAGGACAACTCGGCCAAATGTATTTATCTACTTGCTGGAGTTGGAGAATCGTCGCCGTATCGGAATCGAGTATAACCCATATCAGTAGATGATGGAATAATAAGGAGCATAAACAGGAGGCCTCGGAGCAACAAGAACAAAAGCATTTGCTTGACGAGCAAATGACTAACTAGAGCAGCAAGAGGAACGGGAAGCAAAGATCTAGTCGTAGTAACCGGAGAGGTAGGAAGCAGGAACCTGTCACTTCCTGCTCCTCGTTGCATGAGCAGCATCATCCATGTCTGCTTCGATCTTCTTCCAAGACGTCGAAGGCATTATTGGATGCAGCGTTGGTGAAAACCCCCCATGTTCCTAATCATCAGGGAAACTGGATTCTCATCAACGCTGCACTCAATGATGCCTTCGATCCAGGTCCTCGGTATCAACCTCCCGCCCCTGCGCTGCTTATATGTACTGCTTCACGGGAAATCACGGGGCACTTGCGTCTTGCAATTGATTTGTGCTCGGCATCGTAGCAGCCTGTAGCGGAAGTCATCACCGTGACCCGCAAACCATGTGAGAGGCAGTCGGAGTGTGTACTGCGTACTAACGCCCTCTCCCAACTCATCGACGCAGTACCACTGGGTAGTACTTCGAGAGCAACAGTACTCTAGGCGGCTACCCCACCACCTACACGCCCTGTGATTGCATATAGCAACGGGACCCACCTGCGGGGCCATCGTTCCCATGCCATAGGAGAAGGAAATTGTGGATCGGAAAATTATTGCTGTATCGAATTAATTGATGGGGCTGTACAACACTTGTGTAGTACGTTGTCACGACACAGTAACGGGCTTATATAGAGGAATCCAAAAACTTGCAACAGACTGTACCTGGTTCGATGTCTGATATGTTTGGTTTCCGTCGACTCGGTCCGATTGGAGTGGCAATGTAATGGGTGTTTCGGGAAAGTGCCTGAAATATTATCATTCATGTCATTACATCGCAATTACATACTTTGAGTCATACCACCATTCTAAATTCTGAATTTTGAACTATACCATCGTCGACCGTGTTGATAAGTACTATTTATGCTTGTCGATTGACTCAGGTGATACTATCGCTTGGGCCTGATAGTACCACCACCTAGGCTTACTTAAGGTCACTATTTTGACATTCTAATTGGCTTAATTTGACCCGAGTCCAAGCTCATTGGCTTTCTTGATAAATTGACATGGTTTTAACTTAATATCAACACAATTTGACCCAAAAAGACCTTGATCAAGACTTTAATAGTCCAATTACATATCTGACATAATTACGAAGCTTTCCACACATTGTACGCCATTCCGGCATGTCGTCTGATTTTTCGGCACTTCATCCGAACATATGGTGCATCGTCATTTCCTTCGGTATATCGTCATATCTATCAACATATCAATTTTCCCATGACACCTGATCTTTTGGCACAATACCCAATCCTTCTGGCATAATGCTCGAACTTATAGCACGAAGTCCATTCTTCGACATGTCGACCAATCCTCTGGCTCGACGTCCAATTTTTAACATGATACTTTTCTTAGCACAACGTTTGATCTCCTATTTCGATAATTTGCCCTTGATGGTTCGAGTCCTTAATCGATGTATTTTCTACGTCACTTATCTCAAAAGCATATTAGTCCATAAACTCATTAATTGATTTCATTATCAAAATATGAGATTTAATAATTTTTTCTTTTTTTATGATGACAACCAATTGATGATGGAGTTTTAACTAGGCTCCCCCTATTTATATGTCATTTTGAAATATAATGAACTAGGATTCAAAAAATAATAAACTTTTTAGTACTAGTCTTTGAATTTAAATCGAAACAATTTTAATCATAAATCTTAGTAACTTTCAATAATAATCATTGCAAAAGTCATATGCATAATTTTAGTTAAAATATCAAAATAATAATAATTTACACAAATCATATATTAAAATAATCATTGCACAAAGCATATGCATAATTAAATAACATCATCATCATCACAAGTTAAAACATCATACATAGTTACCACGTTATCAAAAAGTAAAAGTTACTTCTCGCTTTTTGTCATCAACAAAAATGAGAAATATATAAGCTACTCGGGTAGTGATAATATAAAATGTCTAAATAAAGTATGAAAATATGCATCAAAAGTGTCAAGACGTTGATGAATCTACTGCATCTCAATCAAAATCTGATCCTGACGAAGCTCAATACGATCCAATCAAACTGCTATGGAACCAGAAGATGAAGAGGGTGTTGGATTCGTTAGAGGTCTCGCCTCAAATGGACTAATAGGATGAAAAGGATTACCCCTATGTATAGGTGTTTCTGGTTCAGGTTCAGGTGGAGGAGGATCAGTTCTTCTATGTAATCTAGTTCAAATTCTATTCATTATAGTGCACCTCAATCTTCTTAATAGGTTTCTATTAATGTTATTAAATTTATCTAGTTTTATGATTTCTTCGTCTAGTGGGATAGCTATGTTGTGTGCATGTAGTAGTCTAGTAATCACGCCACCATATTGAAGCATCATATCCTTCTCAGGTATATCAATCATGTTTTGACATATTAAATATCCAAAGTAATTCTCACGTCTTGTCATAATCCAATACATGGTGCCTATTTCCAGAGTATTTACTTCATCAAGATGGTATTATTTAGGAAGTAAAATACTAATCATGATATAATGAAGTAATTTTATGTTGAATGGTAATAAATGCTCATAACTCTTTGGAATAATAAATAGATTAGGGTTTTCTAAAATGGTGCCAATAGCCTCAGAATATGTAACCCCAACTGACTCGGTATCACATTGTCATCTAAAATAGCAACCTCATATTTTTTAGTAATTCATATGAGGTTACAAATTATACCCTCTATAATAGGTATATAATGAACTAGAATATAAGTTGATACCTATTATGTTCATCTATGTGTAAATTGTTATAGAATAATATAACTAGTCTATGGTAGATAAGTTCACTAATTTGAAGAATTTGAAGGACATCTAAGTTAACAAACCATCGAGTTGTTTCTAAATCACCAAAAACTTCTAAATCTATATGCTTTTCTTTGTGGACAATCATAGATTCAAAGTTTGAAAATTTAATGACATGTTCATAGGAATAAAAAAAGATAGTGTCATAGGTTTCATCTATTCTCCTCTTTATTTTGACCTATAAATATCTTCTAGGTGCCATAAAAACTACAACATGTATTACCAAAAATAAGGATAAAATAAAACAATAGATTAAGAATAAGAGGAGGATTTAGATATTACCTTTATAGTCTAGCCTTTGCCGAGTCAATCTTCCTTCTTGATCACCAAGAGGATTGATCGAGTTCTAATCTTGATCCTTAGCCTTGTAGAGGAAGGAGAATGAGCGTCCTTGGGCTTTAGAGGGAGAGAAGAGGAAGAAGAGAGAGGGGATGAAAGAGAAGAGGTTTAGAGGGTAATTTAGAGATTATAAGGAGGAAGAGGATGAAAGAGGAAAAAGGGTTATGGGAAGGTTTAACTTGAGGAAAAAAGGGAGGAGAGGTTGGCTAGGAAAAGAAGAGGGGTTTAGGAGTGTGTTATGATGGTTCTACCATCGGCCCTAACATTTAAAAGGGCAATATTGGGTTGTTGGTGATAGTATTGCCAGTTGGTGCTATCGTCGTCGGGCAGTGTGTACTAGTAGTGGTATCGCCAGTCTATCAATGCTATCGTCGATCCCTTGTTCGACACCTTTTTTTTTAATTTTATTTTGGGCTTATCAAGATTCATTTAGGTTTAACATACCTAATTCACTTCTAATAAAATCAATTTGTTTGTCACTCGGTGGTTTAGTAAAGATATCTACTAGCTGATGTTTTGTATTAATAAACTCCAAGGATATATTATGATTGCTTATATAATCTTTAATAAATGATATCTAATATCAATATATTTGCTTCGTGAATGTTGAATAGGATTCTTTGAAAAGCAAATTGCATTAGTGTTGTCACACTTTATATAAATATTTTTCAAGCAAAGTCCATAATTTTCTAAAGTATTTTTCATCCAAATTACTCGCACACGTATTTACCGCAACATATTGAGCTTCAATTGTAGATAATGTGATAGAGTTTTACTTCTTAGAAGACCAAGAAATAAGTGCATGATATAGGAATTGATAAGTTCCAAAAGTACATTTTATATCTATATTACATCTTACAAAGTCAGCATTAGCGTAAGCAATCAAATTAAAAAAAATTAGATTTAAGATACCATAACCCCATATTAGAAGTTCCTTTTAGATATTTAAATATTCTTTTAACTGTTTTATAATGAGATTGTTTAGGATTGAACTAGAATCTTGCACAAAGTCCAACACAAAACAATATATCAGGTCTAGTTGTAGTAAGATATAATAAACTTCCTATCATACCTCTATAAGTCTTTTGATCAAAGCATTCTCATTTATTATTCACATCTAGTTTAGTAGAAGTATTCATTGATATGTTAATAGCCTTAATAGTATCTATGTGAAACTATTTTAATAGATCCAATGTATACTTTATTTGATTAATGAAAATTTTGATATTTAATTGCTTAATTTGTAATTCTAAGAAAAATATCAATTCACTCATTAAACTCAATTCAAATTCTTAGCTCATATTTTTGACAAATGATTCACATAAAGATTTATTTGTTGAACTAAAATAATATTATCAATATAAGTTTGAACAATAAAAAAATTATTTTTAAAATATTTAATAAACAGTACGGTATTGACCTTATCTTTTAAAAAAATATTTTAAATAAGAAAAGAACAAGGCCTATCATACAAAGCCCTAGGGTCTTACTTCAATCCATAAAGAGCTTTACATAATTTATAAACGTAGTTTGGAAAAAGATCATTTTCAAATCCAAGTGGTTGGTCGATAAAAACTTCTTCGAAAATAAAATTATTAAAAATTTTAAAATATGCATAAGTAAAGAGTATCCTTATAACTTTAAGTTTAGCCATAGGAGTGAATATTTCTTCATAATCTATATCTTCTTCTTGGTTGAAACCTTTGGCAATTAATCTAGTCTTATTTTAAATCATGATGCCTTGTTCATCTTGCTTATTTCTAAAGACTCATTTAGTACCAATCATGAGATGATCACTTGGTCTAGGAACAAATATCTAAACTTTATTTTTTTTAATTAATTTAATTCTTTATGCATTGCCGAGACCCATGAGTCATCTTTTAGAGTATCATTAATGCATTTAGGCTTAATTTAGATAAAAATATAGATTTTACACAAATATTTTTTAGTGAAGAATAAATTTGAATACCTTTTGATGTATCTCAAATAATTAGCTTCTTATGATGTACATCTAAATACTTCCACTTCTTAGGTCAAAATTATTTGGAAGTAGATGTATCCAAGTTACTTTCGGGAGGAGAATTCTCATTAAAATTTAAAATCATCATCAAAATCATTTTTCTTAGCTTTGAAAGATTCATTAAAAATAATATAAATAGATTCCTTAATAACCAAGGATCTCTTATTAAAAACTAGATAAGCTTTAGAGATAGAGGAATATTCAAGAAAAATACCTTTATTGAATTTTACATCAAATTTTTCTAAGGCATCCTTTTTATTTAAAATAAAATATTTACATATAAAAACTCTAAAATATAAAATATTAAGTTTTTTATTGTTCCATAATTCATATGAAATTTTAGATAGTTGAGGTCTTATAAAAATTCTGTTCATGACATAGCATGTCATGTTAACAACTTCGGTCCAAAAGTACTTGGGTAGACTATGTTCATTAAATATTGTTCTTGTTATCTCTTATAAACTCCTATTATTTCTCTCTACAACTCTATTTTGTTGTGGATTTCTTAGAATGAAGAAATTATTATCATACCTATTCAAATCATAAAACTCTTAAAAATTATAATTTTTAAATTCACCATCATGATCACTACGAATAAAAGAAATCATAAAACCTTTTTTATTTTGAACTTATTTATAAAATTTGATAAAATATTTAAAATAATAATTTTTATATATCAAGAAGTATGTCCAAGTATATATACTATAATCATCAATAATTACATAAGTATATTTACTATCTCCTAGGCTTGTGATTTCAATAGGTCCAAATAAATCCATATGAATTAGTTGTAATGGTCTAGAGATACTTAATTGGTTTTTAGATTTAAAGCTACTATTTATTTTTTTATCTAGTTGGCACACATCACAAATTTTATTTTTAACCAATTTAATTTTAGGCATTCCTCTTACAAGCCTTTTAGATCTAATTTGTGATAACAACTTTTTACTAGCATGCCATAGTCTTATATGCCAAAGTTATGCACCATCATTCAAAATTGAAAAACAAGGTTCATCATAAAAAATCATCAAAATCAATAGCATAAACATTATCACTTCTTAAAACAATCATAGATTTATTCTTATTTGACTAATTCTATGATGCAAGCATAAGATTCAAATTTAATATTATATCCTTTATCACAAAATTGACTAATGCTTATCAAGTTATGTTTTAAACTATCTACTAAAAACACATCTTCAATCAAGAGATTCAATTTGTTACCAATATTTTCAATGCTAATAATTTTCCTTTATTATTATCTCCAAAGGTAACATATTCTCCATCTCGATTAGTGAGCTTTGGGAACTGTGTTAAATCTCCGATCATGTGTCTTGAGTATCCAATATCAAGATATCATCTTCTGCTCCTAACTCTTGTTTAGAGACATAAGAAAAATGGGTTTACTTTAGGTACCTATTTAACTTTGGGTCATTCATAATTAGATCTACATTTCTTGATTTTTGACATTAAATCACTTATAATTCCTTTAGAAACCCAAATTAATTTATGAGAATTATATTTTTTATGAGAGCATGTGTAAGTATAATGGTCAAATTTTTAAGAGAGCATGTGTAAGCATAATAGCCAAATTTTTCACAAAAGTTATATTTAACTTTTGGAGAAATATGTAATGTGGGTTCTTTTACAAATTTTGTTAGCTTTTGATGTGTGTTACTACTCACGAAGCCAATTTCTTCTTTTCTTGATATATAACCTTGATTAGTAAGAATCATATTCAATGACTAATTTTTAATTTTATTATTTTCTAATATTCATTGTAATAACATATTTTTCATTTTAAGTGAATCTAACCCTTCAAGTTTAGTGCAAGTTGTTGATATATAGTTGTTATGCTTATTTTTAAATTCTTCAAATTCATTAGTAAGAGGGACATGATCCTTTTTTAGCAAATTATATTTTTTTATTTATATTTTTAAATTTATCATATAAATCATGAAATGCATCAAGTAATTTATTATATGATAAAAATATTTTGGAAGAATCAATTACCTCATTATTGAAGGTCATTAACTCATAGTTTGCCACTTCGCTCTTCAACATCTGACTCACTTGATTTATCCCATGTTGCTTTGAGTATTTTCTTCTTTTTTTGGTTTAACGACTTCTTTTTCAATTGTGGACACTCATTTTTGAAGTGTCCTAGCTTTTTGTACTCATAAAATATGGTTGCATATTTCTTGGGAACTTATTCTTACCTTTTCTATAATCACATCAAATATTTAAGTTAAGAATTGATTTTTCTTTCCTTACTTGTCATTGTAATTTAAGGAAATCTTAATCTATTTCCTTGTTTGTTAATACGAATTAAGGAAATAACTATTAAGCATTCCAAATAGGATGATATCATATTTGTTAGTATATTAAATGAAAATAATTTATATTAAATAAATACGAAAATAAAAATATATTT
>LVTN01000229.1:323974-371561 GCA_001649415.1 Musa itinerans | reverse complement strand
TTTTACTTTGTGATTGAAAAGTAGCAAAACTGCAGGAACAGGGGATGATCGATCGATGATGGTGATAAGGTTATTTAATTTCATATTGATTGAGGAGTATGAGAATTAAGAGCTCGTAAGTTCGTCAGGTTTTTCTTACTCTCAAAGATGTTTTTTTTAAAACTCACATATTTCGAAATGACAAAATTGTACGGGTACGCCCATGATCCCTTATCAGATTGGCTTTAGAAGGAGGGCTCGAGTCGTGCACCTCGGCTATGAGCCCTTGGCTCCCTTACGAGAGAGAGTATTGATAAGGTCATTTAGTTCGACATTGGTTGAGGAGTTTGGAACCAAGGACTTCATAAGATATAGTTCATAAGATATAGAAAAATATAGATAGGTGTTTGATGTGATGATTTAAAAAGTTAAGTATATCTGACCTTCGGTGTATAAGGACGCCAATCCTACCACCTTATAAACGTAACATATTAATGATATTATGTTTACTTTCATATAGATTTTCAAGCTGGACATGAAAATAAACGATAGTGTTAGTTTTTTTATGATAAATTTTTAAAAAACTTCAAGTTTTCACTTTTCTTTTTTATAGAGTTCCCATTTTTATTTTATTTTCACACAGTATTTCTTATTTTTTAAAAGATAATATTACGCCTCTATTCTATGGTTGTCACCTCTATCTTGTTGCGTTATAGGTAATCCATCTCTAATTACATCATTACACCGGGGCAAGTGATCATATCTTCCTTGGGATGAACCATGAGTTCGTTGGTCTATCGCTACACCACTCGATTCACACGGAATAGTTCACACTGGCCAATGCCAATATTCACAATGAGGCTTGCATTCGCTATGTTGTCATCTCTTTCATCCCCTATGACTGTTGTCACTAATTCCTCCAGGAGATCCACGGTGCCACAAAGATTTAAGTCCTTATCACATTCGATGAGGATCCTATCTTTCCAACGGTTAACAATCGCCCACTCATCTTCCCTCGTCTCAACCTATGCAGGCCCTCAGACCTCATCTATAAAGATGCCCTTCTTTTTCTACAGTTAACAACAATGAACTTGACACCTTTGAGACCATAGTCATTATTATTAATGGTGGGGGATTATCCAATGGGATCGGGAGAGACGAGCGGGAGTAAAGATTAAGGAAGGCGACATAGGGGATAGTAAGGTTGTCGCATGTGTCATATAGTAGGTGCTCAATAGGGACCTCCCTCCCATTGTCCCATCGTCTAGTTGTGACTACTTCTGCCTTAGGATTTGTGCTTCCGATAAGAAAGCTAGAAGAGAAATGTTTTAAGAGCTGTCACTAGAGGGGTCATCGTCGTGGTAGAATGAAGTGAAGATCGACACAATAATAATATCATCATGGGGGTGAATCATAGAAAGCGGTGAAGATGACCCTTAGCACAATATGATGAAAGCGATTATAGAAGAATATCTTATCAAAAAAAAAAAAAAACTATGTGAGAATAAAGCATTATGCTACTGAAAGCGAAAACTTAGCGATGGAATTTGCCCTAGTTTTTATTTCCTAGCTTTAATATTGAATATATAAAGTGACCAATATATCATTTGTCTTTAAATGACACATACAATGCAATTAATGCCTAATTAAGTTGTCGGAACACAGCATTGGAACTCATAAAACCAATTAAATAGCGAGATTGGTACGGATATCATCACCAATTAGGCCTTACGCGAAGCCATCCGACTCCCTCATCAGAGCCGTTCATTTATGTGGCCCCGTCTTCCCTTGGTGGGGTCCAAAAAACCACAAGGGAAATGAATGAATTGGTTCACCGATCGTGTCGAACACGAGCGTGAGCGGGGAGATGCAGCCGAGCGCAAGCGGCGAGTCGGCGGAGGCGGCGGTTCTCGCCGCCCTGACCTCGAGGGGATGGCGAATCAAGGAGGACGACGAGGAGATCCGAGATCTGATTCGTAGCCGCGAGACCACAGAAGCCGTGGCATCGGAGCTACTGAATATGGATTTGAGGTCCTTCGGTGGGAAGTCGCTCCCCGATCCCACCTCCCTCAAGAAACTAGCCCATCTCCAAGGCCCCAAGATCTTGCAGGTATAGTTTAGTCTCAAAATGCCTTCTTTCACGCCTTCACCTTGCCTTTAACTTCGATTATTTTCATTTGTTGGTTTTAGTGATCTGCTTACTGTGAATTTTAGGGTTTCTAGAATTTCTTTTGCTACTTTACATGTGAAATCACCGATTTGAAGAATTTAAGTTTCTTAGAAGTTGTAGCTACAGACAGGAGGGGAAACTTCTGGATTTCTCATCTCTTGCATTTGATTCTATCCTGTTTAGCTGTAGCTTTTGTAGCACGTATCCGTTTTATTAACTTTCACTGTTCTCTTTTGGCGATTCTGTATAGAGTTTTGTGATTGCTTTTTTCTTGGCTGTGGTAATCATCATAAACAAACGTATTGTTTCTTGTTGGCTATTGAAGTTCTTACCTTTTGTGATTTCATCCTTTGTTGAGACTTATGCTGTACATTAAATTGAATTCCCTACAGGTAGTTTCTGTTAGGGATATATATCAAAGCAGCATCGATGGTTCATTTAAGACATCACAGCGTAATCGACGTCTCCTACGATTTGCTCTAACGGATGGGCACAATGAAGTAATTGCAATTGAGTATTCTCCAATTTCAACTGTCTCCGAAGAGATATCTCCTGGCACTAAGGTATATCTGACAACTGTAGTTTTGGCTTTTAATGAAGCTCTAAGTTGAATTATGTGTATACATATTATGATGCAGTCTTTATGTGTATTACAAGCTAATTTATTAACATAAAGGTGATCCAGTGCTTGGGTCTCTTGTTAGTGAATGATCGGATGTACGCACCTTACCCTTGCTTGTGGAGGTGCTGGAACTGCACAGAGACCTGAAGTACGAATAGTCACATGGAAAAATGATGAGCTAACAACAGATGCTTTGCCTGTCCATGGTTATGAGCATTATAAAGCAAAGGACTATTCCCTTGCACATGCTCCATTCTCAGGTTTTTTAACCTCTCATTTCAAGTAATATAAGTAAATATATTTAAAAAAAAAAAAAAAAAAACTATGTGAAAAAAAAGCATTATGCTACTGAAAGCGAAAACTTAGCGATGGAATTTGCCCTAGTTTTTATTTCCTAGCTTTAATATTGAATATATAAAGTGACCAATATATCATTTGTCTTTAAATGACACATACAATGCAATTAATGCCTAATTAAGTTGTCGGAACACAGCATTGGAACTCATAAAACCAATTAAATAGCGAGATTGGTACGGATATCATCACCAATTAGGCCTTACGCGAAGCCATCCGACTCCCTCATCAGAGCCGTTCATTTATGTGGCCCCGTCTTCCCTTGGTGGGGTCCAAAAAACCACAAGGGAAATGAATGAATTGGTTCACCGATCGTGTCGAACACGAGCGTGAGCGGGGAGATGCAGCCGAGCGCAAGCGGCGAGTCGGCGGAGGCGGCGGTTCTCGCCGCCCTGACCTCGAGGGGATGGCGAATCAAGGAGGACGACGAGGAGATCCGAGATCTGATTCGTAGCCGCGAGACCACAGAAGCCGTGGCATCGGAGCTACTGAATATGGATTTGAGGTCCTTCGGTGGGAAGTCGCTCCCCGATCCCACCTCCCTCAAGAAACTAGCCCATCTCCAAGGCCCCAAGATCTTGCAGGTATAGTTTAGTCTCAAAATGCCTTCTTTCACGCCTTCACCTTGCCTTTAACTTCGATTATTTTCATTTGTTGGTTTTAGTGATCTGCTTACTGTGAATTTTAGGGTTTCTAGAATTTCTTTTGCTACTTTACATGTGAAATCACCGATTTGAAGAATTTAAGTTTCTTAGAAGTTGTAGCTACAGACAGGAGGGGAAACTTCTGGATTTCTCATCTCTTGCATTTGATTCTATCCTGTTTAGCTGTAGCTTTTGTAGCACGTATCCGTTTTATTAACTTTCACTGTTCTCTTTTGGCGATTCTGTATAGAATTTTGTGATTGCTTTTTTCTTGGCTGTGGTAATCATCATAAACAAACGTATTGTTTCTTGTTGGCTATTGAAGTTCTTACCTTTTGTGATTTCATCCTTTGTTGAGACTTATGCTGTACATTAAATTGAATTCCCTACAGGTAGTTTCTGTTAGGGATATATATCAAAGCAGCATCGATGGTTCATTTAAGACATCACAGCGTAATCGACGTCTCCTACGATTTGCTCTAACGGATGGGCACAATGAAGTAATTGCAATTGAGTATTCTCCAATTTCAACTGTCTCCGAAGAGATATCTCCTGGCACTAAGGTATATCTGACAACTGTAGTTTTGGCTTTTAATGAAGCTCTAAGTTGAATTATGTGTATACATATTATGATGCAGTCTTTATGTGTATTACAAGCTAATTTATTAACATAAAGGTGATCCAGTGCTTGGGTCTCTTGTTAGTGAATGATCGGATGTACGCACCTTACCCTTGCTTGTGGAGGTGCTGTTTGGGCTGTTACAGTCACTCGATCTTTGGGCTGTTACAGTCACTCGATCCCATGACACCCATATTGCAAAGGAGCAAAGGAGCAACATGTCTTTGAACATTATTCTCTTAGAGATAGTTTGCATACCTGAAGTTTAAACCAATTCTTTGTCCACTTGTGGTTGAAACTGTGACAACCCACTTATTATTCAGTGCACAATCTTGTCATTTTCCACAGTACAAGATCATTGTTCTTTGTATAATGATTTGATGACACAATAAAAAGGCTCTTCAAACATTTTTTGTTATCATTAGAAGCCAACAACTAATTATCAAAGTAGGGCTTGTATGCTCTAATTTACTGGATCCTACTCTCCTTTCTCTCCTCCCTCTACAGGCTTTGAGTTTCCTTCTGGCATGGTTGCTGAATCCCCCTAATTGGTTTAAGTATGTTATTGGTTGATGTGGTGCCACATTCAATGCTAGATTATGCAACTTGTAGATATATTTGCCAGTTGGAAAATGTGTTCCTACCAGAATAAAATTATGAGTTTCGGAATAAGAAGAGGAACTCATAGAATCTGGGCTTTGTTTTGATTGTGGGTTTGGTGCTGGAGTTAGGATTTAAACTCAAGAAATCTGTCCTCTTCATGATAGTTTAAACATCGTGGGGTCTGTGGGTAATGGTTGGCTATGTGTTTGTTGAACCATATCACAGGCAGGTTAAATTACACTTCTGGTATTATGGCGAGGGATAAGTAGAATTTAGCCAAATTGTAAGGTTATTCTTTGCATAAATAGCCATTGACATGTTTAGTAGACCAAGATATTTAAAACAATGTCTTAATATGGAGTAGCTCTCATAACCAATTGTGGACAACTAGTAATTACAAATTATTAAATATGATGCTCATATCAAGTGTGCTTTGTTATTTTCAGCTAATACTGAATTGCAAAATTATCTTCATGTATATGTCCATGTGCATACAATGCAACTTCTACCCAAAATAAAGTTTAGATATGGAATATACATGTTTAAATGTGTGCAAGTATTTGTTTTAGAGACGCATGTTAAATTTTGCAGTCTACGAATCATATGAACATGTAGACTACCCTTTTGTTTTTATGATATGATTTTAGCGTTATGAAGTCAAACTGCATATATTTAAGTGGCCCACCAAATGACAGCAAACTAAGTTATGATACTAGTATTTATCCATCACCTAAAATGGTGCTCTTGTTTGCTTCAGCCATCTCACCTTGTTGTGATTAAATCTGCCTCTAGGTTTGTCTGGAGAGCAGAATCCCAGTACACAGTGGTATATTATGTTTGAACCCCAAAGTTATAACTGTATTGGGGGGTTTAGTCCAATCTCTTCACGAAGAATGGCAAATTAGTCAGAAATTTTCAGGCTTTTCCAGAGCATCTCTCAAGTTATCCAAGAATGATGATGGCACTGGTCCTCCCCCTTTTGAGAAGTTACAGATTGAGGAATATCCAAACAAGGGTACACAACTACACAGACTTCATGGTGATCTTCTCCCTCAGAATTTAGTTTTTGTAAGCAAATCAAGTGTTCATTTGAGCTAAAACATTTTGTTTACCTCCTTGGTGATCAGCTTATTAGTTTTGCGTGGTTGTAGATTATTTGTTGATGCCTATATATGACCCTACTATCAGAATATTTTATAATCCAAGGAGAATTTGCCTTCTAAAGATGATAGAGAGAGAGAAAGAGAAAAAATAACTACTAATGATAATTCTGTTGCAATAAAGAAGGGCAACAATTCAACATATCTTCTAGTGCTTCCAGTCCCTTGTATCTATAGGCTATTTGTGTCATAACCTATTAATATACCATTAAGTCAACAACTTAGGTGTAATTTTCAAATATACGTTCAGCTAAGTGAGTCCTATTGTCCCATTATGCTACAGTAAATGGTGCTATAGCAATAACTTCCTCTTTTCTTTCCATCCAGCTAAGTACACGAGGCACTGACCCCTTCTTTGTATGCTCCTGGTGTTAGTGACTCCCTCTGTGGTACAACTACTTGTCTTGAGTTTCTGGTGCACAGTCCGTGGATATTGTATAGGTTGCATGGAAAGGAGGCATGTGTGATATGGTTGGTTCGAGTGTGTAGGCAGCTGGAGTATGGGGCCCAAGAGACGTTGCAAGCATACGGATGGAGATAGTTGCAATTGCTGCAGACTGTAGGTGGACATGAATGTGAGAGTCACTCCGTAACACAAAACCTATCCGTCTTCCTTTGGTCCCTATTCGAGTTTGATTTAAATACAAACTTGTTGCATACTTGAATAGCCTAGATTTAAATTACAAGAGCTCAGGCTGATTGCAATTTCTACACAGTGACAACTTGATCGTAATAAGGCTCTTCTTTCACCCAGCTAGTTGAATTTGCAATTACACCTTGACTAATCAGGTGAGATAGATTTGTTAGAAATAGATCCCAAACCCAATAATTATGCATAATTTTGAGGGTCTTTTTACTTGGAGAATTGTCTCCAAGAGTCGTCGTGCTTTTTGTACCATTGCAGATGGTCCTTTAAACTTCTAGTGAATTTAAAAGTCCAAAGATACCCAAGATTGATCTAGCCTGATGTTTGAGACGTAATAAGATACACGAGATTGAGAATGTAGTGGATAAAATAAAAGGGGAAGAGAGGAAGAGATACACATAATACACTTCAAGAAAGAATGTCATTGAATAAAATCACCAATAAATTTTCATGAATATATTACTTTAGTTAAGGTTTTTATGAATCACTAGAATCCTTTATCAGTGAAATGAAGGCTTGGTAATACAGTTTCAGATTATATAACTTTGAGAGATCATCATCGGTATGTGGAATTAGGAAGTATGGATAGGTGTATGGAAAAAAATGATCTACAAGCTTCATACTCTGCAGACCCTAAACCAGTGGGAGCCTTTGTTTTTATCGTCCTCCTACATTGTTATTATTTATTTATTCCAGATGACTACTAATATTTGACTAAGCTCTTTTTGTGCATTACTACACTACACAGTTTTTTGGGTAACTGTTCCATAATCACTCATATTATTCAGTGCATGCTTTTTCAAAATTTCTTTTTGTGATCTTTATCTGTGTTATGTAACTTTGTCTTCTCTCCTAGTTCTTTGGCAAACTTTATTGGCCTAATAGTTCAGGAGGATATAAAGACATCTAAGGCACATTTCTCTTTCTGAATAACCAAGGGCAGACAAGTCATAAATTGTGTCATTTCATTTTGGTTTGTCCAAATTGTGCTCCTGTATTGAAGGTTGCAAAGCATGGGTTACTGTGATCAATCTTAATTATAGAAATCCTTGGTCAACCACCAATTTTCTAATGAAACTCTATATATTTGGTATATATCATGCCATCATTACCCTTTTGCTTTATGAAGGCTGATAGTATGCTCATGAATGAATTAATCTTCTGAAATTCTTACATGTTCCACCTATGTCTAGCGCGTGGACGGTTGGATTAAGTGCCATGACTAAAATGTAGTCCAGCTTCTAAGCAGTTCTTCAGAAACCGAGTGTATGCATTTTAATGCTCTCTAAAGTCTCTTCTGATGCTATTGCAGGAACTAATGATAGAAAAACACAAGGAGATCAAAGTCGTTTGATTGATAAAGGGGATCTTGGAGATGCAAAAGTGAATAAAATTGCAGATAATCCGGAAACAGATGGTGCTGAGGATAAACCTGCTAGCTCAGAAGCCAGACCAAAAGAAGGTATAATGATGGCTTCTCTGTCATGATTTGACAGTGAGATATGTCAACCTCAAATTCTAATTATTTCGTCACTGCAGTGAGTGAAGCTGTTCCAGTTCAAAATCAAGCTGCTGCGCAGAAACTTCTGCAGAAAATGAGTCAACCTGCTCACAAAGAAATGCATTCCAGAGTTCACAAACACAAATTTAAGGCCAAAGAGGAGGAAGCTGCGGTCTTCACTTTAGATGAATGGGAAAGGACAAAAGGGATGAAGTTGAAGCCCATGGTGACAGGTGAAAAGCAAGATACTAGCCGTGATGAGGAGCTTGCTCGACAGCTACAAAATCAATTAGATTTAGACGATTTTAATGTGAGTTCTTAATTTTCTTTTTTCTTTTCTACAAGGCTGGGCAGGTACTAATTTCCAAATTTTCAGGCAAGCACCGGACATTCAGAAGCTGAGCAGATTAGGAGGAGTATGTTTAGCTTTGGTGGTGCTGAAGAGAGGAAGAATGATGGTAGAGGTGAGTTCAGAGGACGGGGAAGAGGAAGAGGCAGAGGAAAAAGAAGATTTGGTTAACCTCCCATTTTATAATTTTAGTCTGCTGGGACAGATGGCTTTTGCGCTTATAATTTTCTTCACATCCACTGTGATTACTACACATCACCAGTTCTCAACGGCCATGGAATATTTTTATCATCATCTTATGAGGAGGTCGACATCTCCTTGGTGACTTAAATCTCAACTGACGACGTGGCTGCCTCATCTGCTTCCTAATTGTGATAACGTGGAAGTTTTCGGATGTCTTGAAATTTTCAGTTGGCAATAAGGTATTTCTTTGCACCACCACATGTTTTGAGGTTAGTTAGCTCCAGCCAGTTTTTGAGCAAATAGACTTTAAAACAAATTGAATAGATTTTGACTGGAAAATGCTAGACATGCACATAAGAAAATAATAAAGTTTTGGCTTAGTAATGTTTGTGATTAGTCAAAGCTTATTATTTGTATTCCATGCGAAAAAGGATCTTAGCAATATGTAAGTACATAAGTTTGTCGACCTTTTGAGATAATGAACTGGTCCGTTTATCAAAGTAGAGAAACATTTGTCAATTTATCAACATCATCTTTTTTTGTTTGAATCTTCTCGACTATAATGCCAGGGAAATGTTATTGTTGTTCCCTGATTGTGATTATTCACAAAACTGCCATGTTGTATGAGGTCTGCTAGAAGCAGGCTCAATTGTTTTGACCCTATGGTTGTGAGGATAAGACCGTATTTATATTGATCATCATTAAACTCCATATTGATGGAAGACACAGCCACCTCTTTCTTGATCAGTTGCTTGCTTGTTTGTATCATAATTTTATCATAATGCTGTGTGTGCATGTATATGTATACGTGTGTATATACATATACATAGTGCTGTTTCAGTTTACCAAGTCTCTAAATATTGTTTTTCAATTAGATGTTACAGCTGTCCTTGTTGATGTCAATTATGCCAATGACTACAGGTTCATATGGCACTTTCAAGTTAATGGGGCTGCAAACAACCAAATGGCCTATGTTATACGTGGAGAGTGGTTTGTTGAAATGTAGCTGGTTGACTTTTATTATATAGGAAGGAAGCTGATCATTGGAGATACAGATCTGTTTGTTTCCCAATTAAGCTTAATCTCATGAAGTAAGCTTCCCTGTCTTGTGATTGTTCTTGTGATTTGTCTTGTCTTACCTTTACAATGATCATAGAAAATCTTTTGAGAACACTAATTTCTATTCCTCGATTATATTTCATGAACCGAGAGACCGTGACTGAATCCCATGAAATCATTTCATAGAAATTCATTGATACTTTTTTTTTAAGCTAAAGCACTGCATGGATCACCACACTCAATGGCTAGCATCCACTCGTATACGGCTATGACTACCGTGGTATTTAATCGTATTTGCTTTAAGAGTTTTAGTCTCTCCGTGCTTCTGTCATTGTTGTTATTTTAGATCTGTATTTATTATTGAAGCTCCACCGGAAACTTCCTGTCTCTACTGCCCCCCCCCCTGTCCATGCTTGAGCCATGGTGTTGGATCTCCGACGGTCTTCCACCTACCTTAACGGTGTTGGAGTTGCTGATACTTTTTCTCATGCACTGGAAATCTCATAATATGATCACTAGTGCTCTCTTCATGTGATGCCATTAAACCCTCAAATTCTTTTGTACGTCTTCCACTGTAAAATACTCTTTGAGGCCTCTCCCCTGTCTGCCACTCTGCTGTCCAATACTCCCAGAAGAAATGGATCATGTGGAACAGCCTCGCCTGTCATGTTTCCATTCGCATCTCATAGTGATGACTACTTGATGACTTACCTTTTTATGTCACTTTGATCGAATCGTAAGCACTCTATGCCGTTCCTGTCATTCGTAACCCCGAGCTTTAGTTCTCCCTCCCGTCTACGATTCTAATATTATCGTTATCTTTATCACATGATCAAGCATTGATCACTTTTCTGTGCCACACATGCTCCAAAATCTTGTTTGTTTTCTCGAGGAATCATAGTAAACCATTCATTTAATGCATACATGATCGGCTGGCTAATGCATGTGATGGATGGAGCTACTTCTCTCTCGTGTGGTAACTTATTGGAGAGGCTGTATACAAATAACATTTGGACCCAACATGATTCCTGCTGTCTCTTTCTTGGATATCAACTCCGGATATAGCTTAGAATATGACCAGATCTGCTAGTCGACGTCCTACTTGAATCGGATTCATCACTGGGCGCAGAGCGAAGCATCCGTCGACACCCGAAACATGAAGCTGAGGCTTCTGCTCTCCGACGCTGCTCTGCCCCTCGTCGCCGCCTTCCTCGTCGTCGTCGTCTGCGGGATTGGCATAGCGGAGGCGGGGTGCCGAGTCGAGCTGCCTGGCTACGTCTCGGACTCGTGCTCCGCCGCCGACGCCGTGTTCGAGGCCTTCAGCGTCTGCTGCGAGTTCCTCCGCCGGGCTCGGCCGCCTTGTCTGCGTTCGCATCTGCATGCTGCGGTGTCGGTGGGCGCCGACGAGATCCTGTTGAGAGAGTGCTACGGAGCGTAGCCATGAAGAGTGCGATCTCTAAGAAAGGTAAGAGATGCATCGACCGGTGTTTGATTCGAGTTGCCACCACAGCGTCGGCTTCCGATGGCAGTGTTAAAATGCTTAGAAAATTGTTTGCGACTGTCGGTGAAGTAAAAAGTATTTCGCATCAATTGTACGGGGATAGATCTTTCAGATTCTGTAGAGTGTTGGTCAGATTAGCACCAAATCTTATGAATATTCATTCTCTTGACGATGTAAATACGATAAACTGGTCTTTTCACGAACTCGTAGGTTCGTAAGATAAGAAGATATGCCCCCGACAAATTACCTCGATCGAATCCGCGATCTTACTTGAGAAGAGTAACGGGAAGCGAGTGACAAGCTCACATGCGTGTTCGTGTCTTCAAGATGGATCGTTCAATCTCGTGACATGGGATCGTACGTTTCTCTCCGAATAATGAAATAGTGAAATATCGAGTTAATTATCTGAATCTTATGCAGTTAGATCTAAATTTATATTAGAATATGTATAGTTATGAAAATAAAATATCTAACTTCATTAATCCTAACATCATCAATAAATCATTAATTCTAATATCATCGATTTTATCGATGAAAGTTAAATCATTAATTCTAATATCATCGATTTTATCGACGAAAGTTCAAAAATAATAGACAAAAAGATGATCTCAACGTTTCAGTTGGTGATAACGAATAACGTTGGTAGTGATGAACAATGACACTATCGAGGACCACGAGTGATTGTTGTGTATGAGGAAAACGATAATGAGAGGTGAGGGTCGCTTTGTCTGCGTTGATGTCGACGTAATTGTCAAGCGACCCTTTTGTCGCTTTGGACTTATGTTAATGTTGATGCACATGCAAAATGATCATTGTCTCTCATCGTCGCTCTCCTCATCATTCATAAATGAGATCCTCATTTCTCATCGTCGCTCTCCTCATCGTTCATAAATGGAACTAGATATTTCACTTTCAGATTTTAATGTAATTTTTTAAAATCTAAATATTGATATTCCAATAAAATCTAACATAATTTACAATTAGTCTTAAAATATCCTCCCCAATTCAAATATTTTATTTGGAGAAAGAATTGACCATCAGTTTTCTTTAATTTTTTATGTGCTGATCTTCCATAACTATTTTTTGACATAATATAATTATCTTTTTCTTTTTGAAAAAAAACTAATATCTTTTTTTATTCAACGTCTCTTTCTTCTCCATTCTGCACTTATATGTTGCCTTAGCAATTCCACCATTGTTAATCCAAGTATATGTACAACAACATCATGTAATTTACTAATTTCATAAATATTAAATCTTATATATATATATATTAATTTTTTTTAATAATTGAAGTTATTGAGATTATTGATCACTCAATAAAAAAATTTATGAATAAATATATACATGACTATCTTTTCTAGATATTTACTACGAAAGATTTTGTTTGACTCGAAATATTATTTAATCCTCCGATTAGAACTAAGATAAGTAAAAAGGTCAAATAAATTAAAGAATAAGTAAGAAATAAGAATATGAAGGTGTGAGAACCTTTATCTTAGGCATATTCCTTGTGGAGAAATCGTTCAAGATATATCAATAACCTAAGGGCACATTTCTTATTGAGAAATTATTCAAGATATATCAACAACCTAAGGCTTCAACTAGTCATCTCGAAAAGCATAAATAAAAGTATGCAAAGGAAGTAATCATCTAGATTTGTACGAATAATGCACAAGACAAGGGCGACACACACGGGAGGAGAAATAAAATATATATCAATAACCTAAGGCTTCAACTAGTCTATCTCAAAAAACATATATATAAGTATGCAAAAGTATATAAGCATGCAAAGGAAGTAATCATCTAGGCATAGTGCACAAGGTAAGGGCGACACACACGAGAGGAGAAATAGACGCGTGATTCACAAGGTGAGGTAATTAAATATAAGAAAAAAATAAGTTTATTATTTTATTTTTCTAAAGCTCTAGTAATCTCCCACAAATTATAAAATTATTTTAAAATAAAAAAATAAAAAAAATAATAAAAAAGTTACTTTTGATGCATCTATTGTGTGGCGCTAAGATGTTTTTTTAAAGACTTAACCTTATTCGACGAAGAAGTAAGCATTTTTAGGATGAAAATCATGTGAACCAATTAAATATTCTTCTTTGAAAAAAAAAATTCAGAAAATTTAAAAGAAGTGAAAAAGTTGGATGGGCATCAGATGAAAACTAGTACTGCTAAGAAAGATTCATGAAAACCTAGTTTCCAATCTTAACCATGAAGAGGAAACCATCAATTTGATCCCTCCTCCTTCTTCAACTAAGCAAACGATTAGTCGTGGCTAAATGTAACTTAATTCCCTGAAATTTCAATGCATGTCCAAAAGCCCACAAAAGACTGAGCTGCTCAAATTAATCTCAATTTGGTCGGTTCTGATTTGATTCGATTTTTCTTGGATCAGTTTGATTTTTTCTATTTTTCTGAAAGTGAACAAAAATTCGAGAATTTTGATTCGATTTTTCGAGCATATAAAAATTTCCTTGATGGTATGATCGATTTTTTTGTTGTTGTTGCCCTAATAACATAAAACATCATTTTTTTTTTTTGCCCTAATAACAAAAAAGCATCGTTAAATCTAAGAGAAAAAGCTAGTCGAATCGATAAATAAAAACTTTGACTTTTAAGCTTGAGATCAAATATTATTTTTTTTATCGTTTTTTATTTAATTTTATTTCCATGGATAGAAATGGTCCCTGGATTCAAGTACACCATCTCACAACACTACCATAGTGGTCCTATGTAAATTTCAAAAGGCATAAAATTCAATGAGATTGTCCTTTCAATGTTTATTCCTTTACTTAAAAAAAAATCATTTATTTGAATAATATATTATATCATTTAATTTTTAATTTTTAATTTTTTTTTTCTTCATCAAGAATCACATTCATATTTCTTTTTTTTTTCCTTTGATCTTGATGAATCAGACGGTGATAGTGGAGAGAGAGAGAGAGAGGGAGGGAGTCATGTCAGCGAATTGGCTTACGTCCACGCGAGCAGCACGTGCAAGTTCCGAATTCAGCGGAGTCCCTGACACTACTCCTTTGGGGGCTTCTCCGACAAGCTTGCGCGCCACGTACACAACCCAAGCCAAAGCCTGACGACCGCCAGCGTACGGCTAAAACCCTCGAAAATTACCGCACAGGGGCAAAACGTCGAACACCCGTGCGACATGTCTGCGGCCGCATCGCTGGCGTCCAGGACCAACAACAGCCTGGCCTTCTTCTTCCTCATCCGATCACTGCAGCAGCCATCACCAAACACAAGCAGCAGTTTCAAGTTGCAAACAATAATCCGCGATGATTAATTACATAGAAGGCACCAATACGATCCAAAAAGCGAACAAGAGCATAGAAAAGAAACAGATGATACAAGCTGTTGTATTTATATGGTCTCCATCTCCTTCCACAGAGTGGTGTAATCATGCAGTAGAGCAAGATACCGATCAGATCGATCGTTGCATTACACGGTCGCAGCTTGAAGTGGCCCCTTGGTTTGGAGACCCTGGGCACGCTTAGGCCTCCACTCGGTCCGACCCCTCACGATCTCAGACCCACATTCAAGACGCAGAAGATGCCGGCACTCTATGCCGGCCCCGGGTGATCCTTCAGGGGCGCTGCCATCGCCGTCGTCATCGTCGACAGCCGTGAGTGATTGCAGCATGCTGTCCTTCCCGCATTCCCTCCTGTATTCTAATGTCATTCCGGCGAGCTCATGGCTCTCCAGGATTGAGATTGGGGCACTCTGCATGCATAATAAAGATCAAAAAAGGATGGGTCATCGTCTACTGGTACATAAATACTTGATCATGGAAGCATCGGGTACGAGTGGGTCCACCAGCCTAACATTATTATAAGATGATGCAAGTGGATAATATTCAAAAGCCAAAACCCAACATAATTGCTGGCCAGGAATGTTCATAAAAGACGAAGCAAACATGAGAGGCAACATGGGGTGTTACTCCATGGACCCAAAACCATGTGCAGCCACCAACCCTAAGACCTAAGAGTTCTTTAGGTTGTAAAAGGTTAAAGATCCTCCCACGTGCGATTCGATACAGAAGTCAGCATGAAGTAATTAGGAGCTGATGGTTTGAAATTTTGTAGGTCAAGAAAATTAAAAAATGACAGAAAGATGTTGCATATAGCTTCAGCAGCTAAAATAAGATCTTGTAATGCATCATAACAAGCCTGTCGGTGTTTAAAAATGTAGAATTTGTGAATATTCAAGACAGCCAGGCATGGACAGAAAAGTTTGCTGAAAGAACTATTACTGAAAACATTCAAGCTAGACCTCTAATAAAATAGCTTGTTATGTGACCATACAACTAGTTAAGACCTTATACAAAATCTTCAATACTTCCACTATAAGAAACGTAAACAAAGACATTTCTAAGAATGAACCTTATCTTTGATTTTCAATATGATGACAACATGGAGAACAAAATTCTCCAAAATGAAAAAGAAAGAATTAAGCAGAGTCAAGGTGTAAACTTATGCGGTTTCAAGATATCATTTTCTATTTCTAATAAATATCTTGTGACCTTAACTACATTACCTCGATGATCCAGCCAATATACTTAACATTGTTCACATGTTGGTTGATATCCAAATCACCCCATCGAGGCTGCATTTAATAGCAAAGAAGATGCTTATAAACCACATATGTGGCATGAACAGGAACAAATAGATGATAAAATTACTAAAGATGGAGTTCACAGACATACAGTCAGCCCCTTTCGAACATAATCTGCAGTACTATCATCAAGCTTTGCTAGCTTTCTGCTATCATCCTCTATAATAGGATCACGATCCACAAAATAGGATCCTATTTCTGCCCTAACTTCCTCTGGAATTTTAGACAATTTCCTTGTCTGTTTGTTCATCATTACCCACACACTGAAAGTGGAAGGCCAAAGCCAAGAAACATATATAAGCCACATAACATTTGCAAAAAAAAAAAAAAACATTAAGAGGTGCACAATCGCAAATTACTGTCACTGCATGAGAGAATCTGTGAAACTAAATGCAGAAACCAACCTGGTTGCTCTCAGAACAGTTTTCCCTGTTCGGTAGTCACGAACATGCCAGTCACGGCGCATCCCATTTTTTCCAGATGGAGCCACCCATGAATCTACTTCAACAACATCTTCCCTGAAAAGAAAAGGTAGGTTGTCATTACCAATTTTAAAAACAATGCATACTGAAACTACTATAAGATGAACAAACAGTACATCAGTTTGTTCAATCTAGCAATGAAAAGCTATATTTGAGGGTGATCTAGTAACTGAATATGAACCCATTAATGAGGCTGATCTAGGAACTGACGTAAAAATTAAAAGCAGTCGTAATCCATAACACAGTCCACGTTAGGCAAGAAAGGAGGTAACAGTTAATGCAAAATCAAAACAAGAGTTCAAACGACTATTATGAAGAGCTTGACTTTTAAAAGAACTTAGCCAACTTGTAGGTCACAACACTGCCATTAATTTCTAACATAGTATTTTTGTAACTGCCTCCATAACCCAAACTAGTGCTTCCAAATGATACAACTTTGAAGACTCAAAAATAATTAAGACAAATTCTCCACCCATGCACTGAAGAAAATTTATGGTACACACAGAACAAACAAGTGGCAAACATGCACGCGGAGAACTAAAACAAATTCCTTGCAGCAAAAAACTTGCATAGAGTTCCAGCAAATGTGTCTAAGGAAGGTACTAAGATGGGTTACCCTTTTAATTGATTGAGAAAAAAAAGATCTGACATGGGAAAAGAACGCACCAGGAAGGATATTTTTCTACAAGGACCTGCATTTTTGTGACAACCCAGATCAAATTTCTCTTGCTCATTTCAGGGGTCGAACCAAAGCCATCACCTAGTAGGCCAACGCTCCTTACATGGTTAAGCGCTGTTTCCTGCACGATATACAGAATAAGAGGATGAGTTATCATTGTGAAATAATAAAAAAATCAGGTGAACCAAGCAGTTATCTTCCACCAAACCTGTAGATGGTTCATTAAAGTCTCTATAGAAGCTGTTCGATCTGCCCCTATCTCATAAGACCTGATGGAGAAATTCTGCCTGAAAACTAGCCCATCTGGCATGATCTTCCCGAGCCCAAATGCATCAGCAAGCATGTCAGGCCGCCTGGGCTTCCAGTCAATCAGGGTAAATTGCTTCTCCGCAGCCAAGAAGATAGTTGTTATGGCAGCAAAAAGAAAGCTCCAGTCCGGCAGTTGATTGTAGAATGTTCTCGGTGCCGATGGAGAATCATCCTCGACCTTTTGGGCTTCAGTTTTCAGGCCGACCTTAGTACCGTTGACCTTAGGAAGTGCTTGGGCCTGCGCCTTAACCTCCATGGCGCCTGACACTGACATAGGCTTGGCTACAATGCCTCGGACGCCCAAGTTTTCAGGGCCTTCACCAATGGCTTTTGATGCTTTTGCTGAAACCACAGACGAGGAAGACGGGACAGGGAAGAAGGCCGAGGCCGCCGCCATAGAAGCAACCATGATGATCGATGGAAGGTTTTCACGCTCCCTCTTGATTACCCGGAATTAAAGATCAACGACAGCACCTGGAGACGTGCCAAATACTAAATTTTCATCAGAATGTGGAAATTAAAGCTCAAAAAAGATTGGTGGATCTCATTAATCAACATGGACAACATCTTACCACCATTTCCAAAAAAGGAAGGAATTTTTCTACCTTTATTTTTTCTAGAATCTTATGCACCAAAGGCGATCTAACTGAGACAATATTCCCACAGAAACTAAGGAAATGAAACGAAAACGGGCAATCTGAACAGTGTTGAAAGGCTAAAACATTCACGAATTTTCAAATCAAAAAAACATTTATGTCCGGAAATATCAACCAGCAGAAATTGCGAATCATCAAAGCGGCCAGCAAACCAAATAACCTATAACGAATTTGATCGAAAAGGAATTAGAAAAGGCCGCATCTTTCCATCAGCAGATTCAAATGCTTCGACACGAAACACAAAAATCCAAGCGGGATCCAGATGTCAAAAAATCCCTCTTTGAATCACCCCACATGGACAAAGCTCAGAGCGCGTCATGCCCAAACCGTAGCTTCACGAAATCTTCCTTCAAACCAACAAAAAGGGGGAAAAAGTAAAAAAAAAATGACAAAACAGAAGCAGAAAACCCCAAGCCGCCGCTGCAAAATCCGATCGAGATGGACCATACTCCGGATCCATTCTGCGAGCAAATTAAATCCTAGAGAGACACAAATGCTGAAAGAAGGCAACGGAAATGGGAAAAGAGACCGATGGCAAGAGATCCGGTCATAACCTCGGATTGGATGCGAGGAAGAGGAGACAAGTGACGAGAAGGTTCCACCGGATTCCTGCGCTCACATATGGATCACCACGCGGCCTCCTCGTCGATCCCTTGCCCTCCTTCCTCTAGGGTTTGGGCTGCGTCCTCCTTCCGGAAGAGAGAGATGGAGCGGGGGGTGGATTAGAAAGGAGCGAGCTTTTTTTTTCCTCTCTTTTTTTAGCCTTTTGTTATTCCAAAATCCAAAGCCAGCGGTGTTTTGGGAAGCAGGCCGAAACGCTTTATTATACATCTACGAGAGTCACCTCCCGCCCGCATAAATCTTTCTAACGTTTCCAACGCATAATATTTACATGTATTACAAATGAGAAAAAAAAATCTCTAATTTAATTTACTCGACATTAAATACCATGAAATTTATGACTATTTTTCCTGCATTATGTTTACTCGACGCCTGTAAATTGCATCTCATTATTTGGATTTTTAATGAATATAGACAGTTAAATCGATTTCAAATTTATTTACTCACAATTCTCATTTAATTAATTATTTTAATTTATATATGTCGCATCAATGATGTGGTATCATCTAAAAAACACACTCTCTGGATATAAACTCACACTTAAATTCTTTTTGTTAAATTAAGTAGAATGTTAGCTCATGCTTCATAGGTGCAATATTTATTCTCCAATTGAGGTAGATCAATTAAGTAGAATCTTAGTAGGTTCGCTCATGCTTCATAGTTTCTCATTCCACCTCTAATTACCTGAGCAATATTTATTCTCCAATTGAGTTAGATTCTATATCCAACATCCTATCCATGTTTCTCATTCCACCTCTCATTATTCAATTAGAAGAGAAAGTCTCAACAGAAGAAAAATATAATATTGATTAATATAATTTACATACTAATATAATCTAAGAATATAGTAGTCGATCGATACAATAATACAATATTTTCTATGTTATATTAGTGTGTATATATAAAAATTAGGCAATGTAAGAAAGATTCGGAGAGAATCCATCGCAGAGATCTGTTCCTGGGGCACATCCAATTTAGGATCCATCTACTTACAGTTGAGGATCTGATCTGCTCATTAAATGACGCTTCCTATTTTAGCTCATCAATGGAGAGGTTCATCTTGATGGAGGTTTGTACTTGAGAGGAACACATACCAGTATGATATGGATGGATTGCCACCCTTTTAATTCCATGTCCAAGTAAGAGGGAAGTCCTTTACCTCTTCATTGCGTAATTATCGTGTAGGCTCCAGTTTTGAGTAAAAATACTGCATCTGAGTTTTTTCTGCTGCTGTCAACTTCCTCCTGATGTCAAAAAAAGATGTTTAATGGATGGCCACCTCGATCGATGTTGGCGAGGAATAGGATCCTATGCCTCTCGATTGCATATTATTATTGTCCAGGCTCCAGTTTAGCAGAACCCATCGTTTTTCTTGATGTGATTTTTCAGCTACTGTCAGCTGTTCCTCCTGTAGAAGAGGATGATGTTCATTGAATTTGACCGGCTGTTTGATGTGAGAAATCTGGGAGACCATGTCATTTCTGGCTCGTTAAAGATTGAAGTATTATTAGAAATTTGATTTGAGGTTTCAGCTCATGTCTTCTACAAGCCAAAAGCATGACAGCCAACTACTCCGCAATGCATCCACCCGCTATTGACTTCCACCGGATGCAAACACGACGAGTTTGTTGCCTCCTTGGGAGAGGAGAGAGGCGTCCTGAAGCTTCGCAGATGTGTGGCTACCCATGCAAAGGTTTCCAACGTCAACCGTGCACGAAAGTGAGCCTCTTTATGAGGCTGCCACCCACAAGCAAATGGTCAACATCACACCTTTGTACCTACTTTGGGACCTTGCTGCCGAAGACACTCCCGGTGTGTGTGACCAGCACGGCAATTCAATGTGTGATACTTGGAGCTAAAGAGAGAGGGAGAGGAAGAAGGTGGGTTGGATGTTGTGGCTGTCGAATCGACAATGAAGCACAAAGAGTTCCCACAAGCCCAGTGCTAGAAATTTCCATCGTCTTGATGTGTGGAATGTGTTCGTAATATATTGCGTCAGGAACTACGCAAACCTCTCACCTTAGTCTTCCACATGGCTCAGTCAAGATTGGTGTGTCAACATAATCTTCAACATGGAATACTGACAAGCTGCATCCTTAAACAATACTGACTGCAGGAGAAGAGTATTTCCAGGATAGAGAGAGGAGGTCAGGGTTAGGTCATATGGCAACAGAAGAACACTGCATGCCATTTGTTTAAGATCTTAAGAAACTGATCATGTCACTTTTATTTGCTGAAGAAGCTTGTGATCAATTCTACGTATCTGACTTTGGGAAAAACAAAAGAGATGAACAAAGCAAATTTAACTCTTTCTATCCCTGAAGAAGACTAATCAAGGTAGGAGAGAGTTGTTGAACTACACCTGCAAGAACACTTGAGATAAAAGACAACATTGTGATTCTACAAATGATACCATGGCATTGTGCCCAACACAAACTTTAATCTTGGCCAGCTACATAGTCCCAAAATGAACTTGGAAGCTAAACCTTGCTAAATTATTTTAAAAAATATATATCCAACATAAAATAGGGAATGTAAAGTAATGCATGTAATTTTATCTCTAAATATATAAATTTTATTTCCATGGTTCAAATTTTATATCCGAAAACCGTCCTCTTGACATATATAGAACATAATAAAAAATCATAAGATCCGAACTCTTATTTATATTTGATTTGTAAGAATTAATATACATAGTCTTAATTTATAAATATTTTTTTTATTTTAATATCTTACTTCATTTCGATATAGGATACTAAGATACTAGTGTAATTGGATCTAATCTCTCTTAGTTCCCAAGCATCATAAATGATTGAAAGACAATATATTTCTGCTTTATTATGGTTGGAGTAGTTGTTGAACTAAGAATCAATTTCCTGTTCTGGTGGGCTACAATTTTTCTTTTCCAAAAAATATTGAGAAAAATTCAAACAAAATGAAAATTGGTGACGCACTAATTATTTTAAAAAAAATTTCTAGATAAATGTCAATCGTTGACATGCTCGAGGCAACAATTTACATACGAAGAGATTTGATAGGAACTTGCAATCCGTTCATTAAATTTTTGAAGACCATAAATATGATAGATAAGATACAACATCAAATTTGGTGGGTATTCAATTTAACTTATAATTTGCTTCGTTGTGGTCGTAACAGTTGGAACTTAATTAATCTCTCATTTACTTCTTTATGCTACAACTAATTGAAATCGACATGTATTTAACATCTGAATTCATTAAATATTGTGGAAATCATGTTTACAAACACCAAGCAAAACCTACCTTCATCCGTGACAACAAAAAAAAAAAGACAATAGAAAGAAAGTGTTACCTGTAAGCTTTCTTTTTCGTCCAATTCTTCCATAATAAACATATCAGTTACTCATCAATCATAACAGCACCAATAAATTTGTAAATCCTAGTTGTTTGAGTTTATGAATGTTTTATTGTAATTAAGATAGGTATAAAGTCATATGTATAATTAAAGTAAAAAGTTTATTTTTATTTAGTTTTTTAAATATATTTTAAAATTTTGTTTTATCTTCTCGTACCATTAATGATAATCATTTAATTTATTCTAACGACTTCATTCTTAGGTCTCCTAATGATATGCCCATTCATCTTAAATGATTCTATTTTTATTTATCCTTTATCGTTATCTTAAATGATTCCATCTTAATTTATTCTCTATTAAAACGATACTTAATTATTTATAAATAAAAATATTTTTTAATAACTATATATATATTAGTTATAGTTATACAAATCTTATATATATATATATATATATATAGATATATATATATATATTAACTACTTAATACTTAGATCCATAAAATATTGCTACTCTAACAACTATCACAAAAAAAAAAATCTTTTAATCTTAAAGTACTCTATCTGTAATCACTTATAAAATTAGTGATTTTGATAATTCAAAAATATAAAAAGTGATTTTTATAATTTATGGTACATAATTTTTATATTTTTTTAACGTAATACCCATAGCCTTAGGTTGGATCAGTTAACTATTAATTGAACCAGTGGATGAACCAATCGAATTATTGGTTTAATAATTTTATTTTATATTAAAATATTAAATATATAATATTATAGGAAATAAATTTTATGAGGATGATGGAGAGAACGATAAGAGAGAGTAATAAAATACAAAAAATTATATGATAACAAGTAATGAGTTGATGACATCGCAATCTTTTTAATCTGAAATAATAAAATTAATAATCGAACATATCAGAAATTTATATGTCTATTTTTCCAAGTCCTGATTTTATAACTACAATTTTAGTTTCGGGCCATACATTTATGGTGATAAAAAAAATCCTTCCTTTCCCATTATAAATTTTGAAATTAATGAAAATTAAATTACATCTCAAAAATTAAAACTCCCTCTTAAAATGTGACATTCTCAAATCATCTAATAAATATTACTATTAACGTTCAGCTATTAAATCACAGATGAGAAGCGCATCGAGTGTTGATTGATGGACTGTTGATGTAACTGGGCCGGGACACGTACGTTGGCCCAGTCCGAAACGTGCGTCCTCGACGAGTCATCCACGCTTGGTTCGGTGGTACCACTCGCGTGAGGGCGGCTCGTTCGACCAATCCTCCCCCTTTCCCTCTTCCCCTTCCAACATCGTCTCTTCCTCCACTTCCCTGACATCTGCTCCTGGCCTCGTCGTCATTCTCCTCCTCCTCCGGTGCCGACCGAGGAGCAGCGTAGATAAGAGCGGGACGGGTTACGAGATCGATTGGCAAACGACGCCTTCATTGATTTCGCGATTAGAAATTGCCAAAAAAGATGTGGTGTTTTGATCGAGAAGTGAACAATTGAAAGGGAAAAAGTCGGCAGCCTGTAGGCGCCGTGGTCGGGTTACGAGCTGCGGTGGGCAATTGATGGAGGAGAAATAGTGATTTGTGGGGTGAGTTTCTTCTCCAATCCCCTCTCGTTCTCGTTCTCTTGTTCTGTAATCGCGTGGATCGCCTTTCGGTCTCGTGGTTTCTGGTCCAGTATCGGTGGATTGACGTCGAGCACGTCTGAAACATGGGTTTCTCGTTGACTCCTTTCTTGCTCGTCTTGGATTCTTCGGTTAGGGTTTTGTCGCGTGTTGTAAGGGTCAATGACATGGAAATTTCTCCTGGATAGATCAGGCATGGGTTTCTAACGATCTCCTGCCTCACTATTGATTGATTGTTTCTTGGTTTTATGGTAATTTTCCCGTTTTTGTATTATTTGTTGCCTTGTCGGAGCTGATGCACTGAACTTTGAGGAGATTTTGATCTCGATGTTAGCCCTAACTTTGTGAGTTAATAGAGACTTTGGTGCTATCCAGAGCAACGAAAATATGCTTTAATGTTTCTTATGTTGATCTTCTTATTTAATTCTTTCAAAGTTTCTTTAGCCGACCCCAAATAGTTGGGACTGTATTCTTTCAAGGTATTTTTTGTATTGTTGTTCATTTGCCATCATTTACTGCGTTTTGCTTGGGAATACCATAATAGGAATGATACTGAGGAAAGCCCAGGCCTGCTAGTTGAGTATAATCAATCTGCTTTTTAATTCTCAAGGTGCACAGCTATAGTTTCCTATTTCCAAAAAAATAAAAGACTTAGCATTTGCCAATTACAGTTGGCCGTCTCCATATCTGAGGCAGGGTATAATATAGCTTATCTGTCGTCAACACATGTTGGCCTTACTGTAATTAACTTGAACCTTGCAATCTAATGATTTATACCTAATTTGTTCTGCTGCTGCACAAGAACTACTTTAGGCTTTAGGGTTCACTTTGAATTTGAAGTTTGGTTCAGCTATATCAGTTTTCTCTCTGTCAACTGCTATTTATAATGAAAGAAAGGCAAATAGTTCAGAGTATTAAAAAATAGAAATGTACTTAACTGTGTTTGTTCAGCAGTATTAATTTCAAACTCAATGCTACAAATTTTCACTGAGCTGTAGTTACAGTTGAGAATTACTTGTTGTTGCTACAGATCTATATTTAGCACTGTGCAAGAGCAAGAAGCAGCTTAGGAAAGTGGTGGATTACTACTTTTCTATGCTAGTTTCTCTCACTTGCATTAGTGGATGTTGATGGCTGTTCCCTCTGTGGAACTACATAGTGAAAGTGAGACTGATAGGCATCCTTTGCTGATGGATCGGGCAACTCCTTCTAATGGACATGAACACATAGTTGATATACCCCGAGGCATTAATGGAGATGAGAACAATTTGTTAGGTGAATTGCCTAATCTGGATAGAAATTCAACCAGCGCAACTGCTCAGGTCTCTCAAACTTCTCCAGTGTCACCAGATGCTGCAAATTCTGGAAATGCTACTCTAACTGCGAGAAGTGATAACTATGGTCGGCGTAATAGAAGCCCACTGAATTCTGGATTATGGATTTCGGTGGAACTTATTGTTAATGTGAGCCAAATTATAGCAGCTATCATTGTACTCTCCTTGTCAAGAAAAGAGCATCCACGAGCTCCATTATTTGAATGGATCATTGGTTATACCGCAGGCTGTTTTGCTAATCTTCCTCATCTATATTGGCGCTACATTCGTCGCAACAGTTCTATGCAAGAACCACCTCGTTCAAATCAGAGTACCATTCACAACAATCCTCCTGAATCAAGTGGTTTTACAAATAGTCCTGTTACTCAGGCCTCAGAACAAGAAAATGACAATACCATTGTTTCAGCAGCACAAGTCAGACAAAACAGAGCTGTTGCTAATCCAAGGTACTATTTTAATGAACTACCTATATGGACACTGCAAATGCTTGTTTATTTCATCAAAGGTTGTTGCTTTTTATATTTTTTAATTCTATGCTCTGAACTTCTTACTTGATAAAATAATATACCAATAGTTACTTTATATTAGAAATAAGTTTTAATATTATCGTCACATTAATCATATTGCTGCTTCAAATTCTACTAAATGTTTTCACATAATTTTGTTGAACTCTAGTCTAGTGTCAGCTACTGTTTTTCCCCCTTCGAATTCTGTTGCTTCGCATAGGTCTTCATGGCCAGCCATTTGTTGCTTGTGCTTTTGGTTGGATATGTTCATTGGAATTTTTGCAAGTGGTAATAGTTGAATTTGCACATTGTCATTTGCGGCATGGGTTGATACATTGATGTAGAAGATTGCACTAATCTGTCCATGCCATTATGATATTTTCTTTTGATTGGTGTCAAATCAAGCTGGGAGTGATTGGACTAGACTTGGTTGTTTAGGTTGGTTTACTGTAACCATGCTTGAATTTCTACTGGGTGAATGGACTATAGTATGCTTGTTCAACTGTATGATAAACTGAGCTATCAATTTTAGTACCTTATGAAGGTTGATGGATTATGGCTACCTGTGTGAATTCTTTATAGGTGGAACTGATTGGTGAAGAGAGATTTGCTGGTCAATCATGGAAACAGCAAATAGAATGGTGAAAGATTTTTTGCTCAAAGAAAAAATATTTTACAGATTTCATGACTTTTAACTAAATCTTATAAGTTGGAAGCTATAATCAGACTTGAGTTAATTGCCAGACAGCAGTATCATGCTTTGCAAATGGCACTGCCACATTGACCAGGGATGAAAAATAAAATTTATCAAATTTAGATTTCTCCTCTCGACACTTTAGGTTAGCATCTGGAACCCTTTCATCAGAGTGGCTTGACTAAGAATGCATATATCATCATAAAATTTAATGCAGAATATATGGAGAATAAAAATATATGCAGTTAATAATTCATGAAAGATAGCGCTCAAACTTTTTGCCATTTAGTTTCTGAAGCAATCTAATGATAGTCATGAATTCTGACTGAACGACTTTTGCTAAGATGTTCTTATAATTTAAAGTTCTCTCTCTGGAATATGGTTAAGTATTCCCCTTTCTTGTAACTGAGAATAGTTGAAGCACAGCATTCTTTACTCTTCCAGAGAAATTGAGAATTATCAAACAAGATATCCTAAAAAAGGAAATCCTTAAACAAGATGTTACTTTATGCTGAATCTGATACTGTATTCCATGTGTCTGACTTGGCATATGTTTCTGTTATTTGATTCTCACTTTTTCCAAAAGAAGTGTTTTTTTATAGAATCTTTATTAAGCAAGACTTTGAAGTTCTTATGGACCACTGCATCTGCGGGTTACTTTTTAAAACTTAATAATCCTAATAACCTTATTGAGTCGAATGCAAGTTTGTAAATGAAATTTGATCTTCTATGTCGATTGTTAGATCCATCCTTTTCATCAATTCCTCGATATCTTTTTTTATTACATGTATCGGTTTGGTTTTATCTATGTAATGATTCTGTACAGATAATGGGTAGGATACAAAAAAGAAAAAAAAAATGAGGGGATGGGAGTTGGTTGTTAAGCAGAGAGAAATTATCTCTTGTTTTAAAGATTAAGGAAATTTTTTAATGTATGTTTTGATAGTCATATTTTGATAAGTTGTGCTGGATCGGCAGGTCATGTTTTGATAAGAGAATATTAAATCCTCCTGGATCGGTAGTCCATGTTTTGATAAATTATTATAAATGTTGGAAAGACCCCCCTGGATTAGGCCTTAGTGTCTAGAAAAAAATGTGATATCTCAATAACTGCTTGATCTGATCCATCAGTTGGTTGATCGATTAAGTTGTGGCCTGTTCAATATCATTTGGACTTAAAGTTGGATTTATTTTGATCTCGCCAATTGCCAGCCTGGACTGCAGATGATGATTGGCTGAATGTCTTCACCTTAACTAGAAAGTTTAGAGATAATAATGCGTTGTGTGCAGAGTATTGGTGCAGGGTAATATAGAGTTGGGATATAATGGCCTTAGTTAGGTTCAGTGTTAATTTGTGGAGCATGTTCAGCTGAACGCATTGAAGTTATATGATGCTCATGTTAATCCAGACAATTTTTAGCTTAATAGTGCTCTAAACTTTCTTAATAAGAATGTGAACAGGAGTATTTGCTTTAGCTTTGAAGATGAAAGTGACAAGAAAGCCAATTCGGTAGAGTTTAGATGAAGTACTCCTGTAAAGACAAAATACTGTATTTTGGATTCTTCTTTTTATTATCAACAAAAGTCGATGATATTGAATTGAATTAAATGAGCTAGCTTCCATAGGAAATCATGTAGCTAGTTGCATATAAGTTAATTGTTTAAACTGCAGATCATCATAATATCTCTTAAAATATGTATGGTGCTTTATGCTAAGAAGCCATAAACTTTGTAGGTTTAAAAACTTCAACTAGAGCTAGTCAATGAGAAAATTCATGTTGTAATATATAGACGAGAGAAAAGGCAGAATGAAATTGGAAGCGAGAAGAGAAAACTTGGTTGGGAGCAGTGAATCGGAGTATAGTGACTTTTCATTCCCAGTGACATTGATAACCAATTCGAGAGAGGGTTCCTAAAGCCAGTGTAATACCATTCATATGATGTATTTTCACTTGCTTTGTATGCTTATTTTTATCTGGACTTTTTTTTACAGATGCATAATCAAGCCCTTAGCAAAAGCCACATTTAAGAGTATTTGTTTTAATGACTTATTTTCTACATCGTTAACCAACTGCGGTAACCAGCTGCAGATTTTATAATCAAACCCTTGTGCTGTTTTTACAGGATTAATGCACTCGTCGATCACTTCAAGATGGGTTTGGATTGCTTCTTTGCTGTCTGGTTTGTTGTTGGAAATGTGTGGATATTTGGTGGGCGTGCCTCTTCTGAGGATGCACCTAACTTGTACAGGTGTGCATAGAATATTTTTCTTATACATCTTGATCATATATGGTAATCAATCTTTAATGTTATATATATTTTTTAATCACAGGTTATGTATAGTGTTCCTTACATTCAGCTGTATTGGATATGCCATGCCTTTCATTTTGTGTGCAATTATCTGCTGCTGCTTGCCATGCATTATATCCATCCTTGGCTTTAGAGAAGATATGGGCCATGACAGAGGTGCTACTTCTGAGCTAATAAATGCACTTCCAACCTACAAGTTTAAATCTAAGCGGCGTTGTATCAAGGACGAGTCTGGAAGTAACTCGGATGGTCAGAGTGATGGTGGGATTTTGGCACCTGGCACTGACAAAGAGCGAATTGTTTCTGCCGAAGATGCTGTGAGTGCTATTACATTTGTTGATATCCATCATCGAGTCATATCTGCTAAAAATGCACAGCCGTTTTGAGCATGATCTTTGGTTTTGTGTGTAAAATTAATATGTGATTAGCAATGAATACAGATTATAAATGGCCATAATTGGTTTGTTCATTCTTCTGTTTTTTTTGTAGGTCTGTTGCATATGCCTGGCGAAATATGTCGACGATGAGGAGCTTCGTGAACTTCCATGCAGCCATTTTTTCCACAAGGACTGTGTGGACAAATGGCTTAAGATAAATGCGCTCTGCCCCCTCTGCAAATCCAAGGTCGGAAACACCACCACATCTTGAGGGACATGCAGTTGACATCTTGATAATGGCAGTAAAGAGTGGGAAGTGGTGTAGAAACAGTGTAAAGCAATGTAGATGCCTATTCTTACTGGCAGAGATGTACCAATCTACAATCTGGAATTGAAGACTCTTCCGAGTCCGCCTGCATCTGTAAATTTATGTATGGAAGAGTCTGTAATCGATTAGGCTCCTGTCATTCTTTTTAATGGTTGCATTGGGTGGTTCTTGCAGCTTTGATGGCTATATATATTGTCTGTTTATGGTGCTTTCATGCACGATATGAGAAATATGTTGTTTAAATTGTTCGCCGTGCTTAAAGATCACATCATGCAAGAATTGTAGTTTCTCAATACTTGATTTATGAGGGTGGAATCGTCGAGTACTTGGCTTATCGTCATACTTAAAGCTCATTCATCTATGATTAAGACGTTTGAGAAAGATATTTTATACGAATAAGTTCACTTATAATAAGTTTTCATCTACGTGTGAAAATAAGGAATATAAAGTCCACAAATATTAATTATATTTAAATGAAAACATACTTATATGATGTTAACTTTATAATTATTGGTTTAACAATAAATTATAAACCCTTTACACGCATCCAATAAATAGGTTCTTTCTCATTGATGGTAGTTGACATGATAGATAATTGGCTAGGATGACTATATAATTTATCTCCTTTTCTTTGTCTTCTTTTATATTTCAAGATAGGCACTGACTATCTTAGAGCATATGTTTATTTCGATGCCTCGATCGCTATCACCTCTATTAGAATACATTATGTATAGAGAGGATGCATTAGGGTACTTAGGTGCTTAGAATATTTTTTTTGTTTAATAAAGAGCACAAAGGGAATACTTTGAAATGTGTTTAATTACTTAAAGATGCTTTTTATTATGAGTAGACAACATGGGTAAAGGATACAATTTAGAATATATTGAGCATTTCAAATTCTTCTTTGTCCGAGACAATATATCACACAAAGGAGACATTATGAAATGTATTGAACGCTTTAATTCCTAGATAGACATATAAAGATACTCTGGATATATTTGACATTTTAGATACATTTTGATCATATTATGCAAAAAAAAAAAAAAGATAATTTGGTTTGGTAGACTTGAAATGAGCTAGTCAGGCTGAATTAACTCGACCCAAGTTGGTTGAAGAATTTTGCCCTATGCTAGTTGTTCAAATCAACCCAAACTAAGTTAATCGATCAAAATTGACCCAAATCGAGCAAGTCAATTAAAGATGACTTGAGCCGAGTTGGTTGAGTAAATTGACTCGACTTAGATTGGTCGATCAAAACTATATGATCGAGGCATAAGAAATCTTTTTATATAATTATGTATAAGTATTAAACATATATAATTTATTAGTAGTAAAAAACAAAGACTTTCAAAAGATTGTCTATATGTTCCGGACTTAGTGAGGAAGAAGTAAAATTTTTATTCATTTATGATATGTTCCAGACTTAGTGAGGAAGAAGTAAAATCTTTATTCATTTATGATATGGGTTTAAAAGGAAGAGCGGTCTCAATTTTACTCAAAGAAATAATTTTCTTGATTCAAAAAGAAGACGATCGAAGTTAGGGTACAACTTAATGTTATACTCACCCGTAATAAAGGTTAATTTAATGTCCCTGAACCGAGAAGATAATGACCAAGGATAAAGGATCCTTCTCTTAGGGCGACTCAATAGGTTTCTACGCACAAGATTAAGGATTAGATTAGAAAATAATTGATTCTTTAGTCATGTCTCTCATTTTAAGTAAGTGACAACCACGCATGTTCCGAAAATTATTATCATCGTAAAAGATGCAATCATTTTGAAGATATAACCAACTTGAGAAAGTGATCAATGTAGAGAGGTTGAATTGTCCGGACACATAATCTTCCCCTTGCTTGGCCATCTTTATCCTCAACTACCTATTTGGACTTATCATTGGTAGTATGAATATGAGTATGAATATGAGTTCAATTTGGATGCTCTTGCAAAGGAAAAAGGAATAGGTAGAGGCATATTACTTAGCTGATTGTGCAACTGAAGTTAGAAGATGAGTCTTTTTATTGATATGTTCTCGTGGGACTTCTATATTTAATTTTCCTTATGGTATTGCTTGAGGATCATCTTTCCAATGCCAATGGTCAATCTTGGTTGTTAATTTTTGATATAATATCATGTATAGTATTAAGAACATAAATATGAAAAATACATTTATAAAGATAGAGAGAGTTGAATTGCTGATAGTCGATGTTTCATCTATGAAATAAGATTATATCGAGTCTTATTAGTAAATTTTTTTTATCGATTTAGTATAGTTTATACATGTCTACATATGGTAAATAATTATTTAATTATTTTTTAATGAAAATATACTTGAGAAGATTAATATATATAATATCATTATTGTAAGGCCCATCCAATAAGCTCTTCGTTACTTGCAGCAAAATGGGAGAAGTCAACGGTTTATTTGGACCAATAACCCGAACCGACAAAATCGAACCGAACCGCACCGCGCCGCCCGGTTCGATCATAGCTTTTGCAAACATTTAAGCCATCACAAACCCTCTCCTGCACGCATTCTCTCGCCCCCCTTGCCGATCTTAGGGTTTGGTTTCTCCGCTTCGGCTCCACATCGCCGCGAAAATGGTGAGCTTCTCATCGATTCACTCTTATTGGTCCCGAATCTACATGTCGGTTCTAGCTCGCCGTGTTCGTTTGCAGTTTTTTGTTAATCGTCTGGCCTTTCCGTTGTTCTTTTTTGGGATTTTCTTTTAATTTTTCTTGTGGCGGCGGCCTTTTATCCGGTATCGAGATTATCGTGTTTCGTTTCCTCGTGTTGTTACAGCTGGTGTTTAATCTGAACAATTAGTGAAGAAGGGTCGTAATAATTTTATGAAAAGAAGGGGATTTTGATACAGATTTGCTTGCTTGTGAAGAAATTGATTGGAAGTTGGTTTCAGATATGTTCTTGTTTTTTTAATGCTCCTGCCAAAGATTTTAACTTGGCGATGAGAACCTTGGGATCGCTGAACTAATTTACGCAAATTTCTGGGTAGAATTCGTCGTAATATTCTTCTATATCAAAAATGTATTTTTTACCACAATTTTGATGTTAAATGTTTACCTGCGTTATGAATTCTGATATAAACAATTGGTCAATGCAGGAAGAGAATCTAGATGCTGCAATAGAATCCCTATTGAATGTGGAGAAGCAGATGAGGCTTGCTGGTGATGTGGCTGGCACAAAGAAAGCTGTTCTTGACATTGTGGAGCTTTGCTACAAAGCACGTGCATGGAAGACACTGAATGATCAGATTGTTCTTCTGTCAAAGAGAAGAGGACAACTGAAGCAGGTAAGCTCTTGGAAAGTTGGCTTTCCATCAAATTTTTGTAGATTTAACTCTGTCATTGTAGAAAACACCTATGTGCACGTGTTTGCAGTGTAAGCCATTTTTTGTTCTACTTGAGCGGTTGAGCCTTAGGATTGTGAACTCACCAATCTAAAAACTCAAGTATTTGCCAACTAAGATTTTTAAGCATATAAAAGTATATGTTGGACTTAGATGAATCACATGAATTATTTTCTGCCTCGATGTTAAATGCTTTGCATGTAATTTCTTGCTCTTCCGTTTGATGCATAGTGGATCTTGTTGTTCAGCAATTCTGTTGACAACATATGGACCTTAACTTCATGCTCAGATGTTTTCTGTTGGCTCTTTGTATTACTGACTGAAGTATGTTGTTGGGCTTCTATCAGATTAAGTATTACAGAAAACTATCAATATGGCTATGTTCTTTGTTTGCAAATAACCATTCTTTTTCTTCAAGATTTGGATATAGGTCACGTCCGTTGTGTAGCATCTTGACTATATAGTTTTCATCTGGGGAATTGAATCTTAGGAAACCACTGTATGGAACTTTGTTATTATCCTTTATTGCAAGGTGCATCATCATGTGCAGAAAAGATATCTGATGATCTTTTCTTGATTGAATACTAGATAGCTATGATATGGGCCTGTTTTGTGGCTGTAACTCAACTTTGCCCTACATTCCAACTGTTTGCTATGGTGATTATATAACTCTTATGGCATTCTCATCTTCCATTTAATGCCTTTCTGCAAACTGATATAATTGTGACTGTTCTGATATTAGTTAGATCTTTGATTTTTAACAATATTAAGTGAATAACAGTGTTGTTGATTTTAATAGTATAATGTGCCATTTGCATTATGATATTTATTCTTTTCTTGTGCAAATTCATTTATGCTTTTCTTCTGATATGCTATTGTTCCTTAGATTTGAACATGAGATGTTTAATTGAGTGAGCAGATGATGAACCTGCTTTGTTATACCTGTTGTTACTTTTCTATAGAATTACCCTAGTCGACACTAGCTATAATTTATAACTCTAATAACCACAAAGCTACAGGATTACACATCTATGTGTTTCTCGGAGCCAAGGTTAACAAATTCAGATTCAATTTCAGGATTTTATTGGGGACTTGGGATCATAATCAGTTTGAATATGAATCATGGGATTGACTCATAAGTTAGTTGAATTTCAAAAGTGATGATAATTATGTAGGGATTTGTTAAAGATCAATGCAGCCTATTGAATCTGCCGAGATTGGTTATGTCTGTTGTACCCGTTGGGATGATCTGGAAACCACAAGAACTTCTTTGCAATCTGCTTTGTTTCATGTTGCTCTCATTGTCGCTCACCATCTAGCATCTGCCTTGAATGCTCTTCTTGACATGTGCCTAACCTGCACAATTTATGTCCGCCCATGTAAAAAATGCAAGAGTATGTGAACTTTCTAGTTGATAATAATTGTGTATATAAGATCATATCCTTACTGGCCTAAAACTTGTGTGTTGCAAGAAGTCAAACAAGGAAAAGAACTAGTGTTTGTACTTTAAAAATAATTTTATTTCTTTAGGGTTCATTTACAAAATAATGCTCAGTGCAGCTGTGTATATGACCTTTCACAATATGAAAAGAATACTTGGATCTTACTTAGGAGATGACCGTGTTTGGAATGTTGTTTTAATTATGACGGTGATAACTTTATGTTGGATTTTGGTTTCCTGTCAGTGATATTATCTCCTTGTTTATTAGCTGAATGTCTTGACAGGATCAAGTGCCAAATTCTTAAGTAATTACCTTTGAGTATGTTTTATTTGATAATTAATATTGGATTGTTGACATTTTAATGCTTTGATGCTTTGATTTCCTTATTCCCATTTTATGGAAGAAATTGGTCTACCTATTCCATACACATTTCTAATTTAGTGCTGGTTTAACTTATTATCTGTTATCATTTTCTTTAAGGCTGTAACTGCCATGGTGCAAAAAGCAATGCAGTACATTGATGACACACCTGATCTTGAAGCACGTATTGAGTTGATCAAAACACTTAACAGTGTCTCAGCTGGGAAGGTGAATGACATATTTAAGTTGGATTTCAAGGCTGCTATTCTAATGTGTCATATCTGCAATAGTCTTTACATGGACTCAGAAGCTATTTTCTTGTTCCTTTTTTAGATATATGTTGAGATAGAGAGGGCACGTTTGATTAAAAAACTTGCGAAGATTAAAGAAGGCCAAGGCCTTATTGCTGAGGCTGCTGATTTGATGCAAGAAATTGCTGTAAGTTGAGGCTTAGTTTTATATTCTTATGTTTCACAGGCACGTTGTGAAAGTCTAAAATAGTGCCAGGAATGTGTTCCTTCTTATTAGTTGTGTCTGTTTATTCTTGATAAGTTGTTTTATTTTGCAATTCTGTTGATCTCATTTTGGTTGGCATGATTCTCAGGTGGAGACTTTTGGAGCAATGGCCAAAACAGAAAAGATTGCTTTCATTCTTGAACAAGTATAACATCATGATAACCTTTTGTTTGATAAATGACCCTAGTTTAGTGGCATAAACACTATTGCTTACAGATGCTTAATAAAATTCCAGGTACGATTGTGCTTGGATCGTCAGGATTATGTGCGGGCACAGATATTGTCAAGAAAAATTAGTCCTAGGGTGTTTGATGCTGATGCTTCAAAGGAAAAAAAGAAGCCAAAGGAAGGTGACAATATGGTGCAAGAGGCTCCTGCAGATATACCTTCACTCTTGGAGTTGAAGCGCATCTACTATGAACTAATGATTCGGTAACTTCATTTGATACTTTCTGGATCAATCAGTAGTTTGATTGTGGATCATCTATCTTATTCTGATTGTGAAACATTTGTCATAATGTAATTAATAGGCTTTTGGCCCTGCCATAAATTTTGGAGTGTTCTTGTTATATGCTGTTGGATTCTGGTGCATGAACATGATATATCTTGTGGGACAGTGGAGGTGCTTGTTTGCTTAATGGCATACCTTGGTGTTTTTTAATATAGAAGTCTAGTTATATCAACTGATAAAAACATATATCAGAGATTGATATCTCCTATAACATCATTGCCTAGTTTTAATCTGTATATAAACCCATTAAAGCATTTAATTTTTTGAAGATTAATATCATTGTTTAATATATCTAAGTTCTTTCATTTTTTTAGAAGAATAAGGATCTCATCTGGTTGAACAATGTCCACTTGTCATCTTAAGACAAGAAACTTTATGTGTGAACGATAGGCCTATGCATATTAATGTTGATGTAATACAACAATAACAATAACAACAAAGCTGGAAGTCTCAACAAAGTTTAGAGTACTTAAAGCTTTATTTATAGTTTCTATTAAAATCTACCTCGCTGTCATTGATGCTGATATAATAGTTCTGCATAATACTCATATGAGATTTCTTTTATAGTCATGTAGTTTACTGCTTGAGCGAGTGCAGGCAATGTTGTTATGGAAATTGCCTAGACGCCTGTGGCGATACCTGAGTTGTAAAGACACATTAGGACATCTTGGCTATATGCTTACTTAGACCACCATATGAAAACACATTAATGCATACATTTGTGTGTATATGATATGAATATATATCTAGGATGCAGTGTATTTACTCATATATTACTTTACTTGAGACTTGTATACACTTATTCAAGTTTAGCTGCTTTTGTAAATGTGGTATGTTTTCAAGTTTTTGCTATGGAGCTGTTGGGCCTGGACCACCCATGAAGAGTTTACCTTTGAGTTGAATATTCTAAATTTTATTATTATTTTCAGATGTATTTTCGTCCATATCACTAGTTGTTATTTTGGATAAGGTTAAGCATCATTCTTGAGTTGTATTCTCTGTTTTGAATCTTGCTTGTATTCTTTAATGACTAGTTTCAGCTATCTCTCTCAAGTAGATCCCTTTTAAGGCTCCATTGACTTTGTAGCTGGAGCCAAAAAGGACATTTGATATCCAAGGAAAGAGGAAAGCCCCTCTTGGCATTCACCACATTTTATTGGGGGATACTTGGAACTGTTCCCTTGGAAGTTATTTCCCTCTGTGGTGCTTGCATCTTGCACTAAAGTGATCTGGTTTTTCTATGGTTGGGGCATATGTATTAATAAAGTTGCACCAGAGATGAGATTCACTAAAGGGAGAGACTCAATGGTTGAGGCTGCTGCTAATGTGGATTGTGGGGTTTGGAGAGGGTTAATCTATGCAACTTTACCCTACAAGTAGAGAGGGTATTCCTGGGACATTAATTCTGATCATTTAGGTGGCAAAAGAGCAAACTTACCATTGTATAAGGCCTACTTCTAGAAATAGGATGCATTATTTATGAATATTTCTTCTCAAGTTTAAGTCATGAAATCCCTAAGCTGATGCCCCAGGAGTGAATGACTGATAGCTCCTTTCCTCCTTACGGTGCAGCTACCATTCTCATAACAATGATTACCTGGAAATTTGCCGGAGTTACAAGTCGATATATGATATTCCATCTGTAAAGGAGGACCCAGCACAGTGGATTCCGGTAAAAGTTTGTTTACTTGTTGGTTTCCTTGGAATATTGGACAGATATATTTTTCTTGGAATAATTGTCAGAGCTATTCTCAGAAGAATTCTTCTTGTAGGTGCTTAGAAAAATCTGCTGGCATTTGGTGTTGGCTCCACATGACCCTATGCAATCAAGTCTTCTCAACTCTACTCTAGAAGATAAAAATCTTTCTGAACTTGCTAATTTTCGGTAGGATGTGTTCAATGTTTTGTACATTATATAATTACTATTAACTTAGTTTGATTATCAGCTACTTTGGTCTCATATGCTGTTTCTATTTTCTCCCCATTTTACTAGTTTTATGTTGAAGCAACTTGTGACAATGGAAGTTATCCACTGGGCAAGTCTTTGGGAGACTTACAAGGATGAGTTTGAAAATGAGAAGAATCTTCTTGGAGGGTCTTTGGGCCCCAAGGCTGCAGAAGATTTAAAGCTGAGGATTATTGAACATGTATGTATCTTTTATTGACTACTATCAAGTTTTTTAACTTGCCTTTTTTATTGTTTTCTGGAACTAAAATTTTATTTTGTCACATTTTCAGAATATTTTGGTAGTGTCAAAGTACTATTCAAGGATAACCTTAAAACGTCTCTCTGAATTACTATGCCTCAGTTTGCAGGTTTGGTTTATCATCCTTTCTTGAACATATTGTTGTTTGCTTGATTATGTGATCCCCATCTCTTTTTTTTTCTGAGTTCTCTTGCTGTTGATATTATTGCATAAGCATGATAAGTAGGGAAGTCTCTCTAGCATGTTCATTGTTTTCAAGATTTTTGATTGACTAGGTATGGGAACTAGGAATAGACTTTAGATTGGATAACTTTTTAAGATTTGGTGGTGTTGTTATTTTGCTTGTCACATGATCATAGATCTCAAGAATAAAATTGCTTGTGAATGACATGCCTCTGAATCTATATCACTTGCACACTGCAGGCACTTCCTTCGACGAATTTTATTTTTCAATAACTTCTCCTAATGATCTAACATCTAAACCTGTTACTTGGTCATCTTCCTATTTTAAAAAAAAATTGGGATTAGATTCTTGCAGCTTTACATGAAAAATGTTACTTGGTCATCTTCCCATTTCAAAGTTTGGAACTATAATTTTTTTATTTTGTGGCAAACTGGTCTGCGGCATCATTCCTTCTCATTGCTTGCAAGTTTAAATGTTTCTCCACTTACACGGTGAGTGGAGGTTCAGTTAATTGTCATATGCAAATAAGTAATGCATAAATTTAAATGTATTTTCATATGAAAATAAGATGCTTAAATTAAAATGTGCCCATCCGTTGGTTGCTATGTGCTAATTTGGCTTGCCTATATCCTAATATGAGCTGCATGAGATTTGATTTGCAACTTCCTTGTTTAAGTGCTCAGTCATTTATATCATGCAATGGGGTCCATGGTTTATTAAAAAAAAACTTAATTATATGCTTTTCAACCAGAATGAGACCCCATCTGCAAATTTCTTCTTTTCTTCTCTTCTTTGCTAGGTTTAGGATACCTTGTAATATCTTTTACCTTCTATTTTGTGTCTCTAATTTATCTATCACCTATTCACAAATCTCCCCAAAACTGTGGATGTCTAAATGTTCCTTGTCGCATAAGTTATGAAAATTTCATCAAGGACATTGTTGATGCATAATTCTTACAAGGCATTGGAGAGGCATGGATTACTAATCAGATGATTTCATATCATGACTACATGGCAAGTTCAAATTTTGATTTTAGTGGAGGTAACGACTGACTCTTTCTGATTGTTGATGCCAAAACTTTTCTAAATGTTCCATTCTTTTAATTCTATATATGAACTTGAACTCTTGGCTGCTGGCCACCAGCCGCCAGCCTCCTCCAAGTGTTAATCTAGAATTCATAAAGTTTCTTTGTTCTATGTGGAGGTCTTTTGTCTGTTTTGATTTACAAGTGCCAAATTTTATCAGAATTTGGAAGTGGCTTTCTCTTTTTTTTTTCCACAATTTCGTTTGCACAAAAGCTAAAAAGAAATACAATATGTAAATTTGTGAAAATGCTCATGGAGAACCTTATGTTGACCTTTGCCTAGGTGAAACATATAAGTTTGATCTTTGAAAATATGGTGCCTGATGTCATTTCCAAAACTCCAAGATTCCTTTCTTGTATCAAAGAGATGGAAAAGAAAAAAACAAACAAACAAACGGGAAATAAAGGGCTTAGTAGACGATTTATTCTTTCTGCACTAAGCTAGTACTGCCTCTCCTGATCAGTAATATCTTATTGCCTTGATTTTTTTTTCTATTTATCGATTTCTTGTGACATAGAAAGTAACATTCCTCCAGTCGAGCTAATTAGAAGACTGGCTTTCCACCTATTATTGCTTTATGTCTGATTTAAGGTTGAAAGCAACATTTTGTTCCCTTGTAGTCCTCTCAGCATATTGGATGAAATGGTGAAGGATGGTTTTGCATTGGTGCTCCTGTTTAAGTAGATTTATCACGGGAGTATAGTTCTCATTGGATTTGGTGCCTGATCTGAAGCCACTTGTTACTCTTTCAGGAGGCGGAGAAGCATCTTTCGGATATGGTAGTCTCAAAAGCCCTGGTTGCCAAGATCGACAGACCCATGGGAATTGTGTGTTTCCAGAGAGCCAAGGACAGCAACGACACCCTCAACTCCTGGGCAATGAACTTGGAGAAGCTGCTCGACCTCGTCGAAAAGAGCTGCCACCAGATTCACAAGGAGACCATGATTCACAAAGCTGTTTTGAAGGCCTAGGTTTAATTTAATATCTTGATCGGAGTATACTTTTTGTATTGTTTCACCAGAATGTGTTAGATTTAAGCTGATGATAATCCTGTTTCAGTATTCCAAATCTCCTCGGCTATCATTTCACTTTTGCTGGGGCTATTGCATGTGGCAACTCAAGGCATTCATTCCTTTCATATATACTGAACAATTTCTACGATCCTATTGATGCAACTGTCTTGTGTTTCTGATATCATGGTGGTAAAAACTATATGCAGGCTTTGAATCTGATTACGTAGGAGGGAAGCTTGTTGGATTCTCCTGTGCTGAATAGCTAAGGTGCATTGTTCAACTACTGTTCTTGACTCACCATATTCATCTATTTCCATCCCTCTTCGATCGTTGCTACATCATCTATCTCATCAACTGCCATTCTTATTGACCAGTGGATTTGAGGTGATATGATCAAGTTGTGATGCTCTGTGTGTTCTCCTTTTTCTCTCTTTTTCCTTTTCAGATGCTCCATGTTCAGAGCGTTGACCAAACTACCAAAATGCATGTCAACATCAAATAATAATTAGATGGGTCGACGACCCCCCATTTGCCATAGGCTCTTTCACTTCCTTGGAAACAAAACTTCTTCCTCCGGAGCTAATCATTTGACTAGTTGTTTCCATCTTTAATTGCTTGCTGGGTCCATTTTGGGTGTTCTCGCACCAACTAGATGGGACCTGGTGGTGTCAACCTCATTATGGGGTTCCATCCAATCATGAAAAGAAAATTTCTCATCATGCTTCGAGACTTTTTGTTAGACTCGATCGTATGGTCTTAAATAAGATCGTGGTCATGAACATCCAAACTTAAATAAGATCTCGATACATCCCATGAGATTCACATAGAAGCTAAGGATTCTATGAGTTGTGTCACATATGGCAATGAGAATGACACCACAAATAGAATAGCCTGTAAAGTTCGCCACCTAAAAAGCATACCGACCGATGGGAGACTTTTTGTTAGACTCGATCGTATGGTCTTAAATAAGATCGTGGTCATGAACATCCAAACTTAAATAAGATCTCGATACATCCCATGAGATTCACATAGAAGCTGAGGATTCTATGAGTTGTGTCACATAATAAATTTGTAGAGAGTTACATTTAAATTTGTCAAATACTCATAATTACACTTCTTACAGTTTGGTAGTGTCTTTCGTCTTTCTATTACTTCTCTTATCATCGTCGCAAGATTGTGATGATTCTCTCGCAGATAGAGAATTACGATAATATATTATCATAATTTTTAATATTAAAAATTATCATAATTGTCACAATCATGAGAATCATGGTAATAATCTTATTGTGTTTTCTTTCATCGTATATCTTACGTCTATTATTGATTGAGAAAATCATATAATTGAGAAAGTCAATTTGTTTGTGTATATATATTCATACACACTTTCAACGAAGATTCAAGATAGTTGTTTCTTTCAAACCTAACCATCTAGTGCCCAAATTCATGTTCAAATCTAACTAAAATGTTAAGTAGGTGCAAGCATTCAAATAAAATTTTTAATTATTTATCATCTCAAATTATATTTATAAATATAGGACCTCATAATGCACAAACATCAATCGACTTGGGTTTTTGGAAGCTAATTGTGTTCGTATGGGACTACTAACACAAACGAAGAATGATTTAGGGTTCCATGAATGTGATATGGCAATGAGAATGATACCACAAATAGAATAGCCTGTAAAGTTAGCCACCTAAAAAGCATACCGACCGATGGTTGGGAACATCAAGTTGCACATTGACATCTAAACCAACCCCCGTTTGGTGAGACTCGCTTTAACACATATACACAAATACTTCCTTAAAAATTAGTTGTATTTTGGCTTGCAATAAATCTTAGACATCGGTATTATCCCATCCGATTCAATAGAAGTTGAGTCTTTCCACACACATACACACACACACACATATACATACATACATACATACATACATACATATATATATATATATATATATATATATATATATATATAATTATTGTTGAGAATTTTTGTGAGTAATTCTTTTTTGAAGTTTTTAAAGAGAGGAATGATTAAACTCATAAAGTTTACTTCTATATTATTAAAAAGGTTTTGATATTCATTAATTTGAGAAAATTATTAGTGAATTAGTTGTATTTTGGCTTGCAATAAATCTTAGACATACTTACAGTAATTTACCCCCTCTTACTGTCACTACATACCTCAACAAGATGAAATTAAATGAATTTTCTAGCCATATCCAAGTAATTAAGCTCCAAATGAGGTTTTAATTGGACGATAAATATGACCTAAAATGTTCAAAGTAATAAAAATAACTATCTTTCCAATGTTGTGTCAAAACAATAACGTGATATTTATACTAATAGGATTTTGGTAACATCACTACTAAGATTATTATAAATTAAAATAGAGATTTAATAAAGTAGAATCTAAAAAACTTTTAAACTATCATAAGATAGACTAGTTACATATTATCTTTTATACTTGGACCTTATTAACATCGTGGTTCTTATATTTAAAAAAGTTATATTGAGATCTCTATAGTTCTAAAAATAAAATAAATAATCTCATTTGTCATAACAGTGTAGTTGCATTGACGAAAAATACAACATATGACATCACATATTGGATCGATATAAAAATGATGAATAAAAAATAATTTTAATATTTTACTAATAAAAAGATAATTTTAATATCTTGCATGTTGAAAAGGAGAGGAATATTAAAATTATCTTTTTTTCCATTACTTTTTATTACGTATTGTCTTTTTTATCAATGCAGATGACGTTAGGATAAATAAGATTATTTATTTTACTTTCAAAATTATAAGGACCTCATTATAAATTTTTTTAATACAAAGATTGCTTAGCCCCATGTTCTCCTTCCTTGTTATTAAACATAGTATTGACTTAATTCATGCCCTTTCCGAAGATATTTAGTCCACTACTAATTAATTCAATAAAAAAATAGTTTGAGTCACATCAAGTGTCCACTTTTATATCCCATCTTTCCCATGCCAAACTCCACCAACCCATCATCTAACATGAGAGTCCACCACAACAAATTTCTTGACCCAAACCTAATGGTTTGGGAATTTAGTGTGTGGTTAAGCAGAGCATTTGTAAATGGGCACAAAACACAAGGAATCCCAATCACATGAATCACATGTCTCTCTCATTGATGATAAAAACATGAACAAACATCTCAGATTAATTTACTTGGCAACAAGATTTATTGCTTTATTTGTGCTAACATAATTCTTGCCTTGACGCTAACTACATGAAGAACAAAGTCACCTTGGTGGCTTCCTCACCAACCACTCCAATTAATCTTTATTGGACACATTCACATGGAGGGGACAAAAAAAACTTGTGTGGTCCTATTCTTTGTTTTAATGATAAGCACATAAATAAATAAATAAATCATGTCTCATCTACTGTCTTAACTTTTTAAACAAATTAGTAATAACTAATAATTTAGCATTGATTTTAAAAGGGAAATAAGAAATTTATGGATTTATTGACATATTTCTTTCTTAGAAGTTACATATATATTGTGTCTTTCTAACCCTAATTTCATATGAAGATTCAAAGCATCATTAGTGGTTTTAAACTATCTATCTGTATAGATTATAAGAAAATTCTATTATTATTATTATTACTATTACATAATGTTACTTTTTATGTTTTAACCCATTTAGGATTTTCTCTAACACATTTTTTATGAATCCATGCACCCAAGTTGTGTGAGACAAGTTTGTAATATAAGAAAAACTATTTGAAAATATAGAGTTAAGCAAAGTAATTTAAAATTTTATCATAAAATCTTATAATAAAAATATTCAATTTTTTGGGGGATAAGTTCCTTGGAGAAACCCTTCTTTCCACTTTTTATTTTCAAATTCCTCACAGAGCCTTAAACTTTTCTCAATTTATAAAAAAAATACCCCTTTGCTTTTTTATTCATTTTTTCCCATCATTTTGATATTATTAAAAAAAGTATAATTTTTTTTGAGAAATTTCTTAAAGAGGAACACTATGCAAGGAAAAAAGAAAGGGTTTTTTTTCAAGAGAAATTATCCCTTTTTTAATATTCTATATTTATTCAAGTGATTTTTCTAAAAAAGATTACTTTTTTATGCTTTTCTAGATAGGTACCATTATTATTATTATTATTATTATTTCACAAATGGTGGCCCAGATTCTTGTAAATACGTAAATATCTCTTGTCATCGTCTATCGCTCACTGCTTTCGCCTTGTCGTGAGGTCTCACTCTAATGAATATCTTTTGTCATTATCGTGAGTCGATTAGCTTGGTTGGTTATGTGATAAAGGTCTAACTTGACATTGAAGATATTACAGAGAAGGTTCCATCATTCTTGTTAAAGGTTGGATCACTCACCCTTTAGTGCTCGAAACCAAAGCAAGGGTTCAATTACCTTGTGCTATCCTTATGATAGTCTTCGTTAATAATCTCTATCTCACTATCATCAATTATCTTATCTTCGTTGGTAATGATCTCCTTATAGAGTGCAAAAGTAATATGTCCTCATGACAAGAGTTGGCGAAAGTAACGAATACTCCATGACGTTGTCACAGGGACAACGATGACAATAAGAAATGGTGATAAGCGGAGCGAAAGTGGCAAGGGTGGGGCATCACAACGCGAGATGAATAACAACAAAAGCTACTTATGGGATTATAAAAAATAAAAATATCATCTTGAAAAAAAAAATAAAAACAAAAATATCTTTTGAAAAAAAAAATCTGAAAAAAAGGACTTCTTCTGGTAAATCACCTTATTTATTTTTGAGAGAATTAATTTTTTTTTTGAATGTTTTCAATGGTGGGTCCACTGTAGTCATGCTGGCCTTAACTTTGCTACCATCTTCCCACATTTATTTGCATACCTATCACCTTGCTTTGTACTCTTCCCTCTACCTTCCCATAGTATTCTCCTCCCACGTGAGAGAGAACAGACCTCTCCATCTCCGACTTATATATTTATCCCCCATCCTTCTCTTGTTTGAAAGGAGAAGCGTAACAAACCAAGCCTTCTCTTCCTCGCCACCGACATACGGCAGCGTCCGTGCGCACCACCAGCCATGGGGTTCACCGTCACCAAGGCGTCGGAGGGGTACGTCCGGCCGGCGGAGCCGACGCCGCCGGGCTCGCTGACCCTCGACTGGATCGGCCGTTACCCGACGCACCGCGGCCTCGTCGACTCCCTCCACATCTTCAAGCACGGCAAGGAGCCGGCCAAGGTGATACGGGAGGCGCTGGCCAAGGCGCTGGTGCCGTACTACCCCCTCGCCGGCCGCATCGTGCAGCCAGAGGGGTGCGAGCCCCGGGTGGAGTGCACCGGCGAGGGCGTCTGGTTCGTGGAGGCCTCCGTCGATTGCAGCCTGGCGGACGTCAATCACTTGGAGCGCCCCTTGATGCTCGTGCATGAGGATCTCGTGCCCTACACCCAGCTGGAGACCAGCCCCGCCGACACCATCATGATGATTCAGGTGAGCAGCTTCGTTCCCTTCTCCTTTATGTTCTTTGATCTTTGCCTTGTTGCTGAATTCAAGGAGATGTGCCATAGGAATACAGATAGCTCAGGATTTAGATCTAGCATGATCTTGGCTTGTGGATCTACACCTCTAAATGCATTCTCTGATTTCTCGGGCTCCTAGATCTGAGAGGATGTATAGGGTCCAATTTGGTCAAAGTTCTTGAAGCACCCCCAAACTTATTTGACCTTGTCGCCGTTCTTGTTTGACTTTCCATAGGCTATGAGAGCAGTGATCGAAACATTCAAAATGGAGCAGGTAAGTTGTTTGAAGAAATAACTATTAGACGTATGGATCCACTTGATTCTTGGCTTGGTCGGTGCTCCATCAATTCCATACTCTGCTAATTAGCTGGATCCCATGATGTAACAGAACAAGGTGAGAAGGTGAATTTGCTACTTGACAAATGGACACATAGGAAAGAGAATGATGTGCTAGAGAGCAGTTGACCAATTTGAGGAGCCAAGATAGGGGAAATTAGATGATGCGCCAAGCCCCTGCTTCCCAGAATCTTTTAGAACTGTCTGAAATGAGTGATTCTGTAAGCTGGCTCGAGATCCAAACTTGAGCTGTTTCTATGAACGAACAATCTTAATAGCAATGGTAGGTGGCGGCTTTTTATCTGGAACAAGAATTAGGACTAGCATATGGAATGAAACATAAACATCTATTTTGATCTCATGGAGGTCAAAAGGAACTTTTTTTTTGTGGGAAAAAAACTGTTCCTTTTTTTTTATTTAATACGACACTTTTCTCAGGAGGAGATCTGTTTAGGGGCATGCAGTCCAAAAATGTGCTCATTTTATTAACTTATCTATTTTTTAGTTTAACAATCTTGTATTGTTGTTGTTTTGATGATTCTGCTTTTTATTTGAATTTGACGTTCCATCTGTTCATTAAGTATACAAACTGGCTTTCAGGCTTGAAGATCTAAATTTAAAATTGCAGATCTAAAATGATCCATTATTTAAGTTGGTCATTCTCAAACTTCTAGGCAATGAACATGGAGAACAAATTCACCTCTTTTATTGCTGTTCATTGGTTCAATTAGCAGTAGCACAATTTTTTCTTACTATATCGATCATGTTAAAGAAAAAGTCTAGACCTGCCGACTTGCATTTGACAAGTCCTAACCACACGAGTTTTGATGTGGTAAATTGCCAATTAAATTATCCTGTATTCGTTGGTCAATTGGAAATATGAAAGATGTTCTGGACCAGTAAGAAACTGTAGACCAAAGTAATGAAACTCTTCCTAATCAATCCATTACTTTAGCTGTCATGGAAACTTTTTAGCTTGCCTAAACTCTTCAACCATTTGTTTAACGAGTTCTTTTTTTCCAACTTTGGATCTGAAAATTGAAACTTAAGCTGATTTCCCTGAACGAGCAACTATTTGAGATGATCCTGGACCCTCAAATGCCATTTCTTTTCTAGGTCCTGATTCCTGTGAGCATCATAGGTCACGTACCGCAGTATTTGTTGTTTTAATGTGCCACAGTTATGTGAAAGCCAAGCATGATATGTCCATGATCATCGTGAATGAAATTATCGGCTAGCTATTGCAATGCTGTAACGATTTGCTGCTAACCATCTCTCTCATGCTTGCGTGACAAGAACAGGTCACTGAATTCACATGCGGTGGATTTGTCGTCGGCTTACGCTTCAATCACGCGTCTGCAGATGGCATGGGATCGGCGCAGTTCATTTACGCCATCGGCGAGCTCGCCAGGGGTCTTCCGGAGCCAACAGTCAAACCAGTCTGGGACAGAGACAGCTACCCTAACCCAAAGGTCAAACCTGCACCACTCCCTGACCTCCCCAAGCTAGCCTTGGAGTACTCTGAATTGAACTTCCCGGTCCACTACATCAACCAATTGAAGAATCAGTACTTGGAGCACGCCAATGGCCGATGGTGTTCGACCTTCGACATCGTCATTGCCAAGGTTTGGCAGTGCCGCACTCGGGCAGTTTACTCCGACCCCGACGTCAACATCCGCATGTGCTTCTTCGCCAGCACTCGCCACATACTGAAGGTCAACAAGGGATACTACGGCAA
>LVTN01000229.1:205704-323915 GCA_001649415.1 Musa itinerans | reverse complement strand
GGGAATTCCCATGTACTGTGGTCCGTTTACCAACAACGACTACATTGCGTCCTGCATTCTCCTGAAGGCGCCGGCGCCGTTCGAAGGTACTCGGCTCATCGCCAGATGCGTCTCCAGTGAGCACGCGGATGCCTTCAGTGAGCATCTTAACAGATTCGATTAAGAGTGTGGGAGTGTCTCTCTGGTTTATAATAATCTCGAGGCTTTGTGCTCGTCATTTGTGGAACTGGTATTGGTTTATCGTTGCTTTTACTTGATATTATGGAAGGAATTTTATCGAACAGATCGTCTTAAATTTGTGGAACAGATCTCTTTGATCTATCGAACGATGATGATTGACAGAGGCCAAAGGAGTAGTTTGCGGAACAGATCTCTTTGTTCTATCTAATGATGATGATTGACAAGAGGCCATGGGAGTAGCTTCGAATGGGGATGACCCGACCACTTTCTGGCTATATATATATATATATATATATATACCTTGACACCTCTTGAAGGAAACCATCGTTCCTTTGTGTTTTATCTGCATCCATCCTTTGCTTTTACCTTTACAGATCCAAGGAGATGTGACAAGGGCCGAAGGCAAGCACTCATTCACCAGTCACGCTAAAGTCCTCGAATCATTCTTCCTTCATGGACGTAGATCTCGTCAAATCCTACGCACTTGTAATAAATCTCTGTTCGATCTTTTAATTCGTCGCAGCGTCTTCGCCTCCATCCGTTCTCTTTTGGATCTCGGTGTTGATCGAATCTCAGCAGTATTCTGAAACCCTAATATCAAGTTCGGTGGAGTTGACCGATCGAATTCCTCTGCTTTGAGGTGGATCGAAGCGACTCTAAGGCAAACGTCGTATCGTGATCATCATCGACGTAATCCATCAAAAGCTACTCCATGTCAGGCTGCTGAACCCCCCATTCTATCATGAAACTATGCAATTAATTTACGGAAACATGCATCAGAAGATATATAAACATTTCCTACACCAGTACGCAGAACCATCTGTTCTCTGCCATAACTGCTCGATCGGATCGACAGCTTCTATCTTTGGTTTCTTCTCTTTGTCGCATGAACAGATTGTTTCCAAGCATTCCGTTTAGCGCGTACCATTGTTTTATTGCTACAAGATGGCAGGCAATGCATGTTTACTCCAAGGCTCTTGAATTGAGCGTCTTTATTGTTACAACATAAATGATATTACACATTTATCATTAGATCAACTACAAAACAAACCAATATAGAGCAATGCCTATTGCTTCCTCATGGAAGCTTTCATGAACAAGCTAGTGAAGATGCAGCCGGTGTTGGTCAATGGAGAACGTAAGTAACAAGGAGAGCTACGAGCATAAGCGCGTAGGCGACGCCTTGGTCGATCGCCTTGCCGTCGATGATCCCCCGAGCCGGTGCGGTTGCCTCGCCGTGAGCAAGTTGCATCAAGCCTGAGATGAAGAAGGTCAGGAACAGCAGCTCGAACACCACTCTCGTGGAACAACTCATTCTGCTTCCGTCTCGAAGGAATCTGAAGGTAGTCTTTGCTGCGGAGAAGAAGACACTGGTGAGTCTCAGTGAGGTGAGAGGTGGCGGGTATTTATAGGGCTTTGCTTGGCCGACGAGTGTTTCTTCCGGTCTTCCTTGCCGACGCTGAGACCAGAAATGGTCTAAAGAAGCCGGCGGTTTAAGCTGGACCAGGAGCCGGTCCAGGACTTGGTTGATACGGCAAGCTAGAAATCGCGTGCATTAAATTAGGATTACGAATACATAAAATATGATTCTCACGTTGTTGTTCTCTCTGTTCTAAACTTTGACTGGTAAGTCAGCATTGGATTCGATCTATAAAGCATATTCTATAAGTTCATTGTAACGATAGCCTTCATCGGGGATGCATCGCACATGGATCTCCCGCTGCTCGATTTGATCAAAAAAGTCAAACCTCCTTATTCTGCACATTAAATGCTTAGCTTCATAAGTATTAACATTGTGCCAAAATTTCCAGTGAATTAGAATATGACATATCTCTGCTTGACGTCCTTCCAATCCTTACACTAATCAACAACTCATCATTTTATTTTATTCCTGTAGAAAGTCTTTTCTACTGTTTGTGCTGGTAATATTTGGCCCACCTGAGAAGAGGAGAAAGCTTCATTATGGCCACCGAGATCGACAACCACGATGCATGTAAAGGTAAACGATCGGCACGGTCAAAGACGATAGGGCCTCGTGATGGGGCGGAGGCCAAATCATATCATCGTAATCTTTTTCTCTTAGAAAATAAAGAAGGGTATTACTTAGGAATAAAATAAAAGACGAAAGCTTTCCAGAATCATTCGACCCGAGCTTTTAGTAAGTTTAATTCGTCCATAATTAAAATATATTTGAGGCAGCCCCTCCTCTTATGATAATGTGGCATGTCGAATACATTAGATAGGAAGGCATATATCATAGTTTCAAGCAACCAATCGACGCCCCTCGGTTGACATATGGTTTGCAAATGATCTGAGATCAGCTCGGCACCTGCAACATGGTTGACGGAACGGCGAACCTCGCCGAGAAGGACCGAGACGAGCTCTCCAGCTCGGTCCACGTTGACCCTTCGTCAAAATTCTGCGCGTAAGTGTGGGCATCATAAGGAACACGCGTTCGCGCCGCCGCCGCCGCGGTGGATCCCGACGCCTTGCTCCTCTCCGTCGTCATCCTCCTCCACAGGCCCCGTCGCCCCGTCACGGTCGACGGAGATGACGACCGGCGTTCCCACGGGTCGAGCTCGTCGTCGGCGAGGAACCGGGTGAACCTGGCCGTCCCAGGGCGGCTGCTGCACCGGTTGCCGACGTCGAGCGGCAGGCACGCGCAAGATCTCTGCCTCTGGAGCTTCGACCTGCAGTCCATGATGCAACAACCTCTATCCCTCCGAAGCTGTGTGGCGATCGCGGGATGAGCGCTTGTTTGTGAGTGACGTTTTGACCCCTGGAGCTTCGACCTGCAGTCCATGATGCAACCTCTATCCCTCCGAAGCTGTGTGACGATCTCGGGATGAGCACTTGTTGGTGAGTGACGTTTTGACCTGTGTGTTGATTCTCTAACAGGTGTTATTAGACGGCTGGTGTTTAGATATCTCAGCTGACGATTTGGAGCATTGATGATTTGGACGGTGATGGTGACGGCTACAGGAATACGGGTGGATGATGCTTGGCCACGGACATAGTGGTTGGCTGCAGCACGCAATCTAATTCCGGTCGGATCTAACGTGCCTGTTTTTGAATCCAATAAGTCAAAATTCGACAGCGTTGTTGACCAATGATTCAGGCTCGATAAATTGATTCGTTAGTTGATCCGATCCATCGGATCGTATCATAATAAATGAAATAAAAGGAAAAAAAATCCATTTGATTTTATATAGCTATCAATGTTGATTTCTGTATAATTTAATCAATTAGGACAAGTTTGTCCAAATCATCTAACACAGTTATCCAAAAAGGAAAGAAAAAAAACACCTGAAACCCAAATAGGTAACTTTAAACTAACATACTTTTTCATTTTTTTATCTTGCAGGTGAAAGAAAACAATGGTTACCAAACCATTTGAATTGCCACAATACATTTTTGTGATTCCTCTACTTGAACACAGTTCCAACAAACCACAAAACTTAGATACAAGTCGAAATCAGATCTCAGAATCATTTCCTGACAATTACACATAAATGCTAGTTCAGTTAAATGAACAATAAGGGATACTGATTAGACATGGAAATCAGTGAGATTTCGAGTTCTGTTGATGTACAAAATTCCATCCTGGAGTTTAGCATTTTAGTACTGGACATGATATGTCAGAAGGTCATCTCATATTAGATGTGCTGCCACAAAGCTTGCATGCTTATCTTTCTACAGGCCATGGCAATAACGGAATCAATGACCAAAACATCAGATGGCAACGTTCTGTCTGTCTGCAACAGAAGGGAAAAACTATCAGGTCTCCAGATCAGAAAATTGAAAAGTTTTGAAATGCATCCATGCTGCTTGTAATCAATCCGCCAAGATCAATAGTTTCCCCATCATTCATCTCTCTAGAGCAAGGTGCAACGTACTCCAAGGGACCTAGGGAATCAGGCTGTGCGGTCATGAAGATACAAATGAGTAATAGCTTAGAAATCAGCTGAAGTTCTTTAGAAAATCAGATTTGAGTCTTGAAAGCATAGATGAGTACCAGACTGAGGTTCATCGCTGCAAATTGGTTGCCGCCATTAAGTGAATCTTCTGAATGAGATTTGGGTTCCAAACATGCATCAACTGTTACTGGTATAGGGCAAATATTGTTTAGTGATGCCTGCTCCACCTGAGGGCCTAGCTGCAATTTGAAGTTGATAAGCAGGTCTTAGTCTTGCATCAGCTACCTATGTCTAAATAAAAGAAAATATAAAAGAGAATAAAAACATGCAATGTACCATATTAAGTACAAACAAGTTCAGCACAGAGAAATTAGAAAGTACCATATCGCTACAGTTCTCTGTGGCAGGAGGATCTCTAGTTGAAGCTGGATGATTATGACTTGAAGAAGCAACCTTTGCAAATGGAAATGCATGGCATGTTTCTTCTGCTTCCAAGATGGATGAATGGATCAACCGGTTTGATGGATTTAAGGGTTGATGACGGGCCATAACGGAAGCAATAGCAGAATCAAATGAATCACAGGTCATAGGGATCTGTTGAAGACTAGAATTTGGAGCAGGTAATGGATGGCAAAGGTTGACAGGAGTTTCCGACACTTCAGATAATATAGCACCAAAGCTCATGTTAGACAGGCAATCAACCCATGACATATTGACACTTCTGCTATTGTTCTGGTCAACCTTGTTCATGTAAAATAAAAAAAAAGAAAAATTTGAGTAAAAAAAAAGAAGAAAGACAGATAATAAGGTGGAAGATATTTGATACAATTACCCCATTTTGGATAGTTTCCTCCAACAAAAGGTGTGTGTCGACTGCTTGGTTCGCTGAATCATCCATATTGCATGGCCCATGTCCTTTGCTTGACTTACAAAGCAATTTATCACCACTGGTGATATGCTTTTCGAAACTCTTATTAGGCTCCTCGTAAGATTGTGATGTCATAGATGTCTGGCATGCTGTTTGCTCAAGATTGGAGAACCAACCATATCTTTGAAAACAAAAGAAACTATTCAGCTTAACATCCTTATCACGACCATGAAAATCTAGAAAATAAAAAAAAGCACATGCAACCAGCATAGGGTTAACAGTTAAACCTTAAACGAAACATGGCAGGGCTACCAAGTGAAGCATGCACATCAGCCGTGGTGACATCAGAGTCTTCTAAAGTCCATCTTATGCTGTTGGCCAAATTATCCAGGTAAACATTGTACGGAAAAAGCATGAGTTCTCCTGATGCCAATTTTGAACTGCCCCACTTGAAGTTGAGGTGCTTCACCACTGAAGAGATTCTTTTTCTAGTTGTTAAAGTTAGTTCCAGGTAAGGATTGTGATTATTCTGTAACATCGTAAAGCAACAACGCAAATGGTCATATGACAACTTAAATTAAAACTAAAAATAACAATAAATACCAGACTCTCCTTGTTCCCTGTGAAGTCACCATTAATCATATGCCTTAACTTCTTAAATTTACCTTCTCCAATGCTTTCCTAGTAGCTTCATCTATTGGAAAAAGCTGAAGCTTAACTTTTCCATTGAAATCTTGAAATTGTCCTTGTACAAATTTCAAATCTCCTGGTGCTGCTTCCAGGAAGCTAGTTTGCATATCCTGAATCTCCAGCTGAGGTAATTGGATAGGAGAAGTGTGAAGTTGTCCACCTAACTCAAAACTCTTTTTTCCTGGAAAAAGAAAGATGGCATTGAATGTAAACAGCATTTAATATCCTACAGCCAGAATAAGTTGCTACTCAACCCAAATGGTCATCAAGATATCTAATCACGATTCATACATTACTATTCATTAAACTGCTGGAATGGAAGGAAAACCAAATTATAATATAACATCATATGTTCTTGGTTATCTAAGCTACGTGCATTGTCATAGTTACTGAAGTCGAACATGCTGAAGAATCACTTGGAAGGGAAAAAGGCTGACAAGCAAGACAGACGTATCGGGAAAACAGCTTATGTATGACAGAGTACCTGTGATCTCCCGTTTCTGCTTTGTGATCTTTAGGCTCTTGGGCTTGTTGCAACCAAGACCTTTTTTTGCAAGACCTTTATGCTGAGAGCCAGAAGCTTTCATGATAAACCCTCTTTTGCTCTGAAGATACTAACAATTATAGCCTTCTTTAGGGATGTTGCACTACAAGATCACAAAGGTGTATTCGGTGTTTTCCTGCAGGAACAAGATTGTTAAGCTCAAAATTTTGAATGGTTCAATCATTCAAAAATTTAGATTAGATATGAATTCAACCTACCTTGTAAATTGTTCTGGATAACATATCTAAATTCAGATATTCAATTTCATATGTTAAAGGTCTAAAAAGCCAAGAATCACAAGTATTCTTGTCAGCCATGAATTTATTCTAATTTGCAGATATTTATAAACAACAGATGCAACATAATGACATAGGACTTTAAGTTTATTTTAAAAAGCAAATGCAAAGTGTCAAAATTCCTGAACTTTCTATCAAGACTACTTCAACAAGAACTACATCAAGTAGATAAACTCCACAAATGTGGATCCTCAGGGTAAAATGTGCAATTAACTCCGAACAATTCGTTACTTATCCGAAGCTGGCTATACAATTAACTTAATTCTCAGCAAAAATGAGGCCTCCCTTAACCCCAGAAGCTTTATGTTTCCATGTGCATCACTAGATCGCTGAAATCAGATACCTTTCAAACCATGAATAATGTTGTATCTCACTTCTTGCAAGAAACATACATTATGTTCTAGCTGGTTCACTTGTTATCTTTCAACATAATCCGTTCTCCTCGCTTAGAAGTCCATGTTCTTTTTTTTCTTTTTTTTCAGTTTTCAGCTGTAACTTTTATCCAGTTCATTTTCAGTTTTCAGCTGTAACTTTTATCCAGTTCATTTTCATTAGCTTATGAAATTCTTTTACATATAAATTCTTATTATACATGCAATTTATATTGTCTGGGAGCAGCAAACAGAATTAGAAAGAACAGAAGATTTGCATGGTTCAGCTTTTAGCATAGGTCCACGAGGGAAAGTGAGAATATCTCTATCATATAACAATAATGGTTACAACATCTGATAATTCACTGAAAAACAAAAGCCAAAGTGCTGTATGCAAATTCTCAAAATGCTCGGAACACGAAGAAACCCTTCTCTGATCACTTCACCAACGTCTTGTGTGACACAAGCAACTTACGTCTATGGTACAAGCCATAGAAGGACTCTGTTTTTGTAGTATATAACCAAAGTTGATTCACCTACCAATAGCAGTGACTATAAGTGGTTGGATGATAATTTATGATCTCCAACCTCTGGCAATAAAAAACCATAAATATCAGACTTACCTAATCAAAATCTTCCTTCAAAGGCTAAATGAGAGTTGCCATTGAGCCACATGCAAAGAATTATTGTACCACTCCATACATTTTGAAGCCCATTTTCACTCGTATATCTCAATGTGGAAACCAGAATGCCCTTATTGCTCCAAGTCAAAAAAAAAATCTCTCATCTTAACTGTAGAAAAGTAAGCAAGCCTGGCTGGTTTATTGCATAAAGAAAACAGGAATCCATACATCTTGATGGGATCCAAATGAAGTGCATTAATCAAGCTTATGTTGATAACCATACAACATATATTTCAACAGACTGTTAATACTAACTGTACTGTGGATGTTACACCCCGATACTACCTACTACTACAATGAGAAAATTCATTTGGTGCATAAACTACATTAAATATGATTTAAAGAAATGAAAATCTTTAGATAGGATTTATAAGAAAATTAGAACAATGTTAACATTAACAATAATCAAATTTAAATATATGAAGACATGAACATCATGGAAATTTAGGAAGGGTTTAAAAATTTTAAAGTCACGATTCAAACAATTAAATTAACATTAATCAAAACAATCTAGATTAACACGTGAAGGCAGGAACATCATGAAAATCATTAATTAGGGTTTATTAACTTTCATGTCATGAAACAAATATTTAAAACAATTAATTGAATCTAAAATATGCATCATCGTATCATACTTTTTTATTATTAAAAATCCAAAATTAATTAATATAAAAATTTGTAGAGTATTAAACAATTAAAAACATAAATCAAATATATCAAAATTTAAATTAAAGGTAAAGGAGGAAAATCTACCTAGAGTTGAAAACCTCAACTAATACATCCAGCGGCCAAATCTCCTCCCCAGCCAAGATGGATCAAATGGGAGTAGTTCACCTAATTTATAAAGGCGATGAAAAGGATTTCTAATAAGGTAAGAAATTTATTTTAATTTTATTTTATTTTAATTAAAATAATTAAGTTATTCCTTATTTGTATGTTCAAGATAGGAAATAGGAATTAATTGCTGAAATAAAATTCTTAACATGGAGATTAGGAAATTGATAATAATATTTTAGTTAAGTAATAAAAAGTTATAATGATTACAGTAGATTACATTGTGAATTTAAAAGACATGTGCTACATAGAGCTAGAAATTTGACAAAACTCATCCATCAGGGGACCTTTGTGATCAACTGATAACACTTTTGATAACATTAACCTTTTTGGATGATAACAGTTTGAACCAGCGGCTTTGGATCAAAACGTTCTATGCCAAGGCTGGTTGCAAGTTTGTAGATGACAGCTATGCACATAGTTAATAGATTCAATTCAGCAGATCTACGGACAAGGATCAATGAGTAAAAGTATATTTTGGTTGAATGTCAAAGCAGGTTAAACATTTTCTTAACGTTAATAAGTATATAAATATCTTCAAACGTATTGACAGAAAATAAAAGTGGAAAAAAGGTGAACTAGGGCTAGTTTATAGATGGATTAGTTACCCAAATGTCACTAGTCAAAAAGAAAAAAGGGACACTAGAATCTATTGATATCAAACAATTTTGGTTCAACGAATTGGGGCATGAAAAGTTTCAACGATTTTTCAACGGCTAAGAACGGCAGAATCACCCCGAAGGCATTTCAATTAGCCCCAAAAATTAAACTCTTTTCACCTGAAAATATAACGATGACATACAGAACAACCTCCGAATAAACTAATTCGAAATTAAAAGACGAGAACTGGAACGACAAAGGCAACGGAACCACACAAATCGTCACCATAAAACTACACAAAAGCTAGAAAAAAGGTACCGGAACCCTAACACAGGTCTACGAGCAAAGGGTACCAGATCCGTACCAGTACGCAATCCTCGCGTGGGTATTATTTGCCAACGAAGAACCCTAATCTCAAGAACGCGCGCCAGGCAAAACCTCCAATCTTTCCCCAAAACAACACTGGATTGAGAGAGTGAGAGAGAGAGAGAGGGAGTTGCCGCCTTCGCCTTCCTAAAGACCGCTGCTGGATTCGAAACAGCCTCTAAATAGAGCTCGTTCATCCTTAGTCGCGTGTCGAGTCCGTAAGTGGATCATGACATAATCGGATCCGGATAGTCACCGGGTAGAATCAGATCGGATCGGATCGGATCGGATTGGCTGGTAATGGATCCTGAAAACCATAATAAGTAAGCCAAGAGTTTCGTCATCAAAAACTTAAACGCTACCTAAACCCACCTTCACCTACCCACTGGCTTACCAGCACGTGGTTCTGCCTTCCTCATCTCTACCCTTCCTCTCTTCGATCGCCCATGGCGGACGGAATCGAAGAGGTGGCGGAGAGCGTCTCCGGTCTCTCCATCGGCAATCCACCCGCCGTCGAAGCTCCGAGCAAGAAGTATCGCCTCGATTCCCTCCTCCCTAGCCTCTTCCCCTCTTCTGTTGGAACGTTCCTTATTCCTCTTTGTTCGTTGTTCTCGTTTAGCGCTTTGAAGAAGGAGCTGAAGAAGAAGACGAAAGAAGAGGAGAACCGGCTGGGAGGAAGAGAAGAAGAAGAAGGTACACTTTTTTTGCCCGCTTGATTTTCTTTGAGTTACTTGCAATATATGCTTTTCTCTTGTTTGTTTGAAGCCCTAAAAGGGCCTCATTTTGCTGCTGCCTGAGAAATCTTGCACAAGACTAAATGTTCCCGGATTTTGTGTCTAATTGATTATGATGACTCGCATTTTTGTTGCAAAATTAGCAGGCTGCTGCAATGCCACAGTCGCAGAAGCCATCGGCAGTTGCTGATGATGAAGACATGGACCCAACGGTTTGTTTGACCTCAGTTTCTCCCAATCTTATAGCAGAGAAAAAAGAGATGCTAAGCTTTTTCGATTTATAGGTTCAAAACTCAGTTCAGTTATCTGCCATTTGCAGCAATACTATGAGAATAGGCTGAAGATCCTTACATCGTTGAAGGCAGCCGGAGGAAATCGTTATCCTCACAAGTTTCAAGTGTCCATGACCATAACTGAATATATCGAGCAATACAGAGTTCTGAGTGACGGGAATCACCTTAAGGATGCCGAAGTCAGTTTGGCAGGTACATTTACTTTATCATATGATTGATGTATGAGTATTAAATTAATGTGGTTCTGTTATCTCTTGATGCTGAATCGAGTTGTCCTTTGTTTAAGGGAGAATCATGAACAAGTGAACTTCTTCATCGAAGCTTTACTTCTATGACCTGTATGGAGGTGGTCTTAAAGTTCAAGTTATGGCTGATGCTAGGTACCACTTACTAAGATTAACTGATCTGTTTTGCTAATCATATTCATTTTTCAGTTTTAAGTGGAATATATTGATACAGATATCTACTATTTGGGTTGAACGTGCCAAGCATTTTTATCCTTTTGCCCTCTGTCAAAGAATTAGCCCTGAAATCTGTTAGTGTTATTAAGTTTCCTTATATGCAACATATATTCTCTTTGTTTTATTATTTGCATCAAATTTATGCCTTCTTTATCAATACTTTACTGCTATGAAATATCAACATATGCCACATTTCAAATCATCCTTTCTTTTACTAATCTTGCCACTATCGGTATCACTTTCAACTAAACATTTAATACTATTAGATGTGTTGTGGGAATATACTGCAAGGCTTTATTGTACTATTTAAAGGAAGCCTTGTGTATAACTGGATCCTATAACCATGCTGTCATGACATCTTGATTTTGTTACCCGTAAAATGGAAACTCAGTTGAAAAGTGGTAGCATTTACATCATATGGAATTGGGTTCCTTGAATAATGACAGCAAAACTGAGGCATTATGGATATATAGTGCTGTCAGTGGCAAACAACATGTACTGCTATGATTTCTCTTTAGGGAACAGTGTTTTTGCATTTTAGTATTTATCCTCTTCATGTCTCCAGATGAGGAATTTAAGGCAACTTGTATTTGTTGGTTGGCAATTGAAAAATAAATTTTGATCTTGCTTTCCATGAAATATAATGGTATAATGATGGGAAAACTAGGCTTATCACAAACACATTCCTTTCTTTTATCCTTATTTACAATATTGTTCTTTTAAATTTGTTCATGTGACATCTTTTGTTTACAACAATATGCATCTGTGATTATGAGATTTATTTATGAATGTTAATGTTAAAATCTTTTTTTTCTTCCAAGAATAAAAGAGTATGTAACTCCTAATTATTTACTTATTTTATGATGGTTACTATCTTGATTTTTCCTGCTAATTAGGGATTCAGACATGGATGAAGTTGAATTTGCAAAGTATCACTCAGGTGTGAAACGTGGTGATGTTGTTGGAATCTGTGGATATCCAGGTTGGTAGCTTTTTATTTGGTTACTAGTATTCTTACAATAATTAGTGAACTTTTCTGGTGTCCTTCTCATTATATTGGCATGCAATACTATCAAATCAAGATTTGCCTGTTGTAACTATATCTTTCAGGAGAGTGTAGATAACAACTTGTAGATTACTTGAGGAACTTTTAGTTGGGTGGGAAACAGATACACATTTGGTTATTTGGAGCAGCCAAATGTTGGCAACAATGATCATTTGAACTGTGGAAATTTGTTAACGTTGAAACTTATATTAAATTTATAGAAGTGGCAACAATAATAATGTTCCACACTGTGATTTTTGAACTAGGAAATTTGTTGATGATGAATTTAAATTTCATATAGCTAGAGGACAACATAGATTGCCTAATGATCATTTTCTTTTATGAATCGCATTAAGTGATGTACAATTTGATCTTTTAAGATGTCTTATTTGAAAGTGCCCTCTCTCTAAAGAAGTTTTATGTAAAAGCAAAGGTGGCAGGATTGATTGGTTCTTGGGATGAATTTGGATTCACAATTGGACTGATATATTGAAGAGTCAAAGTTACAAAAGGATGGACTGATATACTTAGTTTTTACATATTTCTATAGCATTGATTTTTTTATTTTAGAAAGACAAGAAAGTTGAAATTTTAAGAAATGCAATGCATTGATTAGGGACATGTCTTTGCTATGGTTTGTTGGATTAGCTACAGGTGACTTGATTCTAGTTGGTTACTGAGCAAATTGTTGCAAATTAGCTGACCTAGGTTAAAATTTTATTACACTCGTTCTGATCCATGGAAGAGGAGAGGAGGAAAGGAGTGCTATAATGTTATTACTACTATCATCTGCCATTCATTGTTTCTGCCTTCGGACCATCCTTGCCACTTGGTGCTACTATACTCACTACCATTGGATGGGAGAGAGGAAGAGAGGAGGGTGAAAGAAGAGGGGAGAGAAGAAGGAGAAAGGAGGAAGATCATGTGTTGGATTAAAAGTAGGCAAAGCCAGAGGAAGGGGCATTATGATTGTCTGATCTTGTGCTATATATCGTACAACTTAGTGATCTTGTATCTCCCTTTACCGTGACCTGATTAGATGAATTATGAATGCATCGTACCTGATTCTTGGGTGAATGCAAGGAGAGACTTTGAATTTTGAAGTTTTCTTTTTTCTCCTGTTCAAAATTATACCATATGCCACAAAGAAACAATGCATATGGTGTTCTTACTATTTTTCCGTTTGCAGGAAAGAGCAAAAGAGGAGAGCTCAGTGTCTTTCCAAAAAGATTTATGGTTCTCTCCCCATGCCTACATATGATGCCAAGACAGAAAGCTGGTCCTGGGGTTGAGAATACTTCTGTTAAGGTATAAATAATAAATCTTTAATGCCAGCATAATACTATGAGCTTTGATTCATATGATCTCATTTGAATTTTCCCTTTCCTTCTTTAAAATTTTATACTTTCCAGAAGAATGAAGGGAAAACAACACCAGTTATTTGGGTTCCTGGAATGACAAGGAATCCTGAAACATATGTTCTGAAGGATCAGGTATATGACTCTTTTTGTTTGCTGTAAAGGTTTTTATAAGTTATGACATTAGCTTTGATGATGAAATCAGAAAGCATTAAAATTGCAAATATGATTTGTGCCTTTTTATGGTATTCAGTGTTATTAAATGGTGGTGTGCTCTAAATGGAATTACTTGTCTAGTCACTACATATGTATTAGCTTAGGTGGATGATGATATCATATTATCATATTATGGATATAATCTTCTTCCTCAACTTTTTTGTATCTAATGAACCATTAATTTGCTTGCTTCTCCAAAAACATTATGTAGTCAGCATGCATTTGCTCATCAAAGATGATCAGAGCATGCTTCATCTGAAATTGATGTGTTTTCTGTAAGAATCCTTGCATTATTTTCCATTCTTCCTTTGAATCTAATCATCATCTCTCTTGTGTACTAAACAAATAAAGGTTTAGCTGATGTGCTACCTAAAAGGTTTTGTGAGGAGAAAGGAGTGATGGTGCTTCCATAAGATAAGAAATTGGAAAGGAGGGTGATATATGCTGGAACAGTTGCATATACCTATATATTGATAGACTATGACACAGTTCCTTTGTTGGAAGAATTCATCCCTTAGTTTGAACCTAGAATTTCATTATGGTGTCAGGTACATGCATGCTAAAAATGTATAGGAGAATATTTACAGCCCCTTTATGCCATAATTTAAGCTTCACTTTTTCCAATTAGATCTTTTTCAAATTTGTTGGTTTTAGATGCTTGATTTATGCTGGATAGAGCAGTTCCTTTGTTGGAAGAATTCATCTCTTAGTTTGAACCTAGAATTTCATTATGGTGTCGGGTACATGCATGCTAAAAATGTATAGGAGAATATTTACAGCCCCTTTATGCGACAATTTAAGCTTCACTTTTTCCAATTAGTTCATCTTCAAATTTGTTGGTTTTCCTTAGATCATTTAATTTTATTTCGGTCTTCTGGTTTATGTTGTCTGAATCAGTACTTTCTAGTGTCTTTGATGTTTTAAATCTCTATGTTGTGTCATGTTCCGGACACATATATATGGATTTGTCTCATATGCTTGGCTAGCACTTTTCATATTGTATCAGTACTCTGGCTTTATCTGTATTTTGTGATCCTGATAATTATTAGTTAAGAAACTGATCAAGGAGTACTGTTAAACTTTTGTTTGAATGTTGTGATGGCAGGAAACACGATATCGCCAACGGTATCTGGATCTGATGTTGAACCATGAAGTTAGACAAATATTCAAGACTCGTTCCAAGATTATCAATTATATCCGAGATTTCCTCAACAAGCATGACTTCTTGGAGGGTTGGCTCTATCCTTTTATGTACTTTATTTTGGGGTGCTCCCAAGGCTCTTTAGTTTTCCTGTAACTAGTATTGGTTTTCTAGTTGAAAACATTTATGGTGAACATGATGACTCAAACCCTTTTATATTCTTGAAATTATGGTACTCTCAATGCCCTTTACTTGGCTATAAATTAGTTTTGCTTTCCCAGGTGGAAACACCTATGATGAACATGATTGCTGGAGGAGCAGCTGCCAAACCCTTTGTTACCCATCACAATGAATTGAACATGAAGTTGTTCATGCGCATTGCCCCTGAGCTATACTTGAAGGAATTGGTTGTTGGTGGACTGGACCGTGTTTATGAAATTGGAAAGCAATTTAGGAATGAGGGCATTGATTTGACTCGTAATCCCAAATTCACTACATGTGAGTTCTATATAGCCTTTGCTGATTATAATGATCTAATGGCTCTCACAGAAGAAATGTTATCTGGTAAGCAAGTAGCATTGGCATTGGCATTCGCATTCGCATCTTAATATGTGATTCATTTCCAGTGGGTATTGAAAATATTCTAATGCTGAACAGGAATGTTCAAGGCTCTAACTGGTGGCTATAAGATCAATAACACGCAAATGGAGTGGATAAAGATCCAATAGAGATGGATTTTACTCCACCCTTTAGGTGTTTACTTGTCTTTTTAATTTAATTGCAATTTTTGGAAGTAAGAAAATTGACAGTTTATTCTTCTTTCTTCAGACGAATCGACATGATTGAAGAATTGGAGACAATGGCTAATTTAACTATACCAAAAGAGCTTTCAAGTGAAGAAGCAAACAAGTACCTGTTAGATGCTTGTGTGAAGTTTGATGTTAAATGTACCCCTCCTCAGACAACAGCAAGGTTATTGGACAAGGTTAGTTTTTAGATTAGAAGAGAAAATTAATTTTTCTATTGTGAATCAGAATTTAATAATGTTATGTGCAAGAGGCAACAAAAGAAACTAAAGAGGCAGGGCATAGATAATAGAACAAGAAAAAGAGAATAATTATATAATATGAATACAGATTAGCCATAAATCTTGATGATTCATTCAAATACATTTTGTTTCTGGTGAAAAAGGTTTGTCTTCAGGAGTTTTTTAATCTGAATTTATCATGTCTCATGCAATTTTTATTGGATAATGGAGTAAATCCTATTTGAATATTTTATTGCATGGCAGAGTAAACCATTTTGTGTTGATTGATAGCTTGTTGGGCATTTCTTGGAAGAGACATGTGTAAACCCTACATTTATCATTAATCACCCAGAGATCATGAGTCCATTGGCAAAGTGGCACCGATCAAAACCAGGCTTGACCGAGCGGTTTGAATTATTCATCAACAAACATGAGGTTTGTGACAACAATCTCATTTTTGGCAACAGATTCATGCACTGTTTTCTTATGGTGTTGGCATGTCATTTAGGTTTGTAATGCGTACACAGAACTGAATGATCCAGTTGTACAACGTCAACAATTTGCTGAACAACTTAAGGTACTGATGCAAAATTTCAGAACATCTTAGATGCAACTATAATATTTTTTTCTTTGTTTATTTTCTTTCCATTACATTGTCATACTAAGTCTGGTTCTGTAACTTGTGGACCGGGACATCAGGACCGACAATCAGGTGATGATGAGGCAATGGTTTTAGATGAAACATTTTGTACTGCTCTCGAATATAGCTTGCCTCCAACTGGTGGGATGGGGTTTGGGGATAGATTGCCTTACAACGTATTTTCACTGATTCACAAAATATAAAGGTATCAATTGTTGTATAAATTCCTTATAAAGCCATTACCATTTTTACCCAGGCCAGGCCAGAAACCTAGCTAACATAATAATGTGAATGCTGGAATTCGTGGTGCAGGAAGTACTTCTTTTCCCCACCATGAAGCCTCAGGATGAGCCTTCGACCAAAGGTATCCTGTTAACTCTGTGCTATGTTGTGAACCTAGGATTTGAATGCACTTAATGTTCAAATAATGGCTTACGATCTAATGTCATTTTAACTTTTGCAGGCTACCCTGATCTTTGACAATTAATGAGGTTATATTTATTTTGGAAAGATCTTCGAGTACTTATTCTCTCAGGTCATCTCAAAAACAAGCATGTGGACCAATTTTAGTTTTTCTTCTGTATTTCAATCGATAGTGAATTTGTCCATTTCTACCATATCTTTTCAAATTCAAGTTGGCATATTTTTTTTATGGCACGCACGTTGGCAATTGTTCTTTCAGGTTACTCTGTTCTGATCCTATCTTCATTTCTCGGGACCTGGAGAGTTGAACCTAATTGTATTGTATTGTCATAATAGTTCACATTAGAAGCATGTATCGAATAATAGGATAATGGACACTCACGGCTTTGGGTGAGACCTCAACGCTAGAAAAGAATCCCAGGGGAGGCTTTCTCCTAAACGAAAGTATGGATCAGCGATTGCTTTACCGGCATTTCAAATGAACTGTGGCCTATGGTTCCTGTCTCTTAGCCGAACGCCAATTCTCGAGGATTTTAGACTCGGCAGGAATAAACTATCTTTTCGGTTCTGCAATCATATTTATTGGGGTTGTTTACTGTCAATGGATCCAACCGCATGCAGAATCGCATTTTAACTAGAAGCAATTTGGGGCAAGTTAACGACAAATAACCTATAAATTCTACTCCTACCCCGTATGTAGGTTCATCACATTCTCAGAAATGACTTTTAAAGTCAAGCCTAGTAGAACTCTAGCTGGAAAAAATAAACATCTTCTCTAACAGAAAGTCTTGCAGGAGGATATTTAGAAGCCAAATCCCAAATAGAGAATCAACAATGAGAATGTCGAATGAGCCTATTTCATCTACGAGCTCATCTCCAATGTAGGTCGAGCAGTATCAGTAACAGAGGCATCACACTCATATGCTAACCATTCGCCATATAAGTCAAAGAGATTGACAGTGTACGAGGCTGCATGTGCAAACCATGCTTCGATAAATGGAAATTTAGCTCACCCTATCGCCTAGTCCAGGCTAATCGAACATGTACTATTTTGGCATGCAGCTCTCATGTTGGAGCTGAGAACAAAAAGAAAAAAAGCACTTACATCAAAAAGTTTGTTATATCAAGTTAATTACATATTAGAATAATTAGATCTCTTTAACATCTCAATCTTTAAGCTTAAAAAATTTATATTAAAATCTTTATAATTAGGAAAGTAAAACATATAATCCAATTTACCATAACGTGATCGATTTTATCGACAAAAGCACGAAAACGTGATCGATTTACCATAATGTTGACCAATTTACCATAATGTTGACCAATTTACCATAACGTGATCCAATTTATCATAATGTTGACCAATTTACCATAACGTGATCGATTTTATCGACAAGAAAAAAATTTTAATGTCTCAATTATGTTTTCGATGGTGACAAATGATGACGTTGCTGAGAGCCGTATGTGACTATTGTAGATAAAGAGAGAGAGTAACGATAAAATGTGAGGCAAAGAAAGAGGAGAAAGAGAATAACATAAATATATTGATGTCGATGCAGATGTCAAGTAGCCATTTTGTTGCTCTGCATTTACGTCAACATCGCTCGGCACCAATGCAAATGTAGAGCAATGTCTCTCTACATCTAAACGATGCCGACGCAGATGCATCTACAACGTCTGCCACTACCGAAAATATAATTAGAACGTTGAAATTATCTTTTTACCCATCGTTTTCGTCGATAAAACCGACAGTGTTATGATAAATAAAACTATATGTTTTATTTTCATAACTATAAGAATTTCAATATAAATTTTTTAAGTTTAATGATTGAAATGCTAAAAAAATCTAACTATATGGGGTAATTTGTAATTAATCCTATTCTAACTTACATAATCTTGACAACGGATACTGAATCATGGATCTATTTACAGACTAGTCATCCCTAAATGCACAAGAGGCAATGTTCATTTTCTTGGTTAATATTAGATGGCTATATTATCATCCCAAACTGGAATGCTAGAGAATTTTGACCATCAATTTAGGACTATCCAGATTCAACCGAGATGATTATTCAAAATAAGAGTAAAAGAGAACAGCTGTGTAAAAATCCTTTGTTGGATGTATGTTTTAAGTAAAACAAAGCCTTATTGCATGTGAACAAAGCAAAAGCCTCTCCTCAAGATCTATCATATTGATATAACTAGACAGGAATTTTAAGCAACAATGGAAGATCTAAGGAATATGCTTAATCAGGATAGGATATTTTCTCTAGAAATAAATAGGTCAGATTACTCAGATTTCTGTAATTAATTCTACGATGTTGCATTCACATGACACCAACATCACATAGATTGCTCAGAACTACCAAAATCCTCACATTCCACAAGCGTGCATGGATTTGGAAAACAACAAATTAGGTTCAAGAAATGCTTATCAATATTGATATTTCCAGGACAATACAACAGATTAACATAAATTCTCTTTTTATAAACCTTGGAGCTTAAAATTTTGAATCATGCAACTTCGCAACCTACTAGAGTACAATCTCCCTGCATCCTCTAGGAATGGACTCATAAGGCCAATCTCGCAAAAGAATTCGTGTTTATGGGGTATCAGCAATTATATGATAGATCTTCCAGATTCTGAATGAAAGAAATTCAACTTTAGATTAGTAAGACATGAGACCTAAAGTGCATTTTGACCAACCATATGATATCCAAATACGTCCAAAGCTTGCAATAGGTCACTAGCTCAAACATATCAGAGCAATGGTTAAACAGAAAGATGAATTAAACATATGGATACAACTTTTGATTGGAAAAGTACAAAAATGCTTTAAGAACCTAAGGATCCAAATATATCTCGAAATTACATTTTAAAAAATAGTATTCCACATGTTCTTCGCAATTCATTATTTGACATGATCAGGCATTCTTATTACTCCTATTATATCCCACCTCAACGATCGAAAGTCAAATTGGATCTTCAACTGCTTTTCGTGGTTCTCCTTTACTTGCAATCCATCCTACTTAGCTCACAAGACTACGGAAAAGAAAATTAAAGTAACTTCGTTTGTGGCAACTTATTAAGACTTTCTTATAAAATTTTGATGTCTTTGCCAACTTAGGCAATATACACATATACGCATGTATACTAATGGTGTCTCCCTCCCCCTCTCCCTTCCTCATTATCAAGCATTCTCAACAGTTTACTCCATAAACATTCCTACAAATTCCCCAAGATCAGTAACCGCGACTACCTAAAAACTGTGGAAGCAACTTCTTTGAATCCGAATACCTTACCTTGCACCCACAAACTGTCCATTGCCAAGATTTCGACACAACCTCTACACCATAGGTTTGGGATGTACACGAAAATGGAAATTTATAAGAAAAAGATAACCTTCATCATTTCATCCAATGGCATTAAACATTCAAGAATGATGCCTCCTTATCAAACAGGAAAGGGAACATGATATGTTTCGCGCAGATAACTCGACACAAGTGGAGACAAGATCAGAAGCTTACTGATCAAAGATTAATTCGAAGCAAGAAATATCGGAAATCAGAATGCGAAGAAGACCGACCTCGAGAACTAATCATCCAACTGCTTGAGCTCCGCCTTCAGCTGCTCGATCTTCAGCCCCATCGATCTCTGCAGCGACGTCCGCTCCTTCTCAGGCAACTTTGCCAGCAGCCCTTCGAACATATCCAGCACCGTCTTCACCGCCTCGCGGGCGCACTCCGCCTCCTCATCGAAGTAGATCGTCTCCTTCGAATCCATCGCCGCTTCGATCTCTTCCCGGGCCTCCGCGAACTTCAGGTTGATCTCATCCACCTCCTTGCTGTGGTCAAGGGGTCCTCCGCCGGTGGCGAATCCACGGCGGCCAAGACTCGGGGGGAGCGGGCATCGCATCGGGCGGAAGGACGAGAAGGGGAGACCAAGGGGGACCGGTGTGGGAGGTTTTGTGGGGATCGCGGGGAGAGAGGAGAAGGCGGAGATGGATTTGAGGAGGAGAAAGCGAGCGCTTCGCCGCATCGCTCACGATCAATTCGATTCGAGCCGACTCGGTCGAGGATTTTAAGGGTTAGGCCATAGAAGGGATGAAAGATTTCCGTCATATATTTTTAAAAAAATTATATTAAAATTTATATAATCCTAAAAATAAAATAAATAACTTCATTTATTGTAAGCCGATTGTATTAATAAAAAATATAACATACGATATCATGTACTAGATTGGTATGAAAATAATATGTGAAAAAGTAATTTTAACATTCTTTCTTTTTTATTTTATCAATAAAAAGATATAGGAGGTGAGTTGCGATAGCCATACTAGGTGATCTTTATCAAAGGCACCTTGGCACTCCTTCGTCCACATCAATTATTGGACCTCTTTAACCGATCGAGACGGGTGCATCTCCAATAAGACCTATACTTTCTCGGGGTTAGTGTTTATCCATCATTAGTACACAATAAAACCAAGAAACTTGCTCGAGTTAACTCTAAAGACGCATTTAGTCGGGTTGAGATGCATTTAATATTTTTTAAATGTTTGGAATGTCTTTGCTAGGTCGATCAAATGTGCGTTAGTTGTCTTGCTTTTTACGATTATGTTATCAACGTAGGTATTGATATTTCTCCACTTCTAGTCCTTGAATATTTTGTTTATCAATACTCTAATAAGTCTCCCCAATGATTTTCATTCAAAAAATTTTGATTCAATAGCAATATGTTCCTCGATCAATAATGAACAAGGTGTGCTTTCGGAGCCATCCTAATCTGATTATATCTCGAGAAGATATCCATAAATGTTAGCAACTCATGACCCGAGGTGGCGTCAACTATTTAGTCGATCCGAGGGAGGGGGTAGCTATCCTTTGGGCATGCCTTATTAACATCGGTATAATCAATGCACATCAATTAATTTTTATTAGATTTTTTAACAAATATAATATTGGTAAGCCACTAGGGGTATTACACATTGGAGATAAAACCAACACATAACTTGTCCACCTTATTATTGACGGCTTGCTAGCTATCAGGGGCGAACTTTTGATGTCTTTACTTCACTGGGTGTGCCTCATGTGAGAGGTTCAGACGGTGTTAGGCCACGCTAGGGTTGATTCCAAGGATGTCTTTCGATGACTACACAAAGACTTTAACATTGCTTCGAAAGAAGTCGATAAATTATAATTGTCGTGGCTTAGGCAATGCTACCCTGTCCCTTAATAATATGGTCAAGTTAGAGCTTTATCAAGAGTTACTTCGATCAATGACTCCATAGGCTCAAAGCGAGGGGTTGGCTTGTCGGGATCTTAATGGCACTAAGAGGAAATGTAAATTATTACTATAGCATTTTTAATCAATTTTAAAACTTGATCGAAAAAATAATATATTTTGAAAACTCAATTTATTAAGTAAAAGTTTTGAAAAAAGAGAATAATAATACTAAATCACAAGTAAAAGATAAGTAATGAGAGATAAACTAATTTATAGTGGTTCAGTCTTCTCAACTTATGTCCATTTGCGATCTCTCTTTCCTTGTGATAATTAATTTTCACTATCGATTTTCTTTTCAATGAGCAAAGATCAACTATCCTTCTTACAACTTTTTTTTTTCCGGTTCAAGAGATAACCTTCACACTCACTTTTTACAAAAGACCATTTACCTCCTATAACTTAATATTACAACCAAACTCAAGATAGAGGAGATTCAAACTATGCTCAAAATGAGAGCATACTTCATTATCTTATGACCGGATACTCTATTAATCAAGTCTTAATATGGTATTTATAGGCCCAAAAGACTTAAAAAATGAAGCTAAAATTTTAAATCCTCAAATTTTCGAGGTACAAGTGGCACTATCGTTGATATTAGATGGTATTATTATCATAACTTTTGATATGAATCATAAATCTAGATAGACTCTGATGGTACTACTATCATAAAATTTAAATTTTGGATGATACCGCTATCAACCTAGTTGGTACTATCACCTAAACTGATAGTACTATCGCCAATAGTATTGATAATATCCTTTTGTGTTGTTGATTGACTTAAGCAATACTATCGCCCGGGCCTAGTAGTACCATCATTCAGACCTAGTATAGATATCTTGTTTGGCCCTTTAACATGTCCAATTCTAACCTAAAGACTACTATAATCTTAGGCTCAAAATTAGTATAAAAATGACTCAAATTGACCTAGAACACTTGAATCTTAACTTAATAATTTCATTTGGTATAACATTAAAGCTTTGAACTTATCTTTTAATCTTACGACTCTTTATATGAACCTTCAAGACATTATCTTATCGCTCAGCGTATCGCTTGCTCCTTCCAACATGTTGTCTTTGTCATGACGTTTGATCTTATAATAAAAGATTCATTCCTTCTAACACGATGTTCAAACCTCTAGCATAAATTTCACCCTTTAGCATATCAACCAATCCTTCAACTCAACATTTGTCTTTTTGGTGGTTCGAGTATATTATTAAAATATTTATTACGTCACTTATCTCAAAATTATATTCGTCTAATAATTTATCAATTGATTTTTTTATCAAAATATGAGAATTAACGGTCTTCTTCTTTTTTATGATGATAATCAATTAATGGTATGGCTTTAGCAAGACTTCTCATGTCTATATGTCATCTTAAAAAAGGTACGATGAACTTAAACTCAAAAATAATAATATATATTAATTCAATACTAATCTTGAATTCAAGTTAAAACAAATTTGATTTTGTCGATATTATCATTATAACCCCAAAAATATAATCAAATTTTAAATTTTTAAAAAAATAATATTTAATCATTATCAAGATTTAATGCATAGGTTAAAAGTTATACGAGCATTATAATTCTTTTTCTTCAATACATAAGTTACGCATGAATTACTACTTTATCATCAATAAAAAATATATAAGTTACTACTTTTCTCTCTTTGCCATCAAAATAAAATAAAATATATAAGACATGAATACAAAATAGTCATAAAACAAATCTCAAATTATGAATATCGATGAGTCAAGAGAAAGATCATGATTAATTTGGATAAATCTTCCCCATAATCATTAGCAAAAAAATTAAAATAATAAGAGAACAAATAATAAAAGGTATTTAATCATACATTTTAAAGATTCAACATGTTTAATTCTCTTTTAAAAAAGTCAAATTGAATTTTACTTAGAGGCTTAGTGAAAATATCTACAAGTTGAAAATAAAATCATAATCGATAGAAAGTAAAAAAATTCTCATTCGTGTTTTTTAATAAGTGTAATTGAACATAAGAGGACTTAGTGATATAATATCATTAATTTTTTCTTGGGTGTTAATCTAAAGGAGAAAATCTTGCTTTAATACCGATCGTTAGAATCTTAATGACACTAAAAGAAGATGGATGAATTAATGCTATAGCATTCTTGATCAATTTTAAAATTCGATAGAGACAATAACATAGTTTAGAAACTCGATTGACCAAGTAAAAATTGTAAATAAAGAGAATAATACTAAGTTACAAATACGTAACTTTTGACATGAGCCATAAATTTGAAAATATATTATCATCGTAAAATCTGAATTTTGAGCATACAATCATTGTAACTTTTTACATAAGCTATAAATTTAGAAATATATTATCATCATAAAATTTAAATTTTGGATAGTAACATCGTCACCCAGTAATATCGTTTAAATTAATGATAGTATTGACGATACTATCTTTGATAGTGCTGATAATATTATTTTATATTATCGACTGACCAAAGATTAACACTAAGAAACGACAAGAGGAAATGGCACACATTGTGCAACGAGCCGACTGTGTCTAAGTCGCGAGTTAACTCGCGGTGCCAATCAATGCTCTCAATAAAAAGCCCTCTTCGCTGCGTTCCGGATGTACCGTGCGAATTCTTCTCTCTTCGTTGCGATTCGCCTCTTCATGTTGCTCTTCGTCGTTCCCGAATAATCGAAGGTTTCTTCTTCACGTTGCTTTCTTGACTGAGATCGAGGGCGGAGGAGTCGATTGGGCAACAGGGCGACGCCAAATTAGCTATTGTTTCTTAGACGGGGCGGCTGCGTCCCGAGAGAATTCCGTCTCTCGCTGTCGCGGCTGGGTCACAGGTAGAGCAATCCGTTCGATTCGTGTCCTCTGTCGATCTCGTATTTGTTTTGTTTGGTATTGTCTCTTACCGATGCGATTTGGTGGTGGAATCGATCTTGTGCGGAAAACATCAATTGATATATTTTGTTGCGGAAAACCCTAATTTCGCTTTGTCTTCCTTTTTTGCTATTATGGTAGGAAGTATTGGTTGATTTCTGAGACTTGTACGTGTAGAAGCCTTGGATGATCTTATGGAATTAGTCCGCTTTGTTAAACTTGGGTCTGATATATGTTTTTTTGATATATAGGTCAATGTATTGACCAAAAAGAGGTCCTTTTTTGCTTTTCGTGATTGTGTGTGGGGGTATTGAAGGGGATAATATGCAAATTCTAATTGGATTCAATGAATCCTTGCTCTCGTGATCCTTTTCTCGTTTGCATGTGAAACATGATGCAGTTCTCTGTTCAAGTTGTAACAAAAAGATCGTCATGCATTCGTTGCTTTATCTAGTATATATCGACATGAAATATACTCTCTAGATAAATAAAACGTGGTTTCTATTCAGGTCTACCCAAAACGTATGGTTAACCAGTCTTGATAAATGAATTGATATCTCCAATTCATTTTGAGGAGGGGGGGGCCCAAGTCAAATACAAGACCAGTTAATGATTCTAGCCTATAGCCGCATAGAGGGTAGGATGGGGAAATTGTGAAGTTTGTCTAAGATGGGAGTCAAAATGTCGATGTACAACTTTGGGAGATAGGTGTTTGGGAATAGAAATGGAAATGAGATTCTTGAATAGAAAAGCCTATAACCTTTTCTTTCTATTAAAAGTAGACCTGAATAGAAATGGGATTCTTGTGAATTATATATTGACAGTGTATGGAACATGAAAATTTCTTTCATCTAGGTAGCGAGGATGTCGACACCAGCAAGGAAGAGGCTTATGAGGGACTTCAAGCGTTTGCAGCAGGACCCTCCTGCAGGTATCAGTGGTGCTCCTCATGACAACAATATCATGCTATGGAATGCTGTAATATTTGGGTATGTTTGGAAAGAATAATTTCTTGTGGTTTTCCTTGCTAATTATGGGTTTATTTTACTGAAACCTTTTTCTTGGTTTTTAACTGCAGCCCGGATGACACACCTTGGGATGGAGGTAGGTTTTCTGGTGCTGTAGTGTCTGCCTAAGGAGTTGGAACATCTTACTGATTTTCTATTATGCAGATGACCCCTGTACCTCATCACCACATATGTTTCCCATTTTTTGCTTTTTGCTAAGTTAGTTTCACTTGTCCAGAAGTTTGATATTTAGCTGTTACACTTTGTTGTGTTCCATGGACCGATATAATTAATAAATTGTGTAGTTGTTCATTTGTATTCATATTTTATTAAGCATGTTTAATTGTATCCATGCTGGTATTATATCATAATATATACTCTAGGGAAACCAAGAGAAAGCTGCTGCAGTGCAAAATTATAAAGGTTTTCTCTAAGATCGAACAATCTCATTAGCTTAACAAATTGTGTTATAACATCTATTACAGTGAGAAGTTTTAATAATCTAATTGTTGTCAGCTTGTATAATGGAAATTTTGTCGTTATTTTTTTAATATAGCATTATGTATGCAAACGAAAGGTCATGAATTTTAATATGAAGATTGTAATGTGAAATGGTCTTTTTAAACCAAAGTCATATTTAGGGATTGTCCTTGAAGCCTAGGATGTTATTCTTTGCTGGACATGAAAGAACTTGGTATGAAATCTTGGGAATTACCAGGTATCTAAATTGCTAGGCACTTAGAATGGTCAACCAAGATACTAGGCAGCTAAATATGATGCCTTTTTTCAATGCTTAAACTTGGAATTTAGATTAAAATTTTTTTATTAGCTTTCATTCATGCGATTCTGGTATTAAAAAAAAAACCTATTATGTGGCTTTAGTTGATATCCTTTTGTTTCAAAATAATTTTTGCCAATATTTGTAAGTGCTCATTTTTTCGTGAGCTATCTTGCATCACAGACAACTTATTCTCCCAACAATCCTAGCATTTGTTACAGAATAAGTATGATGATTATTATGGAATTAGAAGAGGAAACATATAGCATCAATTTTAGATGATTGAAGTTTATTTGTTTGGATAACGAGACATAGTGGTAAGTGCATCAAGAATATTGGTTATTGGCATACCAAAGGGAAAAAAAGGATTGCAGTCCTATCATCCTTCTTCTATTTGACTGGTTTTCAGTCCATATTACGTTTTGAATTGGGGAGAGGAGATTTTATTTTCTTATAGTGTAAGCTATGATCAAATGCCTTATTCGACAACTTGTGTTTTTTCTCCCTACCATCATCCTATTGCTTGCTCATTTAATTAATTAGGATCTGGTTCTTTCTGGGGTTTCTTGTGGCTTATGTAACTAAACATGAAGTAGTATGTTGGCCACTAAAAGAAAATTAGTATGTTTGATCTTAGAATATGTCTACCATATTGTGTATTATCTAGAGCCATTCATGCTGTTAGATCATGTAGAAAGAGAATCTGCAGTAGTCTACCAAGTTAACCTTTCAGCTTGCATCTGTATTCATTCTTAAGCCTGAAATTTTTATCTAGCAAAATATTATATTATGCCTATTTGTATACTAAGAGATTTTGATATCTAATCTTTTAATCATAATTCTGTTCGAGTTTCAAGAGTGGTAAGATCTTTCATTGTCTGAACTACTATTTTTTGTGCAAATCTATGTTTGTATGTGTTGCTTTAACTTATTTCATTTTCTGTCTGCCAATTTTGTATTATATACCTGCTTCCATAAGTTTATCAGCAGTTGATATTGTTTCTGCGTTCTCTGAGCTTGAAATATTTCATCTGACCAGGAACGTTTAAGCTGACACTTCAATTTATAGAGGATTATCCAAATAAGCCGCCAACTGTACGATTCGTTTCTCGAATGTTTCATCCTAATAGTAAGTGAAGATACTGGTTCCTTTTTCTTTCATGAATGTCTATATATATGTTCTTCTTCTTCTCTGGTTGTGCTTTATTCTGCAAGGCTTGATGAGTACTACCTGTGTTATAAATTGTTATTTACACATGTAAGTTGAATGCCAAGACAAACATACTACATGATATTGTCACTAAACAACAGGACTGGGTGATATTGTCACTAAACAACAGGAGATATTATGTCTCCTTGCACATAGATAATGGATGAGCTCACTAGTCATATATAGGATAGAGTTTTATGGTATATGTTATTTGGTTATGATTTTGTCTTAGCTAATGAGAGTTCAGTTAGACTTGAGATATGGAGATTATTGCCAGACATTAAAAGTTTTAGTTTAAGTAGGAGAGTAGTAGAGATAGATGAACAAGAAGTTCTTATGAATAAATTTTAGATATCTTGCTACTATTATTCAATAAAGTTGAGAGATTGTTGAAGATATTGTTTATGAAGTAAAATTGAGATTGCTAGAGTGGAGAGGAGCAATAGGAGTTTTGGATGGTCGTTTTTTCCCTTTTCAAATTAGTAGTTCTCTTTCTTTATATTTTTTAGAGCTGTAAGGCAACCATGCTTTATTGATCATTGTGTCATGCAATTACGAAACTTGTACAAAAAGTTAATATAGTCGAAATATGAATCTTAATGTGGATATATGGGGTTACTATAAAAATAAAATAAAAATATTTTTAATTCCTGAGCTACTAAGAGAGGGTAAAATGAGGAAAAATCTTTTATGGTGATATGAACACGTACAAAGAAGGCTTAATCTATTTAGACAAGTTAGTCTATTAGGATTAATGGTGTGATTAGAGGTAGTGGGAGACCTAAGTTAACTTTATTATAAACGATGAAATATGATCTTCCTGCCCTTTTATTTAACTAGGGATGTTGCTGACAGCTCAACGGTGGGAAATGTCTCATTTAGAGCTCAACTGATCAAGGGGTTAATTTTTATGCTAATACCTCATTGCCAATTTGTTGTAGAGTTGTTTGAATGTGAAGTTATTTGCCATCACAGAGGTTGTCCTTTATTCGCTGAATTTACTGGTTGTGATCGTGGGAAGTTTAAATTAATGTTGTTATATATTGAGTGTTTAATATTCTTTAGACTAATCCTAATGCTTTTGAATGAATTGTTCAGTTTACGCAGATGGAAGTATATGCTTGGATATTTTGCAGAACCAATGGAGCCCAATATATGATGTAGCTGCCATTCTTACTTCTATCCAGGTATTAGGATCCATTATTTTCTTAATCATACACAAAAGTTTCTCCTATATTCTTGTTGAGCTTTTCTTAAAACTTTATTAGTTTGATGATCCTTCTCGCCCTGTTGTTGTGCTTTGAAATGCAAAATATATTTAGTGTTTGACATCCTTAATTTATCATTTATGTGAACTGGAATAAATAAGTGTGCCAACTGCTCAGCAATTTTTATGTTTGTTCAGGATTTTTTTTCTGCTGATTTTAACAGTAGGGACTTCGACAATTTCATTTATGTATACAAGCTCATACTTTTTGTCTAACAATGTGAAGGGCCTTGAGGTTTTCACAATAAATGATCTTGTTAGTATATGGTGGTGACTGGATGTTATAAACATGGTTGAGTGTATCAATTTTTTTTTTACATCTGATTGGTGGAGTCTTGGAAATATAACTGCAGATTTGTAACATGAGGGAGATCCTCTGAATTTCAGTTGATCTTTTTTTTCCATCTTATATGGCATTTATTTGGGTTATGCAGTCAATATCTACCATCTTACTTTTGAGGTCAGACTTCTGTGGTAGGTTAGACTCGTTGAGCTTGGTTCTACTAGGTGGATTTTGTTTTTGTATCCTCAATTATGGTAAAGTGGAGGAGAAAATTGGAAAAAATGCCAAACCTAGGAAGAACGGGGCAATGAGAAAAGGAGAGGAAGAGTTTTTTTGATGTGGTAGCATTAGCATGAGTGGTGGTGGCTTGGTGGGGAAGTTTGGTGATGAGCTCAGATGAGGCTTGTTTGGGAGGGTTGATGGATGGTGGTCTCAGATAAATATGGAAATATCAAAGTTGATGAGAAAGACAAGAAGAAAGAAGAGGGAGAAAAGAGTTCAAGGTCTAGGCCTTGCGATTTTTGTATTACGTTTGCCAAACCTTGTTTCTAAATTGGTAGATTTTGTAAAGTTAACAGTACTGGTAAATATCTTAGACATGACACTTATGGCTAAGACCTTGTTTCTAAATTGGTAGATTTTGTAAGAGTTAACAGTACTGGTAAATTTCTTAGACATAACACTTATGGCTAACCTTTATTTTACTTGTTGAACCAATAAGTCAGGTTGAAGTGGTTTATGGTGTGCTTTCTTGGGTGGAATGAAAAAATATGTTGGAAGTTTTCCAATCATATCTGTAAGGCTTGGCTTTTTTGTCACAACTTCTATGAGCTTAGTTGTTTTGAATCCTGTGTTTCTCTTAAAATGTTGTTATGGATGTCACCTAGGCTGCTTAGGGCCTTGGCACCTCACTTAAGTATCCATCCAAACAACAGCAGAACACCGTGATAGTGCACAGGAAGCTACTTAAAACTCCCAAGGCCTGCTTTTTTCTCTCTAAAATGGTTGTTTGTTACAAATAGTTGTTACTGGAGGGTAATAGGATTTGACTAAAAATTGAGAATGTTTTTCAATTTGAACATTGGAACAATAGCACAAGGTTTTCTTTATCAAGTTGTTTGAAATAGTTGTTTTAGGTACTTTTTTCGGTAAACAATAAGATGAATCAAATCTTTTTACTGTGAACATAGTATCTTCCATAAAAACACCTTTTAGCAAACACTGAAGGAGTCTCACGATTGTAGTTTAAGTTTCAATATGAAACAGTGGTTGTTAAGATTTCCATCTCCGCCTAGGACCACCGAGGCATTTGACAACTTTGACTTGTCACAAGTAGTCTAATTGAGCTAATAATTATAGTTATCTTAGTAGATGATAGCTTGGGTTATCTAAGGTCCATCAAAGACTAGTCATATGAGGATGTGCTACTTGCTTTAGAATGCTGAGCAGCTGGAGATTGGGATAGCTGATGTCAAACAGATATAGGATAATAATGTTAAATAAACTCTTTTCTGAGTCGTAAATCAGCATTTCATATCAGGATTATTAGCAATGAAGTTCATAAATACTCAACTTGGATTGGGATAATTCATAAGTTTACAATATTTGATTAGATCAATATTCATGGCTCATAGATTACATATAGATATAATTCATGCATAGTTTTGTTTCTACATCCTTGTTCTTGTAAATGGCTTACTGGAATGATCTTAGGGTTTATTTGCAGTGTGCAACATCTGTGAACAAGTTTATATTCTTAAGGATACAGGGATGGCTGTAGCATTCATATTTTTTCTATAGGGGGTCATGTTTGCATCTTATCAGCTAAATTTGCAGACAATAAATAACAATTTTTTTTTTTCAAAATGGATTGGTGGATGTTTACACTTTAGTTGGTGAGTATATGCACTGTACCTGTGTAGTTATGACGATTTGATGATCACTCTGTATGGAAGCATATGTTACAACATCCTCTGGGTCAATACTTTTTATCACTTATCTATCGAAGCTGACAAAGGGATCAATCATCTACTAACAGTAGAACCAAATTTTTGGTGCAGTCTTTGCTCTGTGATCCTAATCCCAACTCGCCTGCAAATTCTGAGGCTGCACGGATGTACAGTGAGAACAAGCGTGAGTACAACAGAAAACTGCGTGAGATCGTCGAACAGAGCTGGACAGCGGATTAATGACAGAGTGCATCACACACACGGGGAGAGAAATGGTGCTTGCTTTATCCTGCAGTTGTATGTTGCTGTCTGTAGTAAAATGGTTTGCCTTTGTGCCTGAAACATTGTAATCCAACACGAACCACCCATTTGGTTTATTTTGCTTGCTGTTGACTTACTCATATCTAGCTTGCTTCTAATCATATACATTTTCACCTTACTGGTTTGCTTGTTCTGTTGAGCCTTGTTGATTTCATTAAATGGTTTTAACTTTTTTGAAGCAAGATCTATGTTGGACGAGTGCTCCGTTGTTCTGTTTCTAGTGGTTGATTAATGTATTTTTTATACCTTTTCTATAGCTTTCTATCGGTTAATTAATCAAAGTCTGAACAATGAGTACCTTGCTGTCGCTATTAAATCGATCTCTCATCTTATCGGACTCTGCCCTCCATCCAAACTCATGGCAGAGAAAATTCCACGAGCTTCCGACAGAGGTAGACAGTGAAATAATATTGATCAACAGCCTAACAAATCGATACAGTAATCGTAGGAAATGATGTAAGAACCTATATATTCTGATATCACTATATAAAATAGAAGACGACATGAAAATGACAATACACCAAACAGTAATACCATATGGATGCTTTATCAAACCAGTTTTAACCCTATCGTACACGGCAAAAGAAAAAGTATAGAAACCTGAATGCTTTAATTGACGTCCGTCCGTCCGTCCGTCCGTCCGTCCGTCCAAAGCTTGTAAATTGTCCTGCTTTTACCAAATAACACCATTGTCACTGACCAGCAAAGAGAAAATTGTCTCCCCATCAAACGATTACCAAGTTAAATCATCCCACATCAAACAGGTAAATAAGAAACAATGATAAGTCAAACAATATAATCCTTTACTGGACTGATATCTTAAATCACTACAAAGAGAACACAAAAATTTGACGGTCACATCATCATCCATCATAACTTCCCTAGTTTATAAGCAACAGGAACCATTCAACCCCAAGAGATGCCGCCTTCTCCAATATTTATAAGCGGTGTATATTTCCTTTCATACGAAGAAATAAACAAGACGGTGCTTGTCCTCTATAAAAAATGATCGGTATACAGTCATAGCAAGTAAAAAAGAATTGTGTACATGTGATGTAACAATTGAGTATATAGGCATGCAACAAGAAGCACGGGCAAGATCCGCGGCAAATTCGACATGGGAATAAGGGGGTCGGCACCGATATGAGAAAGCTTTACAAGCAGGATGAATCACATTAAAACATCAATCTCAGAAGCACCATTAGATGTTGAAATCAAACATTGATATCAGCTCTACTTGATTTTGTGCTGCCCATTTCAGACAGCCCAGGGGTTGAGAATCTGTGGAAGCTGTAGCTCTCAGGCACCGACATAGGCTGCTGAGGATAGAGTGTAGGTGGTGGTGCAAGGTTTAGCTGAGCAGGAAGTGGTGGAAGCACACTGGACTTGTAACCTTCATCACTTAAACTGCTAGAGAAAGGTCAACATCAGTATCATAATAGAACAAATATATGGAAAAGGAAAACAAAAAAACGATAGCTATGAAGGCGATCCAGGTGGTGCTGGCTTCTCATGATATCAAGCTGCCCCAGTAGCAAACAGAAATCAGCATGGCAAAACAAACACTAACATAACAATCACAGGAAAAAAAACTTCCGGAGTACCTAATCTTTAGAACTGCTGAACTGGATAATGTGATTGTATGAGGCCTTCAGGGATGATCAATATATTAGATTGAAACATGAAAAGAAGTAGAGGATCTATTAAAATCATATATTGAACCACACAATATGTTTCAAATTGTGTCAAGAATCTTTCGGTATGACTAAGATTATGATCCAGAAATACCTGATTAAATCACAAAGTATTTTTTTATATAAAGCCTGGTAGATCACAACTTCCGTGAAATCTTATGAGTCATTTTTTACTTTAAATTGTGGATTTCTTAAAGGTCTTATAATTTAATTGTAAGTACCGTATCAGAATATTAGCAGGTGCTCATATTGCAGATACAGGACAAACCTAACATGCATTCGATCAGGATTCTTATATCTACAATCAGGCTTGTCTGGATCTGCCTATTATTATCAATTACTGATCATTAATTTAAAAAAAGAAGCCTCTTTCATTCAACCAACACCTGCATCAGGGCCTAATACTTTTTTGAGAGAGAAACATTGTGTCCAGAGAGGAACTCAATTAATGTGGAGCCATCATAAATGTTGTGAAACTGAATAAATTAGGCCACAGAATTAGTCATACCACACACACACAGACAAAGAAATATCTGTATCATAAAGTACATCACAGAATCCAAGCTCGAGATATGGATACCATTGTTTTGACTTTTAGTCAGAGTAAGAACAAAATTGGAAGTCCTTGAGGAGGTTAAATCCATAGGTGAGATGCAGAAAGATAAATTTCCCAAATTAACTAAAAGAAAATGGCTAACAAGAAGTAAATGCAAGGACTACTTGCTTTTGCATATGAAGAACAGAAGAAGCAATAAAGGTAAATGATCCTACAACAACTTGATATTTATTAAAACTATACCTCAATCTTCGGTGAAGTTGATTATCATCACTTGAATTCTCACTTGTAAGATGAAGCGAGTTTTGGAGTGGGCTTATGGACCATGGACTAGGACCCAGTAGTTCATCAGAGAAATATCTTCTCCTGATCAACTGAAAAGACAGATGACAATGTTAAAGAATAAGAATTATCACAAAACAATCTACAGGTCAACATTAGTTTATTGATACAGACCATACGAAAAAACTTAATCACAGCTTCCTTGTCAAATCTGGCTTCTTTGGCAGCCTGGAGATAGTTAATAGAATTAGGAATAATCCAAGTGCAGACCAATTACTGACCACACACATAAATATGCTGTTCCATGTCTCAAGAATCAATCAAAGAAAATTGAATGGTCGAAAACAATAATGGTATATGCTGAACAAAGATAATTTTCCGCCATGATTTCTAAAAATAAATTAATGAAAGCAAAAGGCAGCTCCAGCTAAACCTTGACAAGATACCAAGGGTTGGAATATTCTCATATAACATAGTACGTCTACATACGCTAGATAGAAAGGGAAGAGTTGGAATTGTTCTGGAGGATTGAAGTTACAACAAGCTAAGGCATCAAACAAGGATGGGCAGATCATGGTCTACTGTTATGAAAAGGGAGTCCTGGAATCCATCTTAAAATCATAGTCATACAGCAAGGAGAGAACAATTGAAAGCTTAAAAAGGCTTCCATGATATCATGGCATACTAGCCAGAGAGCAGAGTCATCAAAAAACAGAAACAACCAATTTAACAGGATCAGGATAAACCCAAAATAGAAAATAAACCAAACCAACTACATGGAAGAGGAAGAAGATTCATTGAACCTTTTGTCCATAAATGACTTCTACCTACCTACAATCTTGCAAGGCTCAACTATTTACTCCAAGAGTAAGAGAACGATCAGAACAAGTGCAAGAAAGGCCAGCATGTTCTCCCCTTCTCGTAGTGACACAACCAGATATCCTTCTAGCCTATTTTAGATGCTGATATTTATTCATATTGCACAAAATGCTTAAATGTAAGCTAATATTATATAAGTTGATCCAACCCAACAACATCTCTTAATTCGGTGATGATATCAATTACTTTTTGCACATGACATAGATCAGATATAAATTAACAGAAATAACTATAGTATCAAGTGTCAAGTGCTTATACTGATGGCACGTATTATTAGACATAAAATCATTAAAGGGTTTTTAGAAATAATAGGGAACTATTAAAGGTATTACATTTTATTTGCTATTCATCTTATCATCAAAATTAAAAAAAAAACCATCAAAGGTTTCATGTCAATTGTAATATAGAACAGTAATTAAAAAAGGGCGTACCCAGTACACGAGGCTCCCGGCAATGCGGGATCTGGGGAGGGCCAATGTACGCAGCCTTACCTTTAAATATTTAAAGAGACTGTTTCCGTGACTCGAACCCTGGTCTCCCAGGTCACAAAAGAGCAACCTTACTGTTGTACCAAGACCCACCCATAGAGAAACAGTAATTGCAACTGGGAAAAAGGCAACTTCATTGCAGAAAAGGCCTAAATTGCTGATAAAAAACTAATTAACTCAAGCTTCAAAGTAAAACTTCTTACTGCCAAGAGGCCTGAACTGCCTGGAAAACTCTCCGCCAATGGAAGTTCTTCACTAGAAGGAAGCAGGCCTTGTTTCTCAACCCACTGGCGAGCAACATCGACAAGATTGCCGCTGCTTACCCTTGTACCCTCTTTGGCAGAAATATCAGTTTTGTTACCGATAACTAAATAAGGAACAGGAAGGCCTCCAGGACCACCAGATCCCAAAGGAGCTGAAAATGTACCATTTGCTGCAATCTCAGCAGCCCACTTGTGCAAGTTTGTCTTGGTCCTTCTTTGAGAGAGGTCGTGAACAAATATAACCCCTACAAAAGAGTTTTAAATAAAAGGTGACCAGAATTCATGTACTCTCAGCAGATACACTTTTGTAGCAAGTCAATGCAAACAAAAAAGAAGTGTATTCATAGAACATATCAGTTTCCTTTATTACTATCGAATATCATACATGGAAAATTGATGATCGTCAGACAATCCATAATCATAAGGTCAGGCTTCTATGCATGTGATTCCTTCAACAGCCCATTCAACTTAAAGAAATACATTGTCCTGAGCCTGGACTATAAGATCAATCATTAAAGTTAAAGAACACAGAGAGCATGCTATTTAGCTCCAATTTAATTGGTGCCCTGGATGGAAATAGCTTTTCTATATCAAAATTGCTTTGGCCCAAACAAGTTCAAGGGCTCATCAACCTTAAAATCACAGAAACCAGAATTTTCCAACTAAATCAAGGTCCAATTAAATTCTTAAAAAATATCATTTTACCATGAGAAATGCAAATAAAACAAAAAAATACCAATTAGATTAAATTTAGCAGGTAAAGGATATTAATCAATAGGATACAATTAAAAATAATTTAGCAACATATTTTTCACCTTTTTTTGGTCTTGAAGACATAAATAATGATGACAATACCTACAAGTACAATATTTAAAAGCTATGACAATATCCTAAGTACAATAAAGCTATGACAAATCAAACACTGGTGACTTGTAATAATAGACCACTGACGATTTGAGACACAAAAACTTACCATTAATTTGTGAATAGAAAAGAGATCGACAATCCTTGTAACGTTCATGTCCTGAGATATCCCAAAGCTCAACAAAAAAGTCTCTGTGTGTGTCACTTTTTATGCTATTAGAAGAGCTGCTAACACTTCCATAAGAAACATGCTGGGCATGATATCATTAAGACATTGTGAGCTAACTTTGATGAAAAACATATGCAAGTTTTGAGAAAAAGAAAAAGAATTACCTTCACACCCACTGTGCAGCCAACTGTTTGAGAAGGTCGAGCAATGGAAGAACCCTTCAAGATTAGGTGTACTAGGGATGTCTTTCCAACACCTGACACAAGATCAAAGATCAAGCTGAAGTGGTAAACTACAATGACATATATCCATATATAAGCACACTCCATGCAACAAAACCCCCCAAAGATGTTCATGAATAAGTTGTGTATGAAAGAATGCAAATATATGCATTCATCAGAAAACAATTGAGTAAATTTAAATGGACCAATTTGCATGGAAATCAAGATGTGAGGATTATTTGGACAAAACAACATTTAAAAATCAGACAATCGCTTGATAGTCGAAAACTAAGAGTCTCAGATGCAAAAGGAAAAGGCAAATGACCAGATCCACTAAAATACAAACTCTGAGCTTCTACAAAATCAGTTTGTGAAACATTGCACAAAAGGGATAAAAAACCCCACACATCTATTGAATTCTATCAATTGTATTCACTGACAATAAATTTGAACATTGGCTGTTACTGAAACTATATAAGAATTTGAATATTTGTTATGATTCTTAAAGTATATCGAGTAAATCTCAAAAACCCCTTTTAACAAGAGAACTGAGAAATTATTATTTTGTCAATAGTATTCACCTAAGTGTCTTCTTCAACAATCTATCATGAAACAACTCTACTCCAGCAAAAGGATAATCCCTCCACGATACTGACACAGAAGAACATTCAAAAACAAAAACCTCACTGCAGACACATATAACTAGCTGCAATATCAATTTACACAAACAATGAAGGGAGTGCTTAAGTTTCTAATAATGATCTCAAGTATCACTGACAACTAAACATACTTGTATAATCATGAATATGCATATTCCCATACTTGTTGTAGGAATAATTAGAAAGAAATATGCAATAAATGTAGAGGCACTCGCAACAGCCAACAAATAGACTGACTAACTATCCAACGATCAGCTCAAGTTTGTTTACAGCAATCCAATACCTGCGTCGCCGACGACGAGAACGCGGACCTGGCCACAAGGAGGACTACCGTTATGCTCCCTACTACCAGTCTCCTTCTCCCTCTCCCACCAAAACATGGTGATCACCACCAAATCCTTCGACCAGAAGAAACGCCTCGAAGAAATCCAGGATCGAGATCAAGCGCCCTAAAATTCAAGACGGAAACGACGGGTTTCATTTCATCTCATCCAAACTCCACAAGCGCCCACCCAAATCGAGCAGCATGCGAAGATCCACCGACAAAAAACCAACAAGAGACCTAAATCTCGACGGCGGAAGTTTCCGTTTCGCGATCGAACAGGAACGAGGTGCCCCCAAATTGGCGAGACGCGAGTCGAGACGAATCGGATGCTTCGGGAATCGATAGAAATGGGTCTGATTTGGACCTCAATGGGTAGATCGGAGATTTTAGTTCTCTTATTTCCCTGCTTAAGTATTTTTATAATATTATTTGGGCGAATTCGAAAAAAAAAAAAAACAGTTTTCCTTTTTTTCCTTAAACAACGTCCCCTTTTTTTTATTTTTGGCTTTTTTAAAAAAAAATTATTACTATTTATAATCTCCTAAGATGTCGTTATAGGTAGACATAAACACTCTTATCATTTTTTTTCTTTTCTTTTTCTTCTTGTAATCATAAATAATTAATAGCGACAAGTTGCGAGCGACGATAGAGTGATGAGGAGTAGCATTGACACAATTAGAATTTCGATGAATTAAATAAGAGATTACGAGTATAAGGATACGATGGGTAATTGAAGAATTATAAATAATATAATTATATTTTATCATTTTATAGGGGTTGACAAAGGTAAGAGATTGTCAATAGTAAATCTTTTTAAATATTAATAAAATTTATCTTTTATTTTTTATAATAATTTTTTTCTAGGGTTGATTCGGAGAATCATTCTATCTAATTAAAGGGAACCAAATTAATAGTAAAGAATAATATTGATAAAAATAAAAATATATAATATAAGTCTTTATTTTAAAATAGCATTTACTAAATATTAAAATTACATTCTATTAAAACTATAAACTTAGAAAGAACATTATTTATTATTAAAAATGTAAACATCCATAAATTTATGTTGATAAATTATTTTATAAACATTAAGCAGGCTAATATTTAAATTTTGTTTAAAAAGTTCATGTTTAATAATTTCTAAAGTTATTTAATGAAAAACAATCCAAAAAACATAGAGACTTTTTCTTTTTCTTTTTTTTGGGGTCCATCAGACTTCAAAGAGACAAAATCTTATAGTAACTCTTTAAAGCACATGCCCATATTGACAAGCACAAATGGTGACATGTTAGATGACAGTCAAGTTTCTGAGCCAAGTACCTCTTTATTTTGTTTTGTTTGGGCACTTAATGTGTCACAGGATAAACCAAGACATCAAAAATGGGGGAAGAAGGAGAACAGATGAGAAGGCCATCAAGTAGTAGCTAAATAATGCTTTTACAGAATTTGGATCCATTCAAAGTTAGTTCTACATCTGATTCCAATATGAAGCATGAGAATGGTTTGCAGACTAATACTAGCGTGCATTGGATCTGTATCTGTACCTTCTTGCCCAGAACACAAAGAGTAGAAAGTTGACGGAGCTCAGAGCACACATGAGCCAGTAGAACCGCTCGAGGTGGTAGTGATTCAAGCTTCTCCCCGACAGCCATGGCTCGTGGTGTCCGCTACCCGTCACATCGTTCACGATGGTTACCAGTACCGAGCTGAGGTAGTACCCCATCGCCAGCGACGCCCACGACAGCGACGTCGCCAGCGAGCGCATCCCCGCCGGCGCCTCGCTGAAGAAGAACTCGAGCATCCCGGCCAGCGTGAACAGGTCCGCCGAGCCCAGGAACAGGTACTGGAACGCCAACCAGAAGAAGGAGATCGGCAGTGGTTCGGTGGAGTCGAGCAGGCCGGAGTCTCTTGCCACCCTCTTCCTCTTGACCTCGACCAGCGCCGCCACGGACATGGCTACGACCGAGAGCGCCAACCCGAAGCCTATTCTCTGTAGCTGCGTGATGCCCGCCTCGCTCTTGGTGACCCTGCGTGCGAAGGGGACGATGACGTGGTCGTAGAGCGGCGCGAGGACCATGATGAAGACGATGGGGAAGGTGGCGAGCGAGGCCGGCGGCACGGAGAGCCCGCCGACGCGAGTGTTCGTTGTGGCTGCTTGCTGGATCGAGAAGGTGGAGAGCTGAGCTAAGCAGCAGCTTAGCGTTATAGTAAAGAGGAAGACGGGCAGGACTTTGACGACTATCTTGACATCCTCGACTTCTTCTACGGTGCACAGAAGAGCTCTGTGCGTGGGCGTTCCTTCCACTGCTCTGTTGAGGCACTTCAGTTCTCCATTTGGACCTTCGGCGTCCATGATATCTTCTTTGCTCTTCTCTTCTGCCTTCCCCTCCTCCACCTCGGCAGTCCTCACAGGGCTAATTGGCATCATGTCGACCACGGCATTTCTTACGTTCTGGTTACAACCGCGGTTCGTGGTTGCAGCAACCAAGACCTTGGCTATGGTGGCGAGAGGACTTCCAGCTGGAATTTTGTTCCTGTAAATTGCGGATCCGGCAAGGAATACAGGGATGGAGAGAAAGATCGTGATGGTGGAGATGCCCAAGCCCCACTGCCACCCCAAGTTGTCTTCCACCCACACGACGAGCGTGACGGCGATGAGGCCACCGCAGGAGAGGCAGAACACGAAGTAGTTGAAAAAAGTGGAGCGGGCGTTGCGTCCCCGGACGGTGTCCTCGTCGAACTGCTCTGCGCCATGGGCAGGAAGCGACCCCTTGATCCCGCCGACGCCTAGTGCGGTGAGGTAGAGGCCGGCGAAGAGCATCACAGCGTCGCCGCCGGAGACTTCTCGGCATGGAGCGAGGGAAGTGTCCGAGATTCTGCAGGGAGGCGGCTTGAGCGCCGGAGATTTGGCTTGCACCGTGAGGATGACCAGTCCCTGTTACGTTGAATCAAGCTTGAGGGTCAGTATTTGTCATCGCAATCTATACGGTGAGAGAAGAGTCGATCTACTAGAAATTAATGTGACATGAACTCACCAAGAACTCCAGAAGAGCACTAATCAGGTAGGTATGATAGGCGGTGAAGTAGGCATCAGACAAGAAGCCCCCAAGCAGGGCCAGGAGGAAGGCTGTGCCCATAAAGTTGGTGACTGTGGTGGCTGAGTGAGAGGGGGAGAGGTGCATGAACTCTGCCAAGTAGGTGACTAAGTTGCTTGCATTGGCCAGAAATGCCATATTCGCCATTATCTCCACCACTGCACCAAGTTGCACATTTCAATCAACAAGTCTGAACAAAAAACAAAACAAAGAAAGACAGAAGAGTAGTCTCTTGTTGTTTTCATGGCATTAGCAAGAACAGCTCACACAACAACAGATGGAAATTGGACAACCAGAAGCAAATTTATCAGTTGTTACAGCTCTGGATCAAGTTTTACCAGAAGTTATGCATGGAGAACTCAGCAAAACAAAGCTGTGAGATTGAAAGGAATGAATTGAAACTGTGCTGCAAGTACATTAGTAATCAAAACTGAAGAATTAGAAGCTTTTTTTTTGTAGGGAAGCTTACCCAGCACAAAGGAGGCTGCAACCATGCCTCCATGTCTGCTTCTCAAGGCAGGTTGGTTCCTCCAATCCACATAGCCAACCCATCTTTCAGAGTCAATCACTTCTTCCTGGCATGAAAATGATGAGAATGATGAGGAAGATGTTGAAACCAGAGAGAGATGTAATTAGCCAACCATTTTGTTTCTGCTTTCTTTGACTTGGCGAAGAAGATGGAACAATCCAAGGGACTATGGAGAGAGTTGGGATGGATCCTTATTTAAAGACAGAGAAGGGCCTACTACATAAGAGAAATGTGTAGACCTACCAATCCTAACATGGACAATGACTGGTTGTAAAAGAATGAGTCTTTTCAACAGTCCATTCTTCCTATCCTTTAATCTTTTCCACTTGAGTGAATCTTTTAGATTTGCCTCCTTCCTATCCTTTGGCCATTTTCTTCTTTTGTTTACTGTTCTTTTGATCTCAAAAAGTTGCAAAGGTCACTCCAAAACTGTTCATCCCATTTTCCCTTTTCATCTCAACTGCCTACAAAAGTCATGAAGGTAATGTCATAAAAATACCCTAAATATATAGAATTTGCATTCAATAACCTATATTAAACAAAAAAATGAATGAATATTGTAAGACTGATATAATCAAATTTAGCAAACATTTGAGATGAAAAGTGATATTATGAAATAACAAAATTTGCATTCATGGATCTTTTGGATCATTCATTCATCTTATATTTCATATTTCATATCGATCGTAGATTTATTTTGAATAAAAAAGGACATAATATATTGAGAGTAACTTATATAGAAAAATTATTAAGGATCATCCATAATCATCTATCATACTCCCACTTTATATCTTGACTATAATAAAAAAATTTCATATAGAAATCCGAAAAGGCTAAAATGAATAATATTACAAAAAGGTTCTTATTATCTTATGTTGTTTGGATATATAGATAAATCCCAAGGAGAGATAAGTACTCATGTCCAGATTTAATGTAACACCCTGTTGCCATGACCATAGCATTCATAGCTTGCTGCTAAGACATTGTGTAACCATGGGACTTTTTTTTTCCTTAACTAAAATATTCTATAATTAGTGTTCTGCTTTGCATTAGTTTTTTTCTTTGTTTGTGTAGCATGATTAATAAAAATTAATTGATAATTTTTTTCATTAATTATGCAAGGAAATAAAATTTATTTCTAAATCCTTAGGAGAACCCTCCCTCTATTCTCATATAAGAATGATATACTTGAGTATTATTATGCCAAAAAGGAAAATAATGTTATATTTTTAAAATCATAATGTTTGGTTTATAATACTATTTTAATTAGTTTAAAATCCTAATTATTAATAATAAACAATAATTAGTAAGTTTTATATCTTAAAATAATTGGGTGAATTTAAAAAAAAAAGTCTATAGTTTTGAAAAAATCTTATAAATTTCTCATCCTTGCATAAAAAGATCATTTTATCCCTATTTTCATTGAACCCACTACTGTCCTCACCTCCCGCCCGCCTTTACAGACCTCGTTGGCTCCCATCAAATCTACCCTTGCATGTCTCACTCATTGCATAAGTAATCGTTGACTTTTGTCACCCTAATTTCTCTCCCCTCTGCCTCGCTAGACTTGCCCCGTGTTTATGGAGCTCGTTGGCCTGCACCAAACTTGCCCATACATGCCTCGTCCTTGTCGTCCTTACCCACAACACAAGTGGCCAATGATGAAAGCATAGACAAAGGGGACTACGGTTGTGGAGGTAGGATGGGTCCCACGAAATAGAGGGAAGGGGAGTTTGGGCGACGACGGCTAATGGCCACTTGTGCTGCAGACGACAATAGTGAGATCGAGGCGTGCAAAGATAAGTTGAATGAAATATACGAAGGTAGGGGTAGGATAATATCTTTATTTAAAAAATATATACTGTGATAATTTTTTAAAGTTGGGACTCTAATTAGAAATGTTTCATATTTTTTTATCATAAATTCGTCCAAATATTATTATATTTTTATAATCATGATGTATAATTTATAATATTATTTTAATTGCTTTTGCATGAAGCTACCTGATCGACCTTCCTTGATTGAAAGAAAGGTCAACGAGAACAGCTTTTATATAATCATGATCTACTTTGCATTCTGCCACACGAATCCCCTTCCCATGAATTGATCTACAAAGTTATTCTGAAATCCAACACACTGTTCCTCAAAATATTCCAAGTGTTCAAAATATAATATGGTGCAGTATAGCACCAGCTCTGCTATGACAGTGAGAGTTCATATTGTGCTAGGTTTGCACCAATAGTGAAGGACTTCGAACATTGTGAACACTTGATTGGGAAAGAAAGAAAGAAGAAATATGCTCTGAAGTTTCACCATGCTTAAAATGTATATCCTCCTTTTCTCTGATTGACTTGGGAATCTAAATTCCTAAAACAAGCACACAAATTGCTCAGGGTATGACACAATGGACAACAACATGATTTTTTTAAGGTGATGAACCAAAATGATTGTTGAGATGAAAATGGTTTGAGGATATATTTTCTTCCCCATTATAATTGTATTTTGCAACTAGAGATAAGCATGAGGAAATAACATATAAAATTGTTTACAAAATAATATGAAAATGACAAAGAGTACCACAGTTAATTATTTTTTGTGTGAGTTAAGGTTGCATTTGACTTTAGGTGAATCAGCACTTGTTTCATATCTGTTGGTGTGTGTAATTAGTGATGGCCTGCATATTATTGAGTATAACATGGAAATATTCCAAACTATTTTGAACAAAATCTATTTGATTTGTCCATGAGATAGACTTTGTTGAAGTTTATGAGGACAGATTGTGCAGTGAAGATTGAAAAGGATTTAGCATCATTCCTAGAAGAGAGGCTTTTCCATGTCAGTGGTGGATACAGTCTCTTCTATATATGAATGCAAGCAATTGTTCATATTCTCATGCAGACATTCTGCACCTGTATGGATTCATTGCACAGTATCCATGTCAGTGGTGGATACAGTCTCTTTTATATATGAATGCAAGCAATTGTTCATATTCTCATGCAGACATTCTGCACCTGTATGGATTCATTGCACAGTATTAGAATTGAAACATAGTGGACTTGGTGGGAATTGGACCACCGGCTGGATTACGACCACCCATCAATCAGAATTAAAGTTCATATGGTGGCTATTCTGTTCAATTATGAAACATTGTCGTCCCACTGAGTTCTCTGGACCATAAATGCTTTACAACTTTGCCAAATTCTAATGCAAGATGCATTTCAGACCAAATTAATGCAAAAGTAATTTTAACAGAGATGTTTCTCTTGTCCCAACTGCTAGCCAAAATAAATATTTCATATTCTGTCAAAGATGTTTATATTTTATATTAATTTAATAAAGACTAATGAATGTATATTATTAATATAAATTTAAATATCTTAGATCAAATATTCAGTTTCAAGAGATCAATTTTTTTATTAAATTAAAATATAAGAATGCAGATGGTATGATAGCCGTCGTAGTATTAGAGACGACGAAGGACCGAATAGGAAAGTATTGATGGGTAATCTTAAATTTCGGAGTTCAGCCAGACTAGAATTCCTAATAGCTTAAGTCAGAAACAGATAATTAACTTAAACTTATCTTGACTCTACTTTGGATCTTCCCGGCTTCTGAATCTAATGACCTGCTTTAACTTGATATTTAAGTTACATCCTCTATCTCATGCAACTTTTGCAAAGATATCACTTTATGCAGCTGTTGTCATTTAATGCTTTCTTTTGCCATCTGCATCATGCTGCACACATAGCATGGCCTTTATGCTCACTTAATACAATACTATGTTGATGCTTAATAAGCATGCATAATTTCTCAGACAAATCTTCTACTTGATTAGCTTCTCTAAATACATAAAGGTAGATCAATACTATGATAAGCTAATGATGGCAACTTCATAGAACTTTTTGATATCTTTACATGTCTTTTTGACCCATGAAACACTTAGTGTCAAGTTCATATCACGTAATCTTATTTTATGTCCAGATTTCAAGTGGCAAGTGTTGCTGCAACCAGTGCAGATTGCACAATGTTATCCTCCTTTTACTTTTTTTTTTTTTTTTGTGCTTGTGACATTCTATCACCTTTGGATAATTCATTTTTTAGTCTCATCCTTGTTGCAGCGTGTGTTCTTATTCCTCTGAGTCACTGTCAATATGACAAGATCATTCACCTAAATCCAATGCTCAACAAACATGACCATCAAATGCCTGCTCTTGACTTTGCTAAGCAGCATGATTCTCACAGCTGGGAGTTGAGTTGAACTCGGCATTGAAGTGCAGAGAATATCCACGGACTTAGCTATCATAACAGGCAAGAATCACAACAGAGAATTGTGGATAGTATGAAACGCATTTCACATCTTGGACGGTGGAGAGGAGAAAACAAGGCAAGAAATCATCCTTGAAAGATCTCTCTTTTCTTTTAGCTTCGGTCTTTCGGTGGAATGGTGAGATAGTCAATGAAAAGGCAGAGAGTCTGTGAGGAGAGTTCAAGTCAAAAACGCTCTCAAAGCTTTCGGTTCACCTGAATCCAACAGTCCAACACTGAGTACCTAATTGAAGTCCAACACCGTTCAGTTCCATGTAGTATCTTCCAAGCTGTGAAGAGCAATTGACAAAGAAGGTCACACCATTAGAGGCATTGAGCCAGAACATGTGAAGTTTAATGCAAATCAAAATCAAGGTAAATGACCAGAACACTGATGCATACCATTGTTTCATGTTGGGATTTGATTAAGCTTCTTCTTCCAATTGCTTTGGTGCAAAGCAGAAGGCAATGCTCAAACATATCTCTATCTTCACCTTGATATTGACACACAGTTCATTTCATCGTTTGGATAAAGTAGAATTCATGAAGTATCATATATCATTTTCAAGGCAACAAAAGCTCATCTTTTATGCTTCCTGATATGAGGGTGCTGCTTCAGACTTTACAATGCCTTCAATTGCTTCCTTTCAGAAACCTTCTCTTAAACCTTTTTAGCAGACAAACAGAGATATTACCAAAAGGTAATTGCCATTAGGACACACCCTAATTTTTTAGATGTTTATCGAAGAATCTCAAAGAATATTATGAGGTTTTGTGTCATGATCTTAGGTCAGAAGCCATGGTGGTGTTAGGAACTTGTTAGGCATGTAGGATGATTTGGCTGTTCTTGACTAAGATGGAATAAATAGTTAGCTTTCATGTCCCAGATGGTATCCACCAATCAATAGTTGTTGGTGACTGAAGGTACTCACTGGTGGCTGCAGATTATATGCTAGTCACATCCACATTCTTCCAAAGTCCACTGGGACCAATCTATGATTAATTTCATTAGGCAGACCTTTTACAAAAAAAGTAAAAGAAAAAAAAGAGAGATGACACCACTAAAGAAGTCCTACAATGCATATTGAACCTGGAAAAGTATGGAATCACAAAAAGCCTATGAATTAAGTGTTTGAGTCCAAATTTGGAATATATTCTTATGAATTTATCCTTGTTAATGGCACACCAAGTTAGTATAAGGGATATATGATTTCACAGACTTCAGTTTTGTGACCCTTGAAGGGACAGAGATGCAGAATCAAATCAGTTGAAATACATCACAAGAAATCCACTAAATGCTAAATCATTCTGGACCTTTTGTCGAAGATTGAAGATCCCTAACTTGTTTATATTTTATCAAAAAGAAGAATCATAGCTGCAGAAGATATAGATTTCATGCTTATTTGAAAGCATCTGCCTTTCAGCAACATATGTTCTTTACAAATAATAGTACATTTAAAGGCTGTCTTTCCATCAACAGATAACTTTTAACACCAGCAGGAACTGCATCTCAAAGCTGTAGTCATTTTAAAAAGTTTGACAAGTGAATAATGCTTTGAGTGTTCAGAAGTTCTTAACACACTTTTAGCTTTTGTTATGATCTAAACACTGTGATCGCCACCGACAAAAAGAATCTATGTGAAGTTGTTACTCACAAAAAGAATCTTTAATCTGATTTCACTTCTGAATAATCCACAAAAATGTGTTTTTTGTCAGAATTTTAATTTCTGTATACACAAAAGTTGCAGATTACTACTAACTTTTCCTTCTGAAAAAAAGGGAATTTTTCATTAGGAGGATTTCAGTTGCAAATAGCTTTTCTTTTTGGTAATAGAACAATTAAAGAGAACTTAATTGAAGCACAATTCTTATGAAGCAGAGTTCAATGTGTGGGAAGAAATGTGTGTTAATACAAAAGAATGAAGGATGATGAGTGGAGCAAAGCAGATTTAGAGTGACCATCTCACTTGAAATTAAAATTCAATAGCCTGAGCATATGAGAATGTAAAGTTTATACTTGAGACTGATTAATGAACCGGAAAAGCCAAGCTTATTTACCCTGAATTTCAAGCCTAAATAGATCCATGATGATTATAAACTATGATGATTATAATATTTGAAAGATGCAAAGATCTTTGGATTTCCCCTTTAAAATCTTTGAAAGATGCAACCAGAGAAACAAATACAAAGACTATGATGATTATGTGAAGAGGAAGGAATTGAGACAAAACAATAGAGAAATAAATGGATTTTTTTTTTGTTGGATCAACATCATGCAAGTGAGATTTGCTTCCCAATATCAACTGGGGAAAAAGATAATTAAAGACAAAACACCATCAAGATTTATTTGTTTTGTTCCTTTGCTGATGGATTAACTGTGTCAGAGTCTCAAGATAATCACTGAGATGGGATCTGAAAGCTAAAATCTTCAACATTCCACATTCAGGAAATCTACTGCCATTAGTTATTTGACACAAAAAAGTCAGAAATCAATATAAGTTGTCTAATTTCAAAGGTTAATCCTGTTAAGAGAGCCTATTATTTCGACGATACAGAGTCTATGTATACATGTAGAGGTATACATATGCACATATGCATATAAATATGCAATATATGTATACATAAATATATCTATAATTAGTAATATGAAACTCAAATAGTAAATCCCATGCTTCAAGTTGTGATTTAGGGAAAATTATTAATCTTTAGTTTGGCTTCCTTATGACTTGTGTAGAGTGCATTCGGTGGACATGTGTTAAGTAAATATAGAAGCTTGAAGAAGATAATAAAGATTGGATTACCAAGCATTAGCCATAAACTGGTCTTTATAGTCTCAAACGACGAAAGAATACACAATACATAGCCAAATCTCTTCTCAACCTTACTTGCCTATGTCTGCCTCTCTTCTCTCGTCTTGTTTGAGCCTCGAGCACATATATCTGTGCTCTGTGACTCCCGCAACCTCTCTCTCTCTCTCTCTCTCTCTCTCTTTTCCTAGAACAGGTTTCTAAAACCTCAACATGGGCGTTGGGGGAAGCAGTCGAGAGCCCCAGAGTAGCGCGTAAGTCTCGTCACGAAACTCCCCGGCTTGGCCTTGATGATATCCGTCTTGTCGTGCTTCTGCAATACCCCACCTCCTCCTGACTTCACAAAGAAGGCTCCATTCAGCATCAGGTCACCTTCAGATCTCCATGTCCACTGCTTCCAAACTGACTCTGCCGCGTAGTCCCTCTTCGTCACCTGCAGTATACATTTCACCCGACGTCTTCACGTAAACAGATAGAAGAAAGGAAGCCTTGGAGAGGACTCGAGAGACAATTGACTTGCGACTTGTGTTTACCTCCTTGGCAAAGAGGTTCGATGGAGCAATGTAGCGGTTCCCTTGGCTGATGATGGTGGGATGCTGGCTGCCGCCGACGGCATACATCTCCCAGTGGGTGTAGTCATTGTTCACAACGTGGACGAAACCCCATCGGCATCTGCGGACAAGAAATCGTCATCCGGATAAACCCAGTTGGTTCGGTCACAGTCAAGATCGTGTAGGATTTGGATATATGTCATGGTGGAAGAGTCTCATCTCTAACCTTGGCATCCTCTGTACAAGGCCTTTTCCAAAGTGATTGAAAGCAACTGTAATCTGCATCATTGCATCTGGCGAGTAGGAATCGCTAGCACCAAACAGCATCACCTTTTCACATATGCTCAACGTAAGCTCTGATTGGTCAGAATGGTAAGACAGAGGAAGCATAACTTTTGGCTAATGGCTTACTTCGTTGTGTCGGGTGAAGTGGCAATTGGAGATGGTGATGGCAGTGGAACCTTCGATGGCGTCAATAAGCCCATCCATGCAGTTGGACATGGAGACATGGTCGATCCAGATGTTGCTCGAACCGTAGATGGATATGCCATCACCGTCGCTCCTGGTTCGGAGGCCGTAGTGGTGCTCGGAGTCCCTGATCATGCCGCCGTTGCCGGCCTTGATGTCTTGGATGTGGAGGTTGTGGATGATGACATTGTGCACGTACTGGATAGTGACGCTGGCGCCGCCCATGATCTGGACGTTGGCGCCCCGGCCATCGATCGTCTTGTCGCTGTTGACGAGCAGCTCCTCGGTGAGGCGGATGACCATGTCGTGGGCGAACACGATCCAAAGCGGCCGGTCTTGGATCACACCGTAGCGGAGGGTGCCCTTCTTAGGGTTGACGAGGTCGTCGTCGGACGCATCGGTGACGACGTAGAACTTCCCGTTCTTCCCGCCGGTGGTGTGGCGGCCGAAGCCCTTGGCGCACGTGGCCAGCTGCTTGCGGTGGTCGATCCAGTTCTCGTTGCACCTCCAGCACCTGTCGATCGGGTTCGTCGCCAGGCACGGGCCTTGGGATCTCTTTTTGCCTCGCAGGCCCCTCCTTGTCACGTTTGTCTCCGCATCCCTGCATATATCACCAAAACATGAACCCTAATCACCATAATTGTTCTGCTGTACACGTAGATGGAGGAAGAACAGGGGCATACGGGAACAGAAGGCCGCTCCTTGTGGCGTTTCTCTCCAGTTCCCTGCAGACATAACCAAAACGTAAACCCTAACCATTACAGTTGTTCTGCTGAGAAGCATTAAGTGGTCTTTTTGTGATTAATCATCTTCATGGGTGGCAAAAGCTAAATCGCGCCAACGGAAGCGTGCATGCGAGGAATGATGGAGGAAGCAGAGGAAGACAAGGGAGAGGAAACGTACTCGTACACTGCCTCGTTGAAATGTCGAGTCACAGACTCAGGGTCGGTGTTGTAGGAATTGCGAGCCTTGGATCGCGCTACCTCGGCCTTCTTCTGCCAGTACTCATCGAAGTCGGCGATATGGGCACTGGCGAAGGCAGCGGAGGCCAAGAAGAGGAGGGAGAAGAAGAACAACCTCGGCCTCGACTCCATCACACAACCTCCCCTCCTCTTTTTTCCTCCTCGTCTATGATCTTGTTTTCTTCGATGCAGTGCCAGACCGGACCAGAACTTGTCCTCTCGGTCTGCTACGAGAGATAGAAGAGGCAGAGGGCCGTTGTATAAGGAGGAAGAGGGTGCGAGAAGACATGGGAGTCACAGCTTTCGTGTCTATATATAGATCGAAATAGAAACGCTCGGTGCATTCATCCTTCTCAGATCTCTCATTCGACGAGATCCTCTATTCTCGTCATTTTCTTTTAGATCCACTTGTGCCGGACCGAGTTGTGTTGGTTGGTTTCGAGTGAAAAGAGGATAAATATTCAAAGTCAACGCGGCAAAAGCTCCGGTTGTGGATTTACTGTTGGTGAATGACGATTAAGATTCGTGTCGTGTTATCGAGTACGTTTCGGCGACGGTCAGTTGATCAACTCCGCCCAGTTATTCACAATTCACCCAGATTTGGGCCGGCTTAGCCCGATAAATAGATAATTTTGAGCCGGTCTAGCCCGCAATAACGATTTATTTTCGAGTCGCCCGGTAATGGGCCGGTCTAGACCACAATGATGAGCTATTTCCAATTTGCCTGGTTTTGGGCCGGCCTAGACCGCAAGCTATCATCACCTGCTACAGAAACTCCCAAATCGATCCAGGTCAAATCCCTAGAATTCTCGTCGCCTCTCCCGCATGGGAACCAAGCATACGAGCCGCGGCCCCAAGTGGCGGCGACTGCAGGCCTACGCTGTCCGGACATTCCCGCCGGGATGCAGCCCATCGGCCGGGTACCCCTCCGGTTCCAGCTCCGCCACCGACGAGGGGGGGCTGGACGAGGGCTCCTCGCCGGATATCGCGCCTGCGGAACGAGGGCCGGTGTCTGATGGGACGGGCGCGTCTGAGCCTTCGCAGGGGGGTTTGGATGAGACGGAGGCGTCTGGTGCTGAGGAGCTATCCCTTCCCGAGAAGCGCGATCTTGATTCGCGGAAGAACACTGCTTCGGGCATCCGGATCTTCCCTCCTGGCTGTGGTGCCAACAAATCGACCGAAGAGGGGCACTTTCATTGTGCTTCAGTTTCCCAGGCCGAGAATTTGGATGGAGAATCAACAAAGGAAGACGAAAGCCGGTCGAACTCGCGTGACCTCAACGTTTATGGGGCTACAGTTGAATCTGCAACCATTGTAAGTGAATTTGGTGAGATAGAACAGCCGTCACAATCTGGAAAGAAGGTGCGCAATAGCCAAAAGAGAAAGGTTTCTGAGGATCCAGAGCAAGGCGCGGTTGACATCAACAAGCAAACACCTGTAAGGGAGGCTAGTGAGAAGAATGCATCATCTAGATCAACATATGAGGAGACACTGGAGGCGGAGAGGAAGAAGCGGTCTTTATTGAAACAGCAAAGACGATCTGGGAAGAAGGTGGGCAGTAGCCAAAAGAGAAAGCTTCCTGAGGATCCAGATAAAGGCGCGATTGACATCAAGAAACTGACCAATGAAGATGGTTCCTCGCAATCTCCTGGCAAGACAGTGATTGTGTTGGGTATCATGGCTGCTCAGAACTGTCCCTGGAGAAATGGAAGAAGGTCTCGTGTAAGCAAGCCCCAATTAGGGACGAGACCCAAAGGTAAGTTGGAGAGGAGAAGCCATTGAATGAGTAGTTGAACCTTTTGCTGGATGCTAGTTTATGGTTGAAGAATATAGGTGGCTCAGTCAAAATGTTAGTGTTTCATGACTGCTTTAATCATTCACCTGCAACTTGTTTCTGTTTTCTATTAATGTAAAAAATGGAAAGTCCTATGGTGTCTTGTCTTGTGGAGAATTTTAGTGTTTCTTTATGTTCTTTTCTTTAATGGATTATGCTGAGCACTTCTCTTATTATTCGTTGGTAATGGTTTTCTTCCTTGGTAGGGTGTTTGTATATTGCCGTCAGCTATGTTTTGTACTTCATTTCTGTTCACAATGTCTAAACTTTAACCTTGGTGTTTTTTTGGCTTCCTACATCATGTTCTGTTTATTGCTAAATGACCAACCAGGGCACTCTGAGGTTGACGTTGGTTCTTTTTTTTTTCTCTAAGAATGAAAATGAATAAGTTCGTTTTGGTAGATGTCATTGGTCTAGCATATTTTCTTGTGTCATGTTCAGTAGATTGGATGTTTATGATCTTCACATTTCTTCTGTGGGTTTTGGTAGTAGTTTGATCAATTAATTCATAACAATTTTGTTGGCGAAAATTGATCTTGCCCGGTTGCATCTTTTAATAAATTATTTTGTTTAAGATGTCAATGTTATATATTAGTTAGCTTTGTATTGCTCCACCATGTGTTCAAGCTTTGAAACTTGGATTCTAATTGGTGGTCTTGGTTTGAGCATCTTGGTTTTGTTGTTTTATTGTGATTGTACCATTGCTGGACACATAAATATTGCTTAGATGCCAGGAGAATCATTGAGATCGGCCACTTTGTAATTACCATCTTGCTTAGTTTAGTTACTGGTAGTAATAATATCTTATTCACAGCCTCTTCCATATGCAGTTTGATATACTACGTAATACAAGTTACTGTAACATTATGTAATTGCATGGTTGCCACTGTGGACGACTTAAAAGTGTGGTTATACTTGAAGTTTCTTGTAGCTTTTTACTATAAAATGTGTAGATATGCTTGTTAACCATAGTTATTTGCCGACTTATTCAAATTTGAAATTGTTGAAGTAGTTCTCTTATGAACAAGATGAACAATTTTACTGATATCAATTGAATACTTCATCCGAGCTTTAGATGTATTCATGTGATGCTTGCCTGTTTATTAGTGAGTACTTTTGGTGGTGTAGGTGCTTTGATGCAGATAAGTTTATTATATTGTAAGAATGACCTGAAATTGATTAGCTGAGTGGCTCATTAGCATGTTTTCTATGCTCAAACATTCTGACATTGGAATGTTGTTTTTGCCACTGGTTTTATCTAATTGATTCTTTGTTTTTTTCATTCATTCTAATTTGAAGGGTGGTGGAAGGGTCAAAGGGGCTTATAGGTGTGCTGACAGCAACTATGCTCTTGGATTTCACTTTGCCTTATATTTAGGGAATTGGAAAATGATAGCCCTTGCATTCTCATAAAAATTGCTTTAACATCAGAAGAGAGAAATCAAGATGATTTGAATGACAGAGACAAGTCTGTGGAGACTGTATTTTATAAGATGCTTTTCTACTTCATCTAGTACTTACTTTGAGGGGTGGGCATGTTCACAAAGCTCTATTTCTAGCATTTTAGTTCATATTGTTTTTGCAGTGTTCTATTCCTCCATGTTTGCAGCTGGGAAACATCACTTGCATTAGTTTTGTACATTTTAATCGAGGGGTATGAAATCATTATTCCAAGTCTAGTTCTTGTAGTTATAATGATGGAATCTAGTTTTACATCTTGGTTCTCAAATATAGTCTATACCATTGAAAATTTTCCTAGTTTGGAATTTCCAGGTGTTATTTTTGTTTTAATATTTATAAACTGAGATTAAAGATAGAGCAATTTTTTTTAATGAAACTGTGTAGTAGTAGGTTGGGTCTGAAGTCTTTGCTGACACTGACAATTACTACATCAATTTTGCTCGTAATAGAACCCAATCCCCTTTCTCTCTCTTTTTTTCATCTGCTAGAATTGCATTATAATTCTTTCTAAGGTATTTGTCAGCTAAATAATGTTTTTATGAATTATTCTTAAGAGAGAGCCAAGTTAGCAACAAATGAGAACTAGTAAATGTTTTGGACTCGAGATGGTCTGGTGATACAAATGCATGGATATCCCATATACTATAATAATACTCTGTTAGATGAAGGAATGCTAAGATTACACTTGGTATATCTTCTTGTTATTACTCTTAGCAACAATTTTACTAGTAATGTTTTGTTTAGGGATTTAAATGCAAGATCTCTGGCTTTGGCATTATACTAAATTATTTTACCTCTCATTCATCTAAATATTTATGGACACAAGAAAATTGTATCTAAGGAATTCGACAAGATAGTCTCATAACATAAATCTCAGCAGAGTAGTGTATAATAAAAGAATTGGGGCTAAATATAAATAACTCCTTTTATTAAAAGAAAAAGTTTCAAAAAATGCTTCGATTTTTTATTTTACTTGCTGCTTCCATAGACTGCATGAGATGTAAAGCAAATGATTAGCTCCTTTTATCAAAAAAAAAAAGTTTCAAAAAATGCTTCAATTTTTTATTTCACTTGCTGCTTCCATTGACTGCATGAGATGTAAAGCAAATGAATTGTTTGGAAAACCTCACATACTAAAACATCACAGGTGGAGTGTTTATTAGATCCATGAACATATTGTAAAGCAAATGATCCTCACATACTGAAACATCACAGGTGGAGTGCTTATTAGATCCACGAAGAACATATTCCTACGTTAAAGATCAACCAAAAGAACCAAAAGACAAGTAGAATAGGATCCCAATGACACAAGCAGTGATGCATGCATGTATTCCTCTTCTGAAATCATCTGTGCGATGTTAGATTACTGCTTCCTAATATGAGCAGATACAGATGGAAATCATGCTTCTTTTATTCGAAGGAGACATCCTAATTCCATCCCCTTTGGTGCTGCACTACATATATATATGCGTTAGATATAAACAAGCAGATGCTACAATCCACTCTGAGTTGTCTATGGTATAAATATATTTATCTTATCATTCTGAAGAGATAGAATACATAATACTGGAAATATATAAATGTAAGGAATGGAAGGTGATTGGTTGAGAGGAAGGCGAGAGCAGTGGTGATGGGGTTTCACAACCTGAAAGCTTTACAGGTATGAGGATGAGATTTGATAGGAGCAGAAAAAAGAAATGCTTATTATAAGAGTAGTGGCAGATAGAGAAAGTGACTACTGATTCCATTCAAAGTGCAAAACAGGTTCCCTCTGGTACTTCCCACCTCTATATAAATCCTTCAAACCCTGCTGTGTTCTATCAAGCACACAAACCCTACGGTGTTCCGGCAATTCCTGTCTCTCACCAGCTTGGCCTTCTCCATGGATGGTCTTGATGCATGCAGGCTTTCTACAAGGAGAGAATGAGCTTGATGGAGTTTGACAGAAGAGAGTGAGCACCCATGGTGATCTCTTGCATGAAAAGCCTGCATGCTCGAATCCATGTGTGCTCACGTCTCTTCCTGTCAACCGCTACCAATCCCACTTTTACATGCAGTGGGCATATATTGGTGGTGTTAGAACCGCTCCTCTCTTCATGCATGCAGTAACTTAGTTTTTCTTCTCTTTTGTGTTTGCTTCAAATTATTCCTGCATTTGATTCTCTCAATGAAATGCTTCTTAAATCTTTATGAAAGAAAGATTCTCATTTGCGTGGAAAAGTTGGTTTGCCCCTTTAGCTGTTCATTGATTTGCTGATGAGGCATAATTGTCCTTTACTACTCTTAATTGTTAATCATCATTACATATTAAATGTTGATTACCCTTAATCAATTTCAAATCATAGTTCAGGTTAGAGATGGTGAACTTATTGACGCAAGCAATTATTAGATCACGATTAATGATAAGTGTAGGAGATTATAACACTCGCATGACTCTCATGAAGAAGAGGTCGAGCATTACAAGAAAAGCATGAAGGTGCCAATGCATTTAGAAATGGTGCCAAGTCCTCAAAAGATAGAACTAATCAAAGCAGTTCTCCAGCTATCTCTTCATGTAATTAATGTGTTTAAGCTCCAAACACTGAATTAAGTACTTTCTAATTACGTTCATGAGTGCAAAAATAGAGTTTTCTGAAGAGTGGAAAGATGCTGTAACTTGCAATATGCTGGAGAATTAGAAATGGCATGGGGTTGATGTATGGAAGGATGGCTGCATCATCCCTCATGCTGTAACTTCCAAGAATGCACCATGAAGACACAGTGTATGAGGTTCTCTTGAGCATGAAAACATTGGTCACTGCAAAGGCAATAGAGTGTGACAGAACAAAGGTATTAAGTTGTAAGTGATTAATGCTGTGGAAGATAGGTATAATATGATTTGAACATATCTTAGAAGAGAGTTTTCATCTTATTAAAATACAAACGAAATTAACTATCTATCGAGGCACTCAGACGCAATCCGAATATATTTTTCTATTTAAATTTATAGATAAAACTTAAAACATGGTTTAAGCGAGTCATGTAGAATATCAAAACAAATGATGACGACAATGAGTTAGATACTCAAATTTAAATTTCCAACCCGGGTTCTTAATTTACAATTTAATTCATCTTAAATTGACTATCTGAAAAAAAAACATTGATTCCAACAAGGTCAGACATCAAAAACTGAGGATTAATCAGATGCAACTGAACATAAAGTTAATATTGATGGATCCATAAAAATGAAGGAGATAATTAAAGGCTTGCAGGCCTTGAAATTGTTAGCTAGGAATGAGATATGTTCTCTTGTTGCTCAAAATATCCTATGAATGGGACTGGTAGACCTCTTCTTATCTCAAGATTTGTCAAGACTAGTGGAGACCTGAATTTAGCCAAACAAGTTTGGTCTACAGAAGATTAAACTGAAGCCAAACTACAAAACCCTCATGCCTCAAGAAAGCTTCACCAGATCACAGTGATTAAGAAGCTATTCTGTTAGACTGTTTCCCTTAAACATGTTTAAAGGCAATAAGCTGTTGAAGCAACTGATCAACTGGAAAGTGTTTCTCTAGCTAAGTTTTGATGTGATACCTGATTTGAGAATTTACCTAATGTTTCTTCTTTTTGTCTCTTATGTATGACTTTTCTGTGTGTTTGTACATGCACAGTCCATTGGGTTTAGTAAGTGAATAAATTTCTGGATTTAAATTTAGATGACCACACTGTACTCACAGAATTAGCTGGTTCAGATGAAGACCATCAAGATTTTGAAGATATTTATCAATAAATTAATTAGTAGGAGGTATGATTTCTTGTGCAAATTGATATATCTAAGTCAATTTTGTTATTTTTAGATAATTTTAGTTTTTTTTGGCATAACTTTGTCCTCGTTAAAAGACTAAGATGAAACTAATTACATATTACCTTATATAATTATTTATCTTTAATATATACTTAAAAAAGTTACATTAATATTCATATGAAAATAAAATATTTAGATTTATTTACTATAATATCATCAGTTTTATCAATAAAAATATAAAAAATAATTTTAATATTTTAATTGGTGATGATGATCGACGTTGGTAGTGGTGGACAATAACATTGTTGGGCTGCGAGTGACTATTGTGGACGAGAAGAACGACAATAAGAGATGGGGGTTACTATATATTTATGTTGACGTTGATGCAGTTACCGAGTAATCGTTTCATCGATTCGTATCTGCATCAACATCAACGCAGTTGTCGAGCGATAAAAGAACTACTCGGATTAACTTTATTATCTCGATAGAGATCGAGATAATAAAGATAACTAACTATAAGAGGTAATATATAATTAGCTTTACATAGACATGCAAACTAATTAGCTAATTGTGTGATCAAAATTAGATAATTTTGTTTAAAGCTACTTAGCTAATTTTGGGAGATGAGCATACTCATGTTTTGAGAGAATATAAAGTTTTTATGGAAAGAAAAAGGTAACACACAGTTGCCAACAATACACGCAACACACTTTCCATGTCACTTTTTGTTCTCACTGGAAGAATAGCAACATCCATCTTCTCCAAATTAAACAAAACACACTCAAAAGACATTCCATACCTCCTCTAGATTTCTTATCTAACTCATGCTAATCTGATCCCTTCAAATGGTCCTACAATTACTAATAATAACTTTTTCATTTTTGACTCAGTAAGCATTGTTTTTTCTTCTTATCCTTCTCTTTCCATCCTCTAGAATGGTTAAAGTTGTGTTCATCACACTGAGATCCTCATGACATGAGTCAATTCAACCTCCAAAGGCAAACTCCCACTCATCCTTTCTCAATCAAATGTCAATTTCTCTCCCCTTTGCCATTACCCCAGGTCAGTGCCTCAATAAATTCTTATTCTGCACACCTGGTGCCTCTTTCTACCCCAAACCATTTCTTGGTGAGAACAATGCACACACACACACACACACACAGCAGCCATCAAGTTAAGCCCAATCCTTCTTCACATTCCTCTCCATTCCATGCAACAATGAAATTACTCATTTGCACTTTCAATTTCAATTTTTCTTGCAATTCTATGTAATTAAATAAGTTTGAAAATAATACATGAAATATTAGTCTGATGATATCATATAAGATTCATTTTAAGAAATTAATATATTGTTTAATAAATATTTTAAGACTGTCAACTGGTCAAAAATTTGACAATTATCAAAACATTAGTTCATGCCATTTAACATTCGTAAAAAAAAAAATTGGGAATGATATATAGAATATATTATGATTGAAATTATAAAAAATATTGTAGGAAAATATATTTTAAGAAATAATATTAGCATTTCGGCAGAGATCCACAGATTCATAGGGACAAAAATATCATTTCGGAGTTTGTTATGGGCAAAAATGTAAAAACAAAAGGCCTTCCTTTTGACATCCCAACACCAAAAGCGACGGAATCATCAGACTGTCTCCTGCAGCGGCACGTACGCAGATAGTCCTGATCGACTAATTGCGAATCACGAGGCGGGATCCACGTACCCGGACACCCTCACCGTCGTTTTTCTTCTTAATGTCGTTTCCTTTTCTTTGCTCGCGACTCGTGTCTTGTCTTCCTTTTTTCCTCATTTCTCTCGCCAGCGACCTTAAAAGATACCCCCCAACGCGTCGGGCGATTCGCGTCGCGCTCCTCGCTGTTCTCTCCCACCGAATTTAGCCGAGCAAGCGAGGAAAGAGAGAAGGGGAAAGGGGAAAGGGGAAAGGGGGAGGAAACCCCGAACTCCAACCCTCGGGCTGAGGGGCCTTCTCATGCCCTAATCCCCCCTCCGATCGACGGCTCTAGGGTTTCTCCCCGTTCTGATGAGCTTCGCCTCCCCTCGCCCATGGCCGCCGCGTATTTCCTTCGCCTCCTCCTCCTCCTCCTCCTCTTCGCCCTTTTCGTCTCTCCCGAGATCGGCAGTTCCCGGTTGGCTTTCGCTCTTGAGGATCGCGGGGAGCGGTTCTCGATCTTGAACTACGAGTCGCTGTGGCACGATTACTCGCCGCCGGCACCGCCGCCGTCGCCGCCCGACCCACCGTCCTCCTCTTGCGAGGCGGACCTTGGCGGCACCGGCGGCTTTGACACCCTCTGCGAGCTCCACACCAGCGTGGAGCTCTCCAGCGACTTCTTTGCTAAGGCGAATGGCAGCTTCGTCCTTTACCCGGATGTTGTGCTTAGCTGCCCAGTCGCCGGGTGCTCCATCGTTGTCAATCTTACTGGGGAAGTCAGGATCGGGCGCAACGCCAAGATTGTGGCTGGGGGAGTCCGTGTTGGGGCGGGCAACATGAGCCTCGCCGATGGTGCGGCCATTGATACGACGGCTCTGGCAGGGGATCCGCCGCCCCGGACTAGTGGGTCCCCTGCCGGGACTAATGGGGATGGCGGTGGGCATGGCGGCCGGGGTGCCAGCTGCGTGGTGAAAGAGGATCAGACCCAAGAGGACTCCTGGGGTGGGGATGCATACTCGTGGTCGACGCTCACGGAGCCTGTTAGCTATGGCAGCAAGGGTGGTTCAACGAGCAGGGAGAAGGATTATGGGGGAGGAGGGGGTGGGCGGGTCTACCTGGTGGTCAAGGATGCCCTTGAGGTTAATGGAAGTATTACTGCTGATGGTGGCGAGGGTGGCTCCCTGGGTGGTGGAGGCTCGGGTGGGAGCATCTTCATTAACGCGGCAAAAATGTACGTGGATCCTAAATTCAAATTAGCTTATTTCTAATTTAATTACTTTAATTGGTTATGTAAGTTACACATGTGCTATGTTGTTTGAGTTAATTATACTCATCTGATTGCTGGTAGCAAGGATTGTAATTTCATGTTGATCGGCCATGTCGGTCTTTGGCCGATGCGATACATACCGATCTATATCGGCATATTGGCACATAGAATATTGGAACATGCCGATAGTTTGAAAAAATGCTTAGAAAATCTTCAAAAATTGCAAAAATTAGGAAAAAGCCTAAATTAGGGTATTTTGATTAGAACTAAATTCCAATTTAGTTTTATTTCAATAAAAAATATGCAAATAAGGAAGGGATGGTGGATTTTTCTTTTCGGACGTTGATGAGCAATTTCGATACACGTTTCGAACGGTTCTTCCATTGATATTGAATAAGAGCGAGAATTTGTGAGAAAGAGAGAGTGATTGAGTGAGAAAGAGGGGGGCGGGATCGGGTTAAATAAGCATTCAAATGGGTCCAATGGTCAAATTGACCGTTGGAACCGACTCAACCTGGACCCTTGATTGATTTTGGTTGAAATTCGACCATTACTGATCGACACAGGTCGGTAACGGTCAAATTTCGACCATTACTGATCGACACAGGTCGGTAACGGTCAAATTTCGACCATTTTGTTTGGTACAAAAGGTGTATCTTTCGATACACCCCCTAATTGCTATACTGTCCGTTACAGGATGGTTTGCATTTTGGTCAGCTGTTGGACTGATACGCACTGCCTGTATGGTATCGTTTCAGACAGTATGGCAAACCATGGTTGGTAGTAATGCTCTAAATATGTACAATGATAGAATCCATTTTTCTGAATGGGGTCTAGTATGCTATTTTTGTCCTTAAAGAGCATCAAAAAACTAAAAGCAATACGAGGTCACATAGGATTCATTGATTTCCGTTGATTTCTATACGATTTTGGTGATCTAAACTTGCTGATCTCATCTCAGTTTGGGACAAATTCATGAATATCCGATGCTATGGATCAGATTTGGCTGATCATTGTCCACATTTTGCTAATCTTGGGACAAACATCGGACAACGATGAGAGAATGATCCATTTGAGTCCTGTTGGGGACTTAACTGCATGATTTCCTGTTGCTGGTAGACAAAGGGTTAGGAAAAAACAACAAAGAAAAAAGAGGAAAGAAGGGGGGGGGGGGGGGGGGGAGAGCTGAGTGATTCATTATTCTCATCTAATCTTCAAAGTTCAAATTGCTAAGGTTAAGGTGTTAAAAAGTTTAAATTGACTTGTTTCAACTTTTAATTGTTCCTTGTTTTGTAGAAGTTCCATGCTTGAGTTTGTTTTGAACCAAAGATGCTGTCAGATGAATTTCTTGGGCTAAAGGCATGGTTCTTGACATGGGAGCTCTTTAGTTTTCTGCCATCATGTTGTTTACAATATATTTTTAGTTGTGCACGGCATTATTTGGTTTCGTCATGGAGTATTGAAAAAACTCATCATAGATTATAGTTTATGGATTTGTTAAACGAGATCAAATAATTTTTACTACAAAAACATAACCTTTTTGGTTTTGTTTGGCTTCTATTTTGGTTTAATCTTTATTCAGATAACTTAACTTTCAAGATGAGGTTGTGTTGTGAGAGTTTATAGACTGTGCAGACCATGAAAAGAATAAAGGAGCTTGGATTTGTCACTTTAGCTTGGGGTTTGACCATAAATGTGTAGACAGTTGCAATGCATAGTTTCAACTGGTTTTGAAAGAAAAAAATAAGGAACCAGATTGGATAAAGAACCATTATTTTTCTTAACCTTTTGTAATCAATTTTTTTTTCTTCTAAAGTCGATGCTCATATTTGTCCACTTCACCTTGATCTGGTCTGGTTTGGCTGTTTAAGCTGAATAATGCAACTGCCTTAAATTTTGTTCAATATGTATATGAAGTTTTTGATAGAAGTTCAAACTTCTACTCTTGGTGTGGTGAAATAGAGGCTCAAACTTATATTCTTGGTGTGGTGAAACTTGCAAGTCTGATGTCATGTATATTTTTCAACAGGACCTAAATATACAAAAAAGTCATAGATAAGTTTTGTTAAATACATAATTTTTTTTTTTTCAGAATCTCATTTGCAATTGAGAAATCATCTATTGGGCTTGCAAAAGATTTTCACATTTGCATTGATTGTCTGAGAAACAAAGTTGGAATCATATCCTTTTTTAGTTGATGAAGGGAATAACAATTTTAGAAGGGACACCAAGCACTGCAATGCATCCCACTAAGCCTCAAAAGGTCTTATTAGACCACAAAAAGGATGTGAGACAAGTTCAAGCAATTGTAAGCAGATGCTTCAGATGTCGATCATTTTAAAAATGCGCACCTTGCGCAAGATGGGAATAGCTTTTACCTACTGGTGATACTTGGATAATCTCTTAAGTCTAGATATAACGTCTCTTTAGTGCTTAAATTGTATATTCATTTTCTGTTAGCCTATCTAACTACAATTCTAAAGAGAGAAATGGGTTGCATACAACATGGAAATCTCATCCTTCTGGAAGTTTGTGATATGTGCAAAAGTGAATCACCCACTTTGTTTGGTTGCGTGGAGAAATCGATTGAATGGTTTTCCCAAGAAAAGCTTCTTATCTGATGTTTGATAGGCAGGAAAACCAAAATAATCTGGGAAACTCTTTTCTGGATTGTTTGGAAAGTTATTCTTATTTTTTCCCAGATTTTTTTAATCTTTAAACATCAAAGGAAAACTTCATTTTGTTCTTCTGTTTATTTTTTAGTTCATCTTTCCAAAATAATTTTACCAAACATAAGAAAAAGTAAAGGAAAAATGTTGTCTCAAGAATATGTAGTCTTTTTTAATTTAAATTTTCAATGGAAATTGTTTGTGCACTATTTTAATTGGAGTAAACGATTCTTAATCCTATATTCATTTGGAAGGGGTTTGATTTGCCTTGATAGGAGCAAGAATAATGACACACTTGCTTAATCTGATCTATACATGAAAAGAAATGTATCACCAGATAGTTATGTGGTTGGTTCGTCCAAGATCGTTATTTGTTTGATGGGCCAAATCAATCAAGCTTGGTCATCCATTAACAAGCATTTCCAAGGTTGGAGGGCTTTGGTGCAAGAGATGCTAAGATCAATGCTACAAGATCAATTATCATCCAATTTATCCTGTTCTTCTTGGTGTATGTTACTTTGACACGTCTTTTGGTTTCTGGTGAAAGCAGTTTAAAAAGTTTTAATTGGACAAATAAAATTCTTGGTCTAGAAAGTCCTTATCGTTAAATCACTGAAGTGCTTCCCCCACAGATAAAGATTGACAATGTTTTGTAAACTGATATACATCAGTCAGGGTGCCCTTTTCATCTAGGGACTAAGCGTCTTCATGATAATGAAAGAAATGCAAAAGACTTTAGAAATATGAAAAATTACATATAAAGTAGTAAAGTTTGTAGTAATGGATAGTTGGATAGGAGCAAGATAGGAAAAAGTGCATTTACCTTATCAAATGGATTATCTTTGTATAGTCAGATAGGAAAAAGAAAGAACAAATATGGAGAGGGAAAGATAAACACAAGAACAATGACAAGTGAATGTTCTTCTGTTCATTTGGTGCATTGTTGATGAGTTTGCTGCTGTTGCGTGTATGAACATGTCCTTTTCCACTTATCATTTTGTATGAAGAAGAAATCATTTCTGGTTGGCTTGGGGAGGAGCATATGTATATTTAGCAAGTTCTTTTCATGGGTTGTTGGACTAAACCTGCTCTACTTTTTTTTTGACTAAACAATGAGATCAAATTTTACATTAACGTGTTCCTTTAAAATAGAAAATTAACATGCAATGTTCTCTTTCTGTTATAAGGTGGAAAAAGTTTTAGAACATTTGTGGGTCCACTATAGTTTGTTAATATATGTAAACTGTTATACATCTCATTATGCGTTGATGATGTGCTACTGTATTGTTTGATATTACATATACCTATATTGCAGGGACATCTATTCAATTTTGGCATACGACCATGGACTTTTTGCATATGTGAATTTTACATAATTGTATGTATGTACATATAGTGATTCCAGCTCAGGAGCCTTGGCGATCTCTGTTAAAAACTATGTTAATTATGTTAGTGTTTTGCATTTTACATAGAAATTTGGGAAGAATCTTTTAGTATACTTGCAACTTTTAGCTTCATTAGTTATACAGGCCTATGTGAACAGTGAACTTACTCTTGTTGAACTAGTACAACAACTGAGGAGAAAAGAGATCAAATATGTTTTGGTTGCTTAACGATGTAAATGCATGCCAATCAGTGCCTATTCTGTTCCACAAATGTTTGCAGTGTTTTTCTTGTTCCCTTATTGGATAATGTGCTTTACTATCAAATCATCTTTGATGAATATAATAAAGTAGTAAACCCTCATGATTCGTGCAATATCTAACTAATTTTTTTCTGAAGAGCAGGAGGGGCACAGGCAAAATAAGTGCTTCAGGTGGTAGTGGTTTGGCTGGTGGTGGAGGAGGGCGTGTTTCTATTGAAGTTTTCAGCTGGCATGATGATCCACATGTTTTTGTTCATGGTATGTTATGGTTTGTCCAACTTTGTGTTTGATATTTGTACTAGTATTTTTTATGTTTATGCTGACTGTCGTATCTCACAATTTTTTTTGGCACTCTATTCAATTCAAGATTTCTATTTTACATGTTCTGATCTATATGCAGTGGCTCCTGGTATTTAAATCTTGTTATGTGTATGTTCTTTGTAGCTAATTAATATTTATTTGTATTTGAACTGCTCATGCTTGTTTGGGTTAATTTCTGTTACTTAAATAAGCACTGTTTATAGACTTTATTTTTGAACTGCATACAGCTTGCTTGGTTTTCATGACTTTGTGTAACCAATGGCTTCTTTTGCAATAGCTTGGATATGTGAGAACATAATGAACAACATGATACTGCACACAACTTAAATTGAAATTTCTCATTTAACATGTCTTTGTATGGTTCCTTGATCATTAGGTAGTTACTTTGCTTTTAAATGCCTTGATAAACATGCTTAATCTTTTTTACTTTGGAAATGGTGTTGCCTATCCCATTTTTGTCTTAATAGCATAAGCAGAAAATTATATTTATGTATCACGTGTCCTCATCTGCATTCTTAGCTTTTCTGATTCGGTGCTTTTGGATTGTATGTTAGCTTTGGACTTTTTTTTTGCTGATGCTTGCTATGTCATGAATTTTCTGGGTGCTGTATAATGATTTTTTTTGTACAGGTGGAAAGAGTTTCGGTTGTCCTGAAAATGCTGGTGCTGCAGGGACTCTTTATGATGCAGTTCCTAAAAGCCTTATAGTTAGCAACCATAACTTGTCTACACAGACTGATACACTTCTATTAGAATTTCCGTATCAGCCACTTTGGACAAATGTTTTGATTAGAAATTGTGCCAAAGTTGCTGTTCCTTTACTTTGGAGTCGTGTACAGGTCAGTTTTCAAGTTTTTGTGTGTTATTTTTGTTGTTGATCAATGCTTTAGTAAAAAATATCTGATCATACATGATGTAATATGCCTAGTCTGTTGTGCCACCAGAAATGTCTACATTATAGATCACACTATAGTATCACTATTGAGTTTCTTTTTTATAATATTAAGTGAGCCATATTTTTTTCTTGGTTTTGGATGTCATGTTATAAAGAAAATTGTTTCTTCTTGTAAGGTTTTGATATGTACGGTTCAAGGATTTTGGTCTTTGTTGACTTCATATGGTTCAGAACCATAATATCTTAAAAAATATGCCAATTGAGACAGATCAAAAAGACAAAAACTACTCTAGTCATAGTGTACAATCAATTTGTAAAAAAGGGTCATTTTATGCAGGTGGTTAGGTACTTGATAGTGCATATGCAGTGTTGGAAGCTTATTTTTGATTCATTTGTAAAAAAGGGTCATTTGTTTCTCATTGCTTATTTTTGATTCATCTTAAATTAACTTGTGATGCAATTCATTCTGTAGTTATCCATTCACCAGTACGATAATTTCTGTGCTTTGCTCAATTTGCTGGTCTTGTTTTAAGTATCGATGTAAAACCTGTGATTAATGAATAACAATGGCACATGCTGCTTGAAGTTAAGCATATAAATAGTCATTTAACAACATTCATTGCTTACATGATGGATATTAATATTTCAGCCTTTATCTTGTTTATTAATCATATTGAATGTGAAAAGTACTGAGAAACACATGGTGCATGATATAAGAATTTTTCCCATAGTTGTCAAAGTCACTTACATGATAGATCTCCTCGGTATATGTTATTTGCTAATGATATTGTCTTAGTTGATGAGAGTCCAAGTAGAATTAATTATAAACTTGAGTTATAGAGGCAAACCTTAGAAACTAAAGGTTTTAGATTAAAGATTAAGACTGAATATATAAAATATAATTTTAATGATTCTAGAAATAGGTAGAAGAATATAGTTAAGTCCTTAATAAGATAGAGAGATCAATAAAAGCTTTAGGTATCATGGGTCAATTATTCAACAAGATGGGGAGATCAATAAAGATATTATTCAGAATAAAAACAGGATAGTTAAAATAACGAGGGGAATCAGACGTGATCATTGGATACTTTTGAGTTTAAAGAAAAAAAAAAAGATAGTTGTGAGACAACCAATGCTTTATGAACCTTAGTGTTGCGTAATTAAGAAACAACATATACAAAAAGTTTGTATTGTCGAGATAAGAATGTTGAGAAGGATGTATGAAGTTACTAGGAAAGGTAGGAAAAAAAATACTTTTATTCATGAACAATTAGGTATCACTTTGATGGAGGATACAATGGGAGAACATTGTTTAAGATGGTATGAGTAGATGCTTAAGAAATATCCGGATGCTGTAATAAAAAAAGGTGAAATAATTAATGTTAGTGGTACAAGGAGTGGTAAAGGAAGATATAAAAAGATCTTAATAGAAATAATAAAAAAAGATTTTAGTATTCTGAATTTAATTAAACATATGATCTTTTATATATCTCAATGATGGCAAAAGATCCATATAGCCGATCCCAAATAGTTGAGACTTACGACTTTGTTGTTATTGTGGTTATCAAAGTTTCATAATGAAATCACCTCTTCTTCCAAGTGGTGAGTAGCATTTGGTTGTTCCCTTCTTCTATTAGTCAGTTAAATAATCTTACAAGCTATTAATGCATCTTGTTTTTTCTGATATATAAAAGGCATGGCTTGTTCAAAATTAACTCCGTTGGCAAGATTATTGTTATCCTTGTTATTCAAAACTGGCTTACGGGCCAAGATCTGTATCACTTGTGCAACATTCTCTTATTTATGTTGTAGAATTGAGAAAAAGGAACTGGGATTATGTTCTTCATGGCTACATATATGTTAATTATAATGTTTTTCCCTGTGAAACTTGTCTCTCAAAATGAGTGTGCAACTATAGATTGGATTTGGATTGGATCTAGGGACATATCAGATTCAGCTGGTGCTGTAGCCACAATTCAATCAATCCAATCTTTTGACTGATGCTTGCCGATCCCAGTAGTTTGATGTAGCCAATGCAGTTGTTTTGACAAGTTGGTTAATTCTGATGGTTTGATAGCCTACCAATCTTTATAAATGTCAGATGATATTTAGTTGGGATACAAATAATCTTATAATTTGGTTTTGCTGGTCCAGCTGATCATGAACCAGATTTCTAATCCTGCAAACTTTGTGTGCATTGTCACTCATCACTCCTTAATACAATTATTAGAACTTGTGATAGTTGAATAGCTGTCTTGGATGTGGATTAGTTTATAGATGTCTTTGATGTGAATAACTATGTAGTTGATATGTTGCATATGATTATGAGACAGTTTTTCTTTGTTTTAAATGTTCAATTGTAAACTTTATGTTTTGAAAAACCTCTTCTGTCAGAATTTGCTTAGTGCTATCTACAATTTCCAGGTTCAAGGACAACTAAGCCTACTTTGTGGTGGTATATTAACATTTGGTCTGACTCATTATCCTTACTCTGAGTTTGAGCTTATGGCTGAAGAACTTTTGATGAGTGACTCAATAATTAAGGTGCTTTTCCCTCTCAAGAATTGGTTTAAACTTTATTGTCTTTATTATGGTTTTTCAAGCAAATTGTTAGCAGACATAAACTTCTGTTGCCACATAAATGGAACCATATCTTCTGGAATGCTTGTTTTTGACTTTGATGTAGTTCTCTATGTGATTTTAGAAAAGATAGATATAATGTCAATGTCATGTTGACACCTTTCAACTAGAGCTGGCAAAGTCCAAAAATGTAAGAGAACTTGGCAAATAAGCTCATGCTATTATGATAATCTATTATGCTTTAGCAATTCATATGTCTGAGATTTTTCTTGTGCCTTATGTTTGTGTGCTTGGCTTTAGTTCCGGTTGACTTTGGTCAGTGGTTTGAAAAAAAAGATAAAGATAGCGTCAAAATCATACCTATGTCATACTTACGTTAATTTGCAGGGTGTAGATATTCTTTTTTAATGATACTATTTGCAACTGTTGAAGAAAGATAATAATAAGTTTGATTTCATCTTTATGACAAATTTAGTAATTAGTAATTCTTTAATTTTTCATATTTCACTATAAAATCATCCTATAAAATCTTGATTATCTTAAAAATGGTCAATTTGTGCATAGATATATACCTACATAATATCTAGTAGAATCTGTAGTCTTTGCATTCTGTTATATTTCCATCTATTCGTTTTGCTGATTAGTTAACTTCGTCTAGTTAATTGAAATTTTCACCTCCTTTCTTTGTCCCTCTCATTTTTATATATTCCTCATCATTTTTTTGTTTCAATTCATATCTTGCTCTGTTATTGGCTATTAATCTGACATCAGCAATTTGTCTTTTGTCTTTTGTCTTTGGATTTTAGGTGTTTGGGGCTTTACGAATGTCAGTGAAGATGCTCTTGATGTGGAATTCCAAAATGTTTATTAATGGTGGTCGAGATACATTAGTTGCAACATCATTGCTTGAGGCGAGTAATTTGATTGTTCTGAAGGTAGGTTAGTGATTCTTAGTCTGTGTTGAATCTGTTCAGTTATCAGATCTTTTTCTTTAAAACAAGCTCAACAAGGGGCAAAACTTTAGTTGGATGGAACAAAGCTTAATCATTATCTTTGTTTCAATGTCAGGAATCATCTGTGATACATTCTAATGCCAATCTAGGAGTTCATGGTCAAGGCCTGCTCAATTTATCTGGACCAGGAGATCTAATTGAGGCACAACGGTTGATATTGTCACTCTTTTACAGCATTCATGTAAGCTTAACAAAACCATTTTCCATCTTGTTGCTGTTGACATGGTGTTGCTGTACTTGATATCTATGTGCTAAAAATGTCTAATACCATGATATTGTTTAATTTTTTCCTTGCAGATTGTTTGTCCTTGACTATCACATCCTTTCATCTCTGCATTTTGTTGTATTAGGATTGTTCCGTAGTGCTTTTATGCAATGTGCACAACCATATCATGTTAATATGGTTGGTAATTGGGTCATCTTTGGATCCTATGGGTCAAGTTAATCATACTTGAGCCTTTTATTTGAAGGTTTAAAAAATTAGGTCATTTTGTTTGTATTTAACATGACATAATGGAGCAAAATGCTTCCTAGTGTCAAAATAAGAAAAAGATATATGGTTCTGTAATATTTGGGCTGGAATTATGTATTATCAATTAAAGCTGATACTTGGGTTTCCTAAAGAATTAAAACATACAGTAGGTTTATCCATTGGGTGGGACATTCAGATTAGCTGGAACTAGGCTGAGCCGATCAACTAATGTATTAAATGGCCTTATTTGATTTATACTTCAGTGTTATGATACTAGGGTTTTGAAGTTTCAAATGTGGAATATCACATTTGAAGGGGATCTTGGTGATGACAAGATGGTTGGTTGGTGATTCTTCAGGTAGGTTCTATTCTTTGGTTTGGATCATTGACAGAAGGGCGATTGCCACTTTGCTGTAGGTTGTTTGGAGATGTGCCAGAGGTGATGCTACAGTAATATTCATAGTATAATGAAAATATTTGGTTTTTCTGGGGATTTTGATCGGTGTCAGTCGGCATGTCATGGAATGACACTATTTGATGGCTGGGAGGCATTGCTTGTCTAGGTAGGAAAAAAAATTCCTTTGATTGGGTTAGGCATGGCAATTGATTATGATTGAAACCCCACAATTTTTGTTTATAGTTTGAGTTGGGTTAGCACTAAATCCTAGATGGAAATCTGTGTCTGGTTGTGTGCTCTAAAAAATATTCTCTGTTTCTTCTCAGGGTGAATATCGACACCAACAGTTTTCATAGAGGGATGTTATTACCAGTGCTTTTCTTTTACTTTGATTTTGTATGAACATGATTCTGTTAGCATTTTATATTTTTCTTTTTATTTGATCAATAATAATTATCTCAAGATCTTCTCTTTACGAAAAAATTCATCTCCTGCATCTTGCTTGTCATGATTGTCTATGCTATATTTTCTAGGACTTTTGTTTGTTACCTTTGAATCCTTGATATGTTTTTTTTCCTTGTAGGTTGGGCCTGGATCCATTTTGCGTGGTCCACTGATAAATGCAACTTCTGATGAGATGTATGTTCTGTTTCTTTTACTATTTCATTTTGTCTTGTATGGCGTCTGCCGCCTGTGTTTTGTGTTATTTTTTCTGGTTATGTAATTTTTTGTTTTTTTTGCATATCTGGTTTTAGGGCCCCAAGGCTTGATTGTGAGAAAAAAGATTGTCCTTTGGAATTAGTTCATCCACCGGAGGATTGCAATGTGAATTCTTCACTATCTTTCACCCTCCAGGTAGTTCATTTTGCATATATTGAACTTTATTTTTTAAACTATGTGCATCAAATTTGTCTTCAGTTCTTAAACTTTTGCTATTTCTTTTTAGGTTTGTCGTGTTGAAGATATTGATGTTGCTGGCCTTGTTCAAGGAACTGTTGTTCATTTCCATAGAGCACGAAGTGTTTTTGTGCACCCTACAGGAAAAATTAGTGCAACTGGTTTGGGTATGATCTGTTTACTCTAAATCTGGTTTAAAGATAATGACAATGTCTTTTATATGTGCCATGAGCTATTTAATGCTATTAACTCTCTGATTTGAAGCCCTTAATTTCCCTAGCTAATATAGAAATAACCATTATGTTGGATTTGTTGCCGGCCATAGAAGCAAGGTTCGCAATACCGTACCGTACCGATGTTTCGACCTGGGCTCGGTATGGTACGGTACATGTATACCGAGCGGTACACCCAGGTGCTACAGTACACTACTGCCCAGTACTACAGTACACTGCTACAGTCGAAATCGACCGTACCGGTAGCGGGCGGTTCGCGTACCGGTAGTCTGTCGGACCGGTACATACCGCCCGTACCAGGTGGTACAATTCGGTATTGCAAACCCTGCATTGGAGTACTGGTTTTAGGCAACATAGATAGCTTGGGTCCATTGGTTTGAAGAGTTGGTTGTTTTTGAGTATTTGGACCAAATTTACTCTGAATTCTGAAACTTATTCAGTCTGGTCCCATACCTCAGTGTTATTTTATAGTAAAACTACAATAGTGTTTGTTGTATTTTTGCAATTTGATTAGTTTCAAGATACCAGTGACTCGAAACCCAATATGCAAGTCTTTTCTGTCCTGATATTATTAGAGGCCTCACTGGGTCTTTAGTTTTTGAGTTAGATGTAAACTGAGACTTCGTTCAGCAAAATGTTGTTTCTACTGTCAAATAGGTTTGAGGGAGCAAGAATATTGAAATATATTTGCTTGGAATTGATTGGTTCCTAATGTTGTACCAGAAGTTCAGTTGTCTGTCCATAAGTCGCTAAAGTGAAAAATCCATTCTCTTTAAGTTACATTCTAAGTGAATTTCGAATTCTGTCTTCTTTATTATGAATGTGGTCAAAAGAAACGTGATGAAGATGTACCAACTAAAATACCATAAATAGCCTCCCTTAGTCTCTTTGTTTTCTTTTTTTCATAATCATTGTAGGATGTTCGTTGAGCAAGTTATTTCTTGTTACTAGATGATAATCGCTTAGTCTCTTTATTATAATTGATTGTCATTAATGGTTATTGGTTGTCTGGGATTGTTATTAAGACCATTGTTGGTGATTGATGTTCATTTGGACTTAGGTAGCCCATTGGCTGTCGAGTGCTCATGTTCTCTAACCACCAATAGACTGTGAAATTGTTTGATAACTAATGACTGTCAGCTGCTGGTTGAATGTGATTTTAGTAGAATTCCAGGCAAACAGTGTGCTGATCAATAATGGTCACTCACCAGCATATCGCTGACCGTCTGTGTCCAATTGGACATCATTTCACATTGACAACATATTAGTGGATATCTTCTGTCATTTGTTGTTGTTCATTGTACTGGTTTTCTTGTTTTGTCTAGCCACAATCAACAATCAACTTGATGTATTCAGTTATTATTAAAGTCCACATTGGGTGTCTGAAGTCACTGAAGTAAAAATATAGTTATGGATTTCATCAAAGCATTTGGATGGAAATGACTTTCAAGTTGAACTGGAGGAATTAAATAACACAAAGTTGTTCAGAAAGAGCCACTTGCTATAATCTATTTTCAACCAGCTGCATGTCCTTTAAACTAAGTTTTTAGTTCACTTTCAAGTTTCAACTTCTAATGGATGAGCATGGTCACCAACTCCAGGATGTCAGAACTATCTTTTAGGTCTTTTTTGATGGGCCAAAGTTCAACCTAACTTGGATGGAGTCTGTTCAGTCCAATGTAATACAATTGCAGTTATCTTAACCTTTTTAACCTAGGTTTGAAGTGGTGCTGAGTCTGCCATCTGTGAAACAGGGCAGTTTGATATACTTGCTATATTCATATTTGGTACATGCCATATATGATATTTATTGGATACTTGTGACTTGTGAGATTCCTGTGCTCCTAGGATACCTGTGAGATAATTTCTCAAAGTTTTCAATATAGAAAAAGATAAAATATGTTTAGGGTAGTAAAGGGATTACTTTGTGGAATGTGGATACCTCCTGGGAGAACTTTTTTCCTTGAATTTTGATATTTTGCTTATAGAGAGAATTACAAACGATTAGATGAATTGTTTATGTTATCTTAACATTAAACATGCGCTTATTATTAGTAAAATTAAGATAATGATATTTAATTATTATAATTTCTTGGTATCTACTCTATGTACTTGAAGTATATTTTTACTAATATATATATCTTTTTCATGATGAATAATTAGGATGCTTTAATTAAATATCATTATTCATCATGAGATGTAACTACATATTCTAGCACTAGTAGTGTCAAGGATTATTGGCATATCATGTATTTGCAAGATTTGGTGCATCAATGTGTCCATTTTGTTTTATCATCAATTTCTCATGTCCTTATCTATTCTTTGCTTGCTACCTAAGATCCTCGTCTCCCTGCCCAATGTCTGGTATGCTATGCTCTGTCGGTATGACATGGTAAATCATTGTTTTGATATCACAGTTCCAGTAGCTTCTTAGAGAATATGAAAGCACTGCACTTAATGTCCACTTATCTGTTGAATTCCATCTTTACACTTTGTCATATCCAGTTAAGCAAGCTATAGTTTTTGAGTTCCTACCACTCATGTCTAGCCAAGTGCATCATTTGTGTTGGAAATATTACGTCAGTTTTAGGTTCAGTTGGATTGAGACATAGATATCTGGTCCTTAATATTCTTCCTTGTGTTTTTGGTTTTTTCTATTGTAGTATTGTGTTTGAAGTGTCACTTCTGATCATTTTGAGGTTTACATAGTCTTCATTGGTAATCTTACTGTCGTCTAGATGAAATGTTTGAGATATGGTTTACATGTGTAGTTACCTGATCATTTCTATCTTCTATTCTTTGATCATGTATTGCTGGATGGGAAGAGCCACCATAATAGTGAGTGCAATTGTTGTCCAAGAGTATTACAAATCTTTCTAGCAACTGCCAAGAAAAATAAAGACACTAAGCTGTGATGATTTAGTTTTTTTTTTTTCTTATCTCTTGCTTACACAATGTCATGGACAACTTGAACGCAAACTCTGATTTGGATATTTTGCCATTATATATTGGCATAGTAATTAGGTAATTATTAGGAAGTTCGAGATGAGGTGCGCTGGATATCTATAGGATCAAATTTATTTGCATTTGACTTTAGATGGTGATTTAATTTTTTAATCTAAATCATTGAAATTTAAGAAAGTTACCCTATCTAAAAAAAGTTATCCTATGTTCTTGACAACATCATACTGATAAGCTACTGTACACATTTGAGTAAATTAAGTGGAGTTCTTCAACATAATTAATTGTTTAATCCATAAGATCTGATAAAGTTTAAGATAATCTCCTTCTTATATGGGGCTTAAGTGATGAAATGATAAATCTAACTTCATGCATTCTTGTTTTGCTCATATGCAGGCTGCAAAGGTGGTGTTGGGCGTGGGAATATATTGGGGAATGGTCTTGGTGGTGGTGGTGGTCACGGTGGGAAGGGTGGAGATGGTTGTTATGATGGGATTGTTGTTAAGGGTGGCATTGCTTATGGAAATGCTGATTTGCCATGCGAGCTTGGTAGTGGTAGTGGTAATGACACTGTACCAACCTCAACTGCTGGTGGTGGTATCATAGGTATATCATTCCTACAATAAACTGATTTGTTTATAAAAGTTCACATAGAATATAAATCCTGATCTTGATGGAAAATTTGTTGTTTACTTTGATGTGGTTCTATATAAACAGTATGCCAACCAATTTCATGGCAACCTGCCTTCTGACATACATGTTTAGATATTTCTAAATCTATGCAATATTGTAATGCTTTGATTGTATATTCAAGACATCATCCTTTTTTTTTGCTTGTGCCTTCTATTTAAAATTATGTTGCTATAATTATCTTTTTTATAGTGATGGGTTCAATGGAGCGTTCACTAGCAAGTTTGTCAGTTTATGGCTCTGTTGAAGCAGATGGGGAAAATTTCAGGGAAGCAGCCACTGGCTCATCAGATGGAGGGCCTGGTGGAGGGTCTGGTGGTACTGTTCTTCTGTTTCTGCATTCTTTGACTCTTGGTGGTTCTTCTGTCCTTTCAAGTGTTGGTGGACATGGTAGTTGTGGTGGGGGAGGTGGTGGTGGCGGAAGGATTCACTTCCACTGGTCTGACATTCCTACTGGTGATGGATATCTTCCAGTTGCAAATGGAAAGGGGAAAATAAACACAAGGTCTGAATGGATCCTTTTTTTACTTACTTTTATTCTATTATGTCTAATAAGTAATGAAAGGGAATTTAATAATATTTTTATGTTGCTTTAGAGAATTGCTGTGCCTTTTATCATTGTGATGAATGAACTCTCTTTCCAAAGCTGTTGGTTATAGTACCTCAGTCTTAGGTTGATTTCTTCTGTCAGATTTATTTAAATTGATTGAGAGAAACATCATTGTACTATCTCTTTGTTGTTTTTGGTAAAGTTCAAATGTTCCTACCAGTGAGGTTCAATACAGTCAACAAAATATCAGCATTAGCGTCCCTGAGGTGGTACACTCTCCTATTTACCAAAACATTTCAGATCTAATTGTGACACAAGATCTATTCACCATCTGTTCAGGTCTCTTTGATATGGTAAATTTCAAAATTCTATTTTTATCACAAATTTCTCCAATTGAATGTTTCATTGAAAGCTAATGTGTTGCATTCTTGTTTATGGTCTGACTCTTAGGCACGACTAAGCCTAATGCCAACGTGGTTGCTTATGTATCCAAGTTATAGTCAACCTAAGGCTTAAATACATAATTGCTTATAATTTCTTGATTTTGCTATGACATATATGTTGCTAAAATTTTTATTATTTGTGAAAAATTAACATTTAATTATATGCCTTAATTCTTGCATTAGGATATATGAAACAAATACAAGTTTACTAAATTGCATAAACGTCATAGGTTTTACATGTCATTATTGTCATAAGCCTGTTTAGATTGACTTAGCATGAACTGACAGATTTTGGCTGTAGAATTTCTGGTTGTTTGGTTATCCGAATTTAGCTTGAAATCCATTTACATTTGAAGTCATTTAAAGGTGATTAAAGCTAATATTTAATGAGACTATCTTGTGTTATGGCCTGCAGTGATCATGAAGTCAGGTAAAATAATCAATTGTTTTAGTTACTGGAGTAATTAATGCCTAGTGGGTTTTCAAGGAAAAAATATTAATGACCTTGTGAGTTTCACAGAGTTGGAAATGATGCATCACTCGCTTGATGATATTGTTATGTCATCTCAATGCATCTTGCATGCATCTGTGGAGGCAATTTAGTTAGGTGGATTTGTTCTGGCTTGAGTTATTTTAGGAATGACATAAATTTGCTCATTCTTAACCTGGCCAAGTTAATCAATTCATGAAATCTCAATGCTACCAAACATGTTCCTAGTCAACTTCAATGAGTTCTGTTCATTGTGACCAGGTGTTAAAAGAACACCAAGCTAGTCTGTAAATAAATTTGCAAGAAGATATCTTGGTTAATCAACATTGTCATCCAAGTTATAACACTTGGAGCAGCTTGTCATTGGCAACTTATTTTTTTTTGTAATGGTTGGCAGTTGTTGATAACAGTGCTACATATTACTCTCTAGTTAGCATGGCTGGTTATATACACCTTTGGCTGCAGTGATATTTAGATTTGTTCATGTTTTTTGATCTGGCATGGTCTCTCTTTAGCTTTTAGTATACTATTTTATTGTTTATGTACTCAGTTTTCATTTAAAAAATCTTATGTTCTTATGTTAGTTCATTAAATCTAGTATGTAATAATTATTAAAAAAATGTACATATTTATTTAATGCCTGAGGATTTTGCTTCCTGATGAGTCTACCTATTTTCATTAAATACATTGACATATGGCTCTCTCTTCCTAGTAGAAGTTAACATCCAGCATCCTATTTAAAGGAAGTTTGGAATTTAAAATTTACTGTGATATTTTCTATACGAAATTAATTGTCAAGTGATGACAAATTGCAATATACATATGGGTTAACATTGCATTGTTTTGCATGTTAATAATCAGCTTTTTTTCTGGCAGGGGAGGCATGAGCAGAGGCTCTGGTTTGCCAGGGGAAAATGGAACACTTACTGGGAAAACATGCCCCAAGGGGCTTTATGGAATTTTTTGCGAGGTAGCATTTTGGTTTGTGTTTTTTTTAAAGACATTTCTGTGCTTCCTTTCATTTTTTGTTTGGTTGGCCTCTATTATGTTGTAGGTTTTTGTGTTTTAACTACTATTTGTTCTTATAAGATACCCTTTATGCTTTCTTGTTGCATAGGTCTATGAGATGATTTTCTCAAGTCTAATGTATTAGTATCACCGTGGAGTTCTCTCAGTGAGAGTTGTCACTCTAAGGAATGGGGAGTTTATAAATGAATAATTCTTAGTTGGTAAAACTTTAATATATTACAGAAAATGGTTCAAAGAGCAGGAATTATCCTTATATAGGTTTCATTTTGACTGCTTGATATTGTTGTCTACTATGCTGTTTCGCTTAAGAAATGTAACTATATGCTTGTAATGTGTAACATCAGCCTGATTGGTTATTGTATGTTTCTTTTCTCTAATTACTCTTTCTTTTTAGTTTATCTTTTAGTTCTGTGCCTATGTGTAGTTCGTTCTGTCAAAAGTTTTGGTTCCTTTACCCAATTCTACATTAGTCTTCTGTTCCATGTTAGTTTATTAACAAAAGGATAATCTAGATGGTGTTTGTTACCTTCAAAGAATTGAAATTTACTCTCTCTATTGTAGTTTTGATCCTGTACATTCTTTTGTAGACAAAACTTAAGAATGAGATGAGAAAATGGATTATTACAAAAGAAAACATGCAAGAACCAAGAAACACAATTTTGGTCTTCAATTTTTTTCGGACTTCATCTAGGCTAATGCAAGCATTTGGATGATTGTTTGTATGGTCACATCCAAAAAATAATAAAGAAATGCTTTGTTTATCTATTAGTTTTTAGGAACTATGAGGTGCTATTTTTTTTTAGTGCCGAGATTTTAAGAATTATGTTCAAATCTTCCATCGTCAATTGGATGTTGAGACTTACGAACATGTAATCTGTTATAATGATCCAACCTAATTGATGAATCAAATTCATTCTACTAAACCTATTTTAGCCTCAAATTACAGTGGTCAAATGGTTTCAAAGATCTAGGAGGGGCTATTTCAGCATGGGTGTGGATTCACAGTGTCCCATCTATATTAGGTCGAGAATGGACTAAATCCTGAAGAAAAGTCCTAGTCCTATAAATTATGTTTAGACCTATATGTTTAGTCTTATATCTAGAGCTATCTTTAGAGTTACATTATTCTCTCAATATAGGTAGAATATATGCTATGATTTCATATTACTAGTCATATTTGTAGAGCTCTTTGATGGAATGCATAATTCATTTTGTCACCATTGACTGACCCTGTTTAATCCTGCTTAGGTTAGGAATAGGAAAGTGAAGGAATCTGGGTCCATTGGTAAAGGCTTTGTAGGCTCTAAAGGCATAGAATAATTAAAATGATCAATAACGTGCACTCATTATTCCTCTGTTCCTTCTCTTCCTCTTCTTCTACCTCCTATCACTTTTCTGTCAATCCGCTCTGTTATCTCTCTCGATTCTCGTGTATTATACTTTCTTCCCTGAAAGAAAGAAGACCCTTGATAGAAAGGGGCATATCCTATCATATTCAGTTTATCATGTTAAGAGAGAACTAAAATAACACAAGAAAGCAAACCCATGTTGGATGTCTAGTTAATTGCCTTGGTGTGTTTAGTATTCTTTCTCGTTGAGAAGGGAGTTTTGTCTTTATTTTATTGTTGTCCATAATTGACATAAGTCTTTGTAATGGCTGTTTTAGATAGTTGCACCATATGCTTCATCATGCTAGGTTCCTTTCTTTATTTTAATGTGATTTTCAGTATAACATGTAGATTCTTGATATCTCACATGACCCAAGAGATCCGTGTTATTGACATATAATATAATTTCTTAAGGATGATTGTCATAATACACCACACCACATCTTACATCAAGATGCACGGATCTGTAGGGGATTTATTTTCGCTTAGAAAGCAGAAAAAAGTGCATAAGCATGTGACAATTGTTTGTCATGATGAGTGTAAGGACATACTTGTTATACCAAATGATGCATCTGAAAATTGCTATTTTACCAATTTTACCAAATGATGCATCTGAAAATTGGTATATTCTGTGATCAAGAGGGTCCTTATTTTCAGTTATTTACTTATGTTCTGTTGACATGGTTGTGATCCTTGGTTATTTTTATTTTGGTTGCCCTCAAATTACTTCACTGCTTGTAACTTTGATATTTCACTATTATATATGATCCTTTTGGAATATTCCAGGAATGCCCTTTGGGAACCTTTAAGAATGTCACTGGATCTGATGAAGCTCTATGTTACCCATGCCCCTCTAATGAACTTCCTCATCGTGCTGTATACACAAATGTTCGAGGTATGATCTACATCTGTTCTTTTATTTTTTCACCGACGGTAATTTTTTGAATTTGCATTATGGCTTAAGTTGCATGCAACAGTAGCTAATGAGTTAATAGTCATCTGATTGAGTTGTTTAAAGGTATTGGTAATCCTGATATTGTCTCCATCAACTTACACACTTAGTGCTTTTGTTGGACTGCTGTGAATCTTTTGAAGCCGCTTAATCATTTTAACAGGAGGTGTCGCTAAAACCCCTTGTCCGTACAAATGTGTTTCTGAAAGATATCACATGCCACACTGTTATACAGCTCTTGAAGAGTTGATATACACTTTTGGTGGACCATGGTTGTTTGGTCTTCTTCTTTCTGGTCTTCTTGTCTTGCTAGCCCTAGTTCTGAGCGTTGCACGGATGAAATTTGTTGGTATGGATGAGTTACCAGGTCCCGCTCCAACTCAACCCGGGTCTCATATTGATCATTCATTCCCATTTCTGGAGTCATTGAATGAGGTGCATATAATTTTTTATTCTACATTTTAGAGCATGGTTATCTGTTTTTGTTGGTGAATTTGACTTTCCTTTTTTGAATAGGTTTTGGAAACAAACAGGGCTGAGGAGTCCCAGAGTCATGTTCATAGAATGTACTTCATGGGTCCAAATACCTTTAGTGAACCTTGGCATCTTCCACATTCTCCTCCCAAACAAATTATAGAAATTGTGTAAGTGGGATGTTCTGTGGAAATACTATGTTGTTTTAAAGTCTTTTTTTTTAAATTCATTTGACAATGCATATTTGTACTGATATTCTATTAATTATTTTAGAAAGCCAATATGCTTCCTTTAGTCTTGTTGTAATTGTCTTAGATCTAAACTGATATTGTACTCTTTTCTGGTCTCTTTTTGATTCCTTCTCAGATATGAGGATGCATATAATAGATTTGTTGACGAGATAAATGCCCTTGCTGCTTATCAGTGGTGGGAAGGAGCAATCTACAGCATTTTATGTCTACTTGCTTATCCCCTCGCCTGGTCATGGCAGCAGTGGCGGCGGAGAAAGAAGTTACAACTACTGCGTGAATTTGTTCGGTCTGAGTATGATCATGCATGCCTACGTTCTTGCCGTTCACGTGCTCTTTATGAAGGGCTTAAGGTTTGTATAATATAGTCTGGTTAAAAAGTGACACTATTTTCAAATTATTATTCGTTTTTATGGTTTATTTGAAAACCAATCAAATGAATATTTAGGATGAAACACGCTGGAAATATACTGACATGTACATGGGTGTCATGCACATTGATGGCAGAACTTGGAATGGCCATTCATGATATGCACCACATGCTAAGGATTGCTATGCCAATGAACACATACCAGTGTGGTTTAAATGTAACATTCTAGAAAGATACGACATATGCCTTTTTAACCTGAGACTAAGGTGTCAGCATATGGTAGGCCAATTTTCGGCTTATGCCACCTAGTGAGGAACGAAACGGTGCCATTCTAAAAAGCTATTGGTGTGCGAATGTAGACATCTATGTGATATTATTTGGTGAAGTTTCTGCAAAGGTTTCTTGCTGTTACTAGTTGATAACATGAATATGCTTGCAATGTTTAGGAAGAGTTATATGAAGCTAGCATCTGATCACAAGTATATGAAAGTTCTAGTGGAATATGTATTCTATAAGAAAACGTATGCTATAAATTAGCTTGCCAATTTCCTTTGAAGCTACAAGTTGATTGTTATAGAATGTATTCTTATTTTCTCTGAATCTTAAGTAACAAAAAGGAAAACATGGTATTAATAGGTTCCACCTAAAAGCTGGCTAGATGATGAGGTCATAGTCATATTATAATTGAGTAGAACTTGTTGGTGTATGCCTTACCGAGCAACGTTTTGTCTGGTAACAGTCAGAAGAAGAAAAGAAAAATAGGGAATGGAAAAGAGGAAAAATAATGGGAAATTCTTCTTCTTCCTCTTATTCTGAAAAGCAGGGGGTTTGTGAATCATGATTGTGGTCTTTACACTCAACTATCCTCAATCCAGATATCTGAAGACATTCAGAATCTACATATGAGTCAGTCCATTTTCACTAGAGCAGAATTAAGATTTGATTATAAGATATGGACTTGTTTATGTACTTAATATGAACTGGACTGTTTAGAGTTGTCTACAACTTGGTCCATGCTTGGACTAGTATGGATCATCCTTACCAGTTGTTCTTAGATCACTGATTTGGATGACAACTGACTGTAAACAAGGAACTCCAAATATTCTGTGGAGCTTTGTCAACTTAAAACTTTGTTTCCTAAAGATAGTGAGAGGAGTCAAATTAATTTTATGTATGGTAGCAGATATTTGGAAATATGCAGCAACATGCTCTATGTTCTGTGGTGGTTTGAAGTATTTGACTTTATTCTGCACACTTCTAACTTTTAAGATATTTAATGTATAAATATTTGTTAATGTAGGTGGCCGCAACACCAGATTTAATGCTTGGGTATTTAGATTTTTTTCTTGGTGGAGATGAAAAGAGACCGGATCTTCCTCCCCGTCTCCATCAAAGATTTCCAATTTGTCTAATTTTTGGAGGTGATGGAAGTTATGCAGCTCCCTTTCTGCTACACAGTGACAATGTTCTGACCAGCCTTATGAGTCAGGTCTGCTTCTTGTCTATCCTCTGAAGATCTTTAAACATTGTACCACCTTTAGTTTCATACCAATATTTGATGAATATCATATGTACATATTTTGATGTGTTTCTTTTTATATTGCAGGCTGTACCACCAACAATATGGTACAGGCTGGTAGCTGGATTGAATGCACAGTTGCGATTAGTTCGTCGTGGGCACCTCAAAGTTACATTCATGCCTGTACTCAGCTGGCTTGAAACTCATGCAAATCCTTATTTGAGACAGCATGGTGTTTGTGTTGATCTAGCCTGGTTTCGAGCCACGGCATTAGGCTATTGTCAATTTGGTCTTGTGGTGTATGCTGTGGAAGGAGAAACTGAGAGTACAATTGATGGTGGTTCTAGAACCTTGAAAATGGATCAATCTTCAAGGTACATTATTCTGGCTTTATACTCCTGTTTCTGATGCCAAACAAGTGATAGTTAAAATCAAATTTCTGTCACATTCATCCACTTACCATTATGGATGTGTTCCCCAGAGTTCACAGTCCTCAGAGGGACAATAAGCCTGGTGGTACAATGAACAGAGATGCTGTTCTACATAAAAGGATAAGTGGAGGAGTTCTAGATTCTTCCAGCCTGCGAATGCTTGAAGAGAAGAAAAAAGATTTATTTTACCCTTTCTCTCTCATTGTGCATAATACTAAACCTGTTGGGCATCAGGTGTTTCTCTAACCATGTTGCTTATTCTATAGATGAATGTACAGATTAATGATGAACTTATTTATGTTCTCTTCATTTTATGTTTCATTGCAGGATCTTGTTGGTTTGGTCATATCAATATTGCTCTTAGCAGATTTCAGCTTGGTATTGCTTACTTTGCTACAGCTATATTCGTTTTCAATGGTGGACATCTTTTTAGTTTTGTTTGTTCTTCCCCTTGGTATACTGTCACCATTTCCTGCTGGAATCAATGCTCTTTTTAGTCATGGACCTCGACGATCAGCAGGCCTTGCACGTGTATATGCCCTGTGGAACATTGCATCTCTGATTAATGTTGTAAGTAATTTCTTCTCATGATCTTCTACCTAAAACCATATCTTGCTTAATCTTCTTTTTCCCGTGAAGGTCAGTTGAAGTATGCAGGAGAATTCCTTTATTGTCATTAAATGCCACAAATCTTATGTTCCTTTGTTTAGCTTTCGTTTAGGACCATATGAGTAATTTTTTGAGAAATGTTGCATTGCAATGTGTTGGTAGTTAAAGTCAAAGCAGGGGCTCTGGAAACTGAAGCCCACTTGAAGAAAATAAGAACAGAAAAGCAATTGCATTTGGGAGCAGTATGGAATGAGGTGATGAAGTTCTTATGATTTACAACAGTCCCGTTGATGAAATTTTTGGTATAAAAACATTGCTTTAGTTGAGGAATGCAAACAACCACACATAATGCTTGAACTTGTTTGCCTATCCTTGTGCCCTAATGAATTTAGGGACACATATAAGCTATGATCCAAGTTAGAGCTTCATGTTTTTTTGGAGATAGATAGAGATATCAGGGACATGGAAACAGTTCTATAACAACCTCAAGGTGTGGTAATGGTTGTTCCCTTGTAATTACAGAAGGCAAGAGGTGCTGGCTTTCTATAGCTGAATGATTCCAATTTAGTGTGTGATGTCTGCTTATTAGGAAACTGTGGTCTTTTCGGGTCCGGAATGAGTTCTGCCCTCCCCTATTCTTCGAAGTTATGCTATGAAGACCTTGAGAAATTCCACATAATTGAGCATGAACGGGTGTAGTTATGGAGGATGAAGGATTATGGTTTTATATTCTCAAATTTGCCTTAAATTTGATATAGCTGTGAAATAAGATTGCTTAGTTTTGATCAACTTTTTGCGCTTCTAAAGTTGGTATTTTTTTTCATCGTATTGAAATGTTTGGTTTTGCATTCTGGAGATAAGAAATATCTAGTTTTCTATGAAAATATCACTAATAATTTCCTCTATGCATGACAAGTTCATAGGAGTAATAGATAGTATGGATATTATATCAAAATTTAGCATCAGAATCTGGTTTAAAAGTGACTGTACAAGTATAGGACCAAGATCCATATGGATTGATCAGAGCTGATCTTCGGCTCAGGATTCTTTGAAATGACAAAAATTAACCTTAATCAATCAAAATATGTTGGATTCTTTCCAGTTTCATAGTTTCTGTGCAGCTTCAGTCGAGTTTGGCTAAAAATTCAAAAATTCCTTGTTTTGGGCCAGGCATATCCTATCCCAATTGCAGCTTAGATCAGCCAAGCTGACAAACCATGCTATAGATGCATACAGCTTTGCATACAAATCCATGTGTATCTATAATGCAGATGTACCTTGATAGGCTAGAAGTTTATGTTGTGGTGCCCTGATTTCATAGTCAGTGATGATATTGCAAAATAGTATGAACTATTTCTTGTGTTTGGGGAAATTATGATTGGTTCATAGGATTATTGTTCACTCTGAAACTTGTCTTGATTATTAAGCCCTAGTTTATGTTGAATTTAACACTTATTTGCACTTGGATATAAATCTCAGCTTCCTTGGATTTATGCAACATTAGTAGCCTCGCTTGTGTGCTGTGATCTTTGGAGATCATTGAAATGTCATATGTAGCGCTTCTGCCTCTTATCGGCTAACATGAATTGTTCTGTCTGAAATTTGCATCATACTCAGTATGCTTCTGTATTTTAAGGTTGTATGGAAGTTGACGTAGTGCAGTTGAGATAGAATTAGATGTGAAAATGATTAATGAGCTTCACATGGCTCATGTTTGACTTGTATTAGAACGGTCTGTATGCGATGAGGATTTCCTAGTACTATTGCACATTACACATTTAAAATAAATGGTGTTAAACAGTTATAAAAATTATTAGGATCTTTGCAAGAACAGAATCCAAGGTGAAGACTCAAAAGTGCTGTTTATTAATTCATGACTTGTCAAGGCATTGAAATCTTATGGAATTATTCTGCTTTTGGGGAACTGTTGCTTATATCTTTACCTTGCAGATTGTGGCCTTCATATGTGGTTTTGTTCATTACAAGTCATCGAGTCGAAAACATCAAAACCTACAACCATGGAATTTGGGCGTGTAAGTAGCTCTTCCTGCCTATGCCTAGGAAATTTAGTTTTTTATTTTTTTAAATAAATCGATCCTTTTCCAAAGCTGCATAGGTTGAAGCCTCATGCACTTATATATATATATATATATATATATAGTAACTCTCAATTTATATATAGTTGTTTTTTATGTTTAAGCAGGGATGAGAGTGGATGGTGGCTGTTTCCAGCTGGCCTGGTTCTGTGTAAATGTATCCAAGCAAGACTTGTTGACTGGCATGTGGCAAATTTGGAGATTCAGGACCGATCATTGTATAGTAATGATCCAACACTATTCTGGCAGTCTTGACATATTTGACTTAGCATTACTGGAGTTAGAAGCGACTCTGATATTTTTTTGCTCTTTTGGAGTTACCATGTGAGGGAAATAGGAAAATCATGTTTTTTTTTTCTTTTTTCTTTTTTTTTCATCTCTGCATCAGGCCCTATTTAGCAATCAGATGCAGAGTACATCCCTCATGAATATTGTGCAGTCACAGTTTTCACCTTTTTTTTTTTTTGTATATAACGACCTAATATTCATTCTTTGTACACAATCAAGTTATGCTGACATTATAAAGTGACACTTGCTGACGAAGAAAGCGTGAAGCCTGGAATCTGCAACTTGCATTATATTGTCAGTTACCCAAAAGGATGTTAACCTCATGCTGCATAGTTCAGCCGAGATAAATGTCAATTTTTGCAATTACTAAACTAAAGATGTCAAACTTGCTTTCCTGTTACTTTTTCCTTGTTTGAATCTATGCTCTCTTTTGTTTCTCAGCCTGTCGAATAAGCTCAGTACATAATTGCTTTCTTATGTCATTAGCCTCTGCATATTGCAACTTGGATCACTGCAGCAGTTCTTTTTGGATGTCAGTTGATGTTGGCCAATGTTACTGCTGTTGCAGTGGGTGAGAAATAAGCTGTTTTCGAGGATGCAAAATGTTTACAACCGAGCGCCTATCTGCCGCTGAGGTTTTGTTTTCTTCAGCGGTTGATGAAGAGTGAAAAGAACCGCTCCGACATGGGCTCTGATTCCTGCTTCTCGCTGAGGTGATGAGAACTAGCTGCCGACGTTTTGTTTTCTTCAGCTTTCTCAGTTTTTCCATTTTTCCGTTCATACTCTTTCTAGATTTTCATATACATATTTTTAGCGTAGAACAATCTTCGAACTCAGCTATTGTCTTTCAAAGTGAGTTATTTCCAATGATGAACTCTTGACTGCTCTTATGAGCAGTCAGTTTCTTACAGCGAATTGATGGAGACAGTCCTCCAGCCTAGCTGAGACATATTTATCTTCGGTTTCCTTTGCCAGGCCCCTGTTACTGATCCATGCATAGGATATCTTCTTCCAAGTATGGTGGATTCCTGCGCATCTATTGCCACTCGTCGCACTGTTAACATCATGCAGTAGTAGTAGTAGTAGTAGGAGCAGCAGCAGCACGCTAGAGCTGAACCGCCTCTTCGATCTACCACCTCTCGTGATGGGAAGGAGACAAAGTGCCTTCAATTCTCCTTCGGATGTTTCGATCCTCTTCTACTTAATCGTGTCCAATGAGACAAACTTGAAGAACACATCATTCTTTAGAGCCCTCACAGGCAGTAGTAGTAGCAGCAGCAGCAGCACGCTAGAGCTAAACCACCTCTTCGATCTACCACCTCTCGTGATGGGAAGGAGACAAAGTGCCTTCAATTCTCCTTTGGATGTTTCGATCCTCTTCTACTCAATCGTGTCCAATGAGACAAACTTGAAGAACTGGCAGGACACATTCCCTTGTACCTCCGGCACTCGCTCTTAGCTTTCCATCTTATCCACATTCTCAAAACTCAACCATGCATGTACAACACAGCGTGGAAGCAGTAACCAGAAGCATTCATGGAGTCACAGCAAGCATGCAAGTACTGTTAATCCAGTGGCGTATAATTTATCACCAGGAAGTAGTACATTTACCACGTCGTACGTAGCTCTAATTACGTAGATTTTGGCCCCCCACCCGCAAAGTAAACGACGGGCACGTACCACAGTTCATGAAGCTGCATTTCTCCTGTGCAGTACATGGCGCAGGGGGGCAGCTTCCTTATGCCTCATTATGGCCATCCAACTCTCCAACTGCCTCAGTTCATCCCTCTTCATCGAAATTATGAGTCGCCATAGTGGTTGCAGAGAATGATGGAGAGATCTCATCCGGCTTTTCCTTGCTTGCATGCCTAAGACTCTTGTGCCCCTCGGTATCCGTGTATATATTTAGTTGCGTTCTTCCATTAGACCTGTACTAAAGCAGAGAACACAAGATGGCAAGGAGATTTAACGGTGTGGGGGAGCTGGTGCCTTTGGCCCTCTTCTTCCTTCATTTCGTGGGCGGCGATGCACAATCGTCGGCGGCGCTCGTCCCCGCCTTAATAACATTTGGTGACTCCACGGTTGATGTGGGGAACAATGACTACCTCAAAACCGTCTTCAGGGCGGACTTCCCTCCATATGGAAGGGACTTCAAGAACCATGAGCCGACAGGGAGGTTCTGCAATGGGAAGCTGGCAACAGATCTCACAGGTACGCTCATACGTTCTGTCCATTGACGTACCTTGGAGCTTCTTGTCACATCAACTCTGTGTCCTGACCAACTTCTTCTTCTTGTTGCAGCTGACACCCTGGGATTCACCACCTACCCACCTGCTTATCTTAGCCCACAAGCATCCGGGAAGAACCTGCTCATCGGAGCCAACTTTGCTTCCGCAGGATCTGGTTTCTATGATGAAACTTCTTACTTATCTGTAAGCCTGTGAAAACCTTCGAATGAGAGTGCCGATATTGCTCATGGAAATGAATGACTTCAGATCTCTCTGCCCATCTTCTTGATGTTTCATGCAGCATGCCATTCCACTATCTCAGCAGCTGGAGTACTACAAGGAGTACCAATCTAAGCTTGCTCACGTGGCTGGAAGCAGCCAGGCTAAAGCCATCATCTCCGACGCCCTCTACATAGTGAGCACCGGCCCCAGCGACTTCATCCAGAACTATTACATCAATCCTTTTCTCTTCAAGACCCAAACGCCCGACCAGTTCTCCTCGTTCCTCGTTGACATCTTCTCAAACTTTATCAAGGTATCATCAGTAATATGCCACCTCAAAGATGCGTCTTCCTATCTGTAGTCGTTCATGTCGTCCTCCTCGTACGCAGAATTTGTATGGCTTAGGTGCTCGAAGGATCGGCGTGACATCATTGCCACCGCTGGGTTGCCTTCCTGTAACGATCACGCTCTTTGGACACGGCAGCAACCGATGCGTGACGAGACTCAACTCCGATGCGCAGAACTATAACAGGAAGCTAAATGCGGCGACGAACTCGTTAGCTAAGCACTTGCCCAACCTCAAGATCGCGGTCTTCGACATCTACAAGCCCCTGGATGACCTTGTCACCAAGCCTTCCGACTTCGGTACGTCATGTTCTTCGGTTGAATCATGACCGTCCATGTCTCGGGTCTCTGCATTAGTGCTGATGTCATTGGAATTGTTAGGGTTCTTCGAAGCAAGGAGAGGATGCTGCGGGACCGGGACAGTGGAGACGACATCGTTGCTGTGCAATGAGCACTCGATCGGGACGTGCCCTAACGCCACCGGGTATGTGTTCTGGGATAGCGTACACCCATCGGAGTCTGCAAACCAAGTGCTTGCAGACTCTCTCATCGTCGAGGGCATCAACCTCATTCTGTGAAGGCAGAAGCAGCAGCAAGAAACCCAACGGTTCATGTGTGTTATGTCTCAGTATGCGGTGTTCGAGAGCAAAATAAACTGTTCTAGCGAGGGAAAAATAAAAACAATTATAGTGACTATTACTTAACTGTCGATAGGGATATGTTGCTTATAGATCAGTGGAGGTCGAATAAGCTTGTTGTTATTGTTCTTATTTGAGAAAACAGAGTTGACGCAGCACCAGTTCTTAACATTTGCACCTTCTTTGTTTCCACAAACAACTTCTTCCATGACTTCGAAAGGAATTCACCAGTTCATATGTGTTCTATCTCAGGATCAATTCTAGGGATGAAACAACTCTTTCAGTGACGTTGATGTGATGATTAATATACACTTTTTAGAGGAGCAGAGATGGCCTCTGAGGGACAGCCATGCATCATGAAAGAAAGGATGGTAGATTTTACGAGGCATAGCAGACAACATGCGCTGCAATCATGAGTTACAGCTGGATCAATAGATTGAGTTGGTACAGGATAATTAAAGAAGCGAAGGGACCAGCTATGCTAGAAATGATCTCTTCCCGTCTCTGGTCCACTCGCAAGGACTATTTACTAGCTCTCATTTTGGCTATCTGAAAAGATACTGATAAGTTTATTGTGCATTTTTATGGTACAGTAATATTCAATTTAGCTTCTGCTCATCAAGTTGAGCTTTAAAAAGATGAGGATGCCTTCTTCCACTTTGATCTTTCAGTTTTGTATCAGAGTGTGTGTGCGCCATCAGTTATGCTTCGATGAAGGTTGCTAGTCTGCATTAGCCATCGATTTGGTGTCATCGCCAAAGGGAGCAACATGAGGGAAGTGATTGCTCCATGATCGGTCGTCATGAAATCAGCCATTCCTTCCCCTGTTAAGATCTTGAAATACAAATTTCTTCCAAGAGCTGAATAACATGCAACTCAGCGTGTCCATCATCTTCGACTTGACCATCGTTTGCAGCAATAGAGGATTTCCTCTGCCTCGTTAATGGCAAGTTGAACTGTTTATTCTGCTGTGCTATCGATCCACATACATGAATTAGCAGTTGGACCAAGATAGATTTGTTAACATCGGATGCTTCTAAACGCTGCTAAAGGAGATCACACTGAGCAATTCTAGAGGTGATTTGGTCAAATCACTGAAAGCACAAAGTATCAGTCTATGTTGACTCAGGTTCTAACAAAAGTTCATGGCGATGTGGACGCTTCCCAGACCTGTGAGGAAGACATATGAGGAAGAAAAGGAAGTGTGGCGCCAATACTTTTTGTCTTCTGCTAGCAACTCGACAACAAGTTCTTGGCAGGAAAACCAGTGTGATGAGTCTTTCAAGTCATCTGTTGCAAACTCCAAATCAGAATCTGATGAGGAAGGTGGATTTTTGCTGCTTCATTCTGATGTCTGGGTAGCAAAAAATTGGTACGACTCTTGATCGAGGCCTTTGGGCAATTGGGTTCAAATGTTTGTATTCATGATCATGCCATGGGATAAACATTCATATCATGCACTGCTTAGTTGTTCTTCTGGAACAAACAACTTTTAGTGAAGTGCCATTACGCATAGAACGATGCAATGGACCAATTGAGCAGGAAGCAGAGGTCATGGCTAAGCAAATTGACAGACTGTAGAAACTAGAAGACTTATGAAATCCTCACAAACGAACTACATTCCATTCCTTACGAGACTTTGATGTATTGCTCGAGGACTTTTCCTTTGTGTTAAGGATATGAATTAGTAATTTTTCTGAACTTTTGCTTCTTCGTTTCTGAGAGAATAGTACTCGTTGATTCTGCATGGATTTACATTAGAAATTTAGCTCATTAATCATGGCTAATTATATATTATCCAGATCTTTTTAGCATTTCGGTCTTTATATTTAAAAATTTTATATAATTATAAAAATAAAAAAATTAATCTCATTTATCCTGACATCGTTAGTTTTATCGATGAAAGGTACAGCACGTGCATGAATGATATCAAAACGACAGACAAAAAGGTAATTTCAATGATGACGGGCTAATTATAGATTATCACTTGTAGTTATACTTCTTTAGCATCCCGATCCTTAAACATAAAAAAAATTATATTAAAATCCCTATAATTATGAAAGCGAAACATTTAATCTCATTTACTTTAATACAAATGATTTTACGGATGAAAGATATAGTACGTGATAGCACGTATATGAATAATAAAAAAGTAATGAGCAAAAAGGTAATTCAATAGTAGTGACAAATGATGACACCATGAGTGGTTGTTGTGATAATGGTCAACGATAACGATGCGATGGTTGACCTTATCGATATCGATCCAAATATCGATTATGAGAAGATAAGTAAGGCATCTGCATCAAGGCAGAGGAGGTAGGTGAGGCAGAACGATATGATGTCATTCATGCACTTGCTATCACGTGATGTATGAGATTTCAATATAATTTTTTTAAACCTAGGGATCGGGATACTAAATAGGTCTAATTATATGAGATAATATGTAATTAGTCTATCATTATTGTTGAAATTATCTTTTTGTTTGTTCCTTTTTTTGTCATTTATACTCGTGTTGTATCTTTCCTCATTAAAATCATGATACTAGAATAAATAAAATTAAATATTTTATTTTTATCACTATAAAGATTTCAATACTGATTTTTTAAATCTAGCACTAAAGAGGTTTAGCTAATTAGTTCCATTACTCATTCTACATTACTGATTTTACATGATATCAATAAGTCTCAACAACCAAGCAAGCAAGCAAGCAAATCAGCTCACATGGAACAAGCCTTCTACTTGTACTGATGGAAAGTGGGGTGGAATAGCACATTAAAAAATGCCTTAAACATGGAACACATTTATTCAATGATTCACATGAATCATACATTGGAGAAGAGCTGAAAACTTCTTCCTTTCTCTCTCTAAAGCCCTTCAAATCATGAAAACTTCCATGTAACACGTGACAGCATGGAGTCTTCTCATGATCCTATGCAATAAAGGAAGCAACATAGGATGATGTGGCATGGAACAAAAGCTTTTGCAAGCACAAGAAAACATGAGCTAAACACAAAACACAAGCTTTGCCATAAGACAAAGCAAAGCACCGAAGAAGTCAGTCTAAAGCTCCCACCTTTCTTCACTGAGAGGCCACACTATAGTCCCCCAAAATGTACAGATATGCTATCGTCACTCAATTGTTTCACCTGATCGTCCACCTCTCTTGTGATTGGAGAGGACTGTGGCCGTGAAAGCGGGCCCCATTAGTCAAATTCCGGCAGGTGAGCGCTAAGAGGAGTTTAAATGGGTGGAAACAATACGGCTTAGCAGACCCTACGGCGATCGCTAGTCCATTACGACTTCGGGTCTTCGTTCTCCACCTTGCCCTCGGCGGAAGCCAAAGAAACGCCAACGTCGCCTCGGAGGCTGAGGATCTCAAGAAATACTGAGGTGTAGGATCGAAGTGTAGGAGATGACTCAAAAGGAGTCGCCTTTCCCTCGCTCCTTCTCGTTTTGAGGGGAGCGGAAGCGGGTGGCTGTGCAAAGGTAGCGTCTTGGAGCGGAGAGATGAGCGCGGGGACAGATAATTCGGCGGCTGATGGCGGTCGGAGATGTGGTGAGCAGATGGAGTTGGTGGTGAGAGGAAAGAGGGGCGTGAAGCCTATGCTCGTCAGGGTCGGTATCGCCATTGCTCTCTCCTTGGCCGGCTTCGTCGTCTCCCAGCTCCGGCCCCGCCCACGCCCTTCCCTTCGTCCGCCTTCTCGTCGGCCCTCGCCCTCAGGTTCTTTTCATCCATCTGTGGTTTCATCAAGATTTGAATTTTTTGTCTGTCTGATGTGAGAAATTGGTGAGCTATAAAAACCAGTGATAAAAAATCGTCTTGGACTACATCTGATGATGAATTTCCATTATCCTTTTTCCTTTCTTAAACAGCTGCTGCAGAGTCGAAATCAGGTCGGCAGGATAGTGGCGATTGCCTCCAACAGGAAGTCGGCACCCTGAAAACTGTAAGTTTTGGGAAGCCTTTACGTTATTTATCGCCATGTTCATTAATTTGCTTTGTTTTAATTTATCCTTTATGTTTATAAGGAAGAGGATTTGATGGAGATTATCAATGGCACCGCCATCACTGCCACAGGCGAAGAAGCAGGCTTTCTCTTGCCTGGATTTGACGATCTTGTAATGCAAGAATTTGAGGTGACAAGTAAGGACCTGGAAACCACCCCATTTACCACCATGCCTGAGAAGCCTGTGATGCAAGAAAGGGCCATGATGGAGCAAGAGATTACAAATCTTAAGGAGTTGGTTTTGTCCCTACAGGAGAGGGAGAGGTGTCTTGAGCAACAGTTGGATTACCATGGACTGAAAGGGCAAGAAGCTGTTGTGAGAGAGCTTGTGAATCGATTGAAGATTAGTTCGATGGAGGCTAAGTTGTACATGTTAAAGATTGAGTCTTTGCAGGCTGACAACCAGAGGCTACGAGCTCAGCTGGAGGACTATGCGAAAGCAATTAGTGAGCTCGATGCTGCAAGGGAACATATTAAGCTTTTGGATGAGAAGTTGGAATCAGATAGGGACAAGTCAAAAGAGATAATGGCCTCCCTTCACCAGAGAATCAGTTCGTTACAGCAAAGGGAGCAGAAAAATGTAGAGAATGATGCAGAGGTCAAAAGCAAGTTGAAGAAGTTGGAGGAACTGGAACATGAGTCCATGGATCTCAGAATGATCAACTCAAGGATGGCAGAGGAGAATTCAGACTTGGCGAGGAAGTTGAAATCGACACAAAATACTGCATCTGCAGTTCGTGAGAATGCAAAGGTCTGTCTCGGTTCTTCTTCCTTTTGAGTAGACTGCTACAAAACCGTTGCTTATTTTGCTTCATCAAACCCGCTAATTGTTCATGTATTAACATACCTTAAAAACATATTCAAGTAACTGTTGTCAACTGCTGTAACTAGATGGTTTTGTATTCTTATATAATCCAAATTTGTCTCATGTTCCTTTTCCTATTGACCTGTTCAAACCCTTCATCTGTTGCCATTGTTTGAGCATCATGTTGGCATGCACTATGACGCTTCTGCTGCTAAGTATTTAGTTGAAGTACATGTTGATAGCATAAACCAATTGTAATTCACTGCAGGCAGAAGCATTGGAGGAAGCCAACCGCCTCAGGAAGGCGAATGAAAAATTGATGGAGGAGATTGAACAGCTCCAAATTGATCGGTGCACTGATGTTGAGGAGCTGGTGTATCTTCGATGGGTAAATGCTTGCTTAAGGTATGAGCTGAAGAATCACCAGCCACCTTCAGAAGAAACACTTGCAAGAGATCTTAGCAAGAGTTTGAGTGTTAAATCCGAAAAGAAGGCCAAACAACTTATACTGGAATATGCCAATTTGGGTGCTGATGAAAAAAGTTCGAATTATTTTGAAGTCAACTCAAATTATTCTTCTTCTTCACAAGCATCTGCCGGAGAACCTGAAGATACATCAATTGACGACTCATCCTTGGTAAAACATGGTAGTTCAAATAAAGCAAAGTTTCTTAACAAACTTAAGAAGCTAGTGTTAGGAAAAGGCAAGCACAGCAAGAAAGTTTCAGCCGTAGATAAAACTACAAGCTCTGGAAGTTCCGAAAGAAGAGCATCTTTCTCGACCTGTTCTTTTGACGATGTAATTGGAAGGGATTCATATGATAGCTCATCATCATGCATGATAGAGAAAGTGGCTGCAGTGAATTCATTGGCAGGAACAGAAGCACAAACAGTTGAAGGACAATGTAATAAAGATGTTTTCTCTCAAAATAACTCTAGGCTCTCTTTAGACATTCAAAGGTTGCAGGAGCTTGATCTGGAAGAAGCAATGGGGGAAAAAGGCCTGCTTCATAGAAGGGATTGTGCAACATCTTGTGATTATATGAAAATATCCTTTTTAGAACATTCACTAATCAGTTGTGAAACGAATCCTCTTGATCAAGAAAAAGCTTACATTCCTGAGAAAGTTGAGCTGAAAAAGTATGCAGATGCTTTGAGAAGTTCAAGAGGGATACCCAAATTAAATAGAAGATCAGAATCTTCTAGATATTGATGCCAATATATTTCATCTGGGAGTATTAGTTGTCCAAACACAGCTGAAGTATCTGGATCCCAGCAGAGTAGATGCTTGTGTTTTGCCAGTAAAATATTGAAATCATGAATACAAATGTTGTCAAATTTGTAGATTTCTTTCTACAATGAAATCTGAGACTCTTATATGCATACATTTGCATTTTTGACCTTTATTGCCAATGCAGTTGTTACTCATTTGGGCTTGTTGATTGATAATCTGTGGCTCTAAGATGGATTCAGTTCCGTCCTTCTACTGAATCAGACTAACTTTCGAGAATATGTATGTGATCTTGAGACCAGTTAGATGAATGCTTATTTTGGGCACTTTAGGTACTCCTAGGTATCATTTCTGTAAAATTCTTAGATGCGTTTTCTTCTTTCAGTTCCACAATCGTTGATCACAAATACAATTTATATGCATCAAATATCATTCAATTGCAGCGGAGATTTACTGGTTCGGAGGATTGTTTGGACAACTTGACTTGGCCTGACTGCTAAGACAGTTATTTTCCTCATGTCTTCCTGTGAATTATGAAGGATATATCCAGGACAGAGAAGTCGTTTGAAACTAAATCAAGAGAGTTAATGATTAATACATAATAGTTTACCTATTTCTGATAGTATAGTGATGAATGTCTTCCAAATTATTCTATTACTGTCATCTATTGCAGAAGAAACTTTAAATATCTAACCAAAGCAGTAGAATGGTTCTTCTGTCCAGTGCCATATATTTTAGGATTCCCTAAGCTTTCTAGTTATTGAAAAGGTAATAATTATATGCATCTTGCTTGTGGACTTTGAAACCCTTACAGTTGGGAAATAATGCTTGTAACTTCTGAGAGAAGTTACAAAAGAAATTGGGATACTATGGTACTGTAATATGGCTGTACCATATGTTAGTATGCATTTTATTTATATTAATCATGATTATGTTAAGCGTTACACTGAATGGCTTCTTTGCTAATATCCAAATTCACCACTGTTGGTTTTTTCACTTTAGAACCAAGAGGCACTAAGCTGCACCTTTTCATTGAGTTCTAGGTTGTTGTAAGTTGTAATTGGCAGTTTAACTGCCACCCCTTTTTTAAATGCTGAATGATACTTTAGCATCTGCTTCTAGTGAACTTATATTATATCTATTAAATGGAAGAGATGGTCCTCTTTTAGCAAGTTCTCTTTCTTTAGCTTTTAGCTAGTTCTCTTTTTTTGGTATATTTTGTGTTGATGATATTGATGTCCTGTATGCACAATAAGAAACTGATGCATTAGAGGTTCTCTGTTTAAATAGTTAAGATTCTGGTGCTTGATGCAATGACTTGCTATGGAGGTTGAGGAGCATTATATTTCACATGTTTCATTTTCCCCATATTTCAATTTCCAGACTCTAAGATTATATTTCACTTTATACAAAAGATTAGTTGTAGAATGATATGTGGCTAGGCCTAGTAGTTAGCATCCCTCTTCATTTCAGAAAGAGATTCTGGATTTAAATCCTTGTGTAAATTGTAGCCAGATATTTGACCTAAGTAATTCTATTAAGCAAGGAATCAACCCTATTATCTCAATTTCCAAAAGCACCTTAGTTACCAGGAACAGTGACAAGATTTGGAGTTATGTAAAGTTGAAGCAGAATGACTGTGGCCAAAGGGATTTATTCACTATTATATCACAATCATAAGGAAAAACTGTGTAGCTATTGTATACCTCAATGAGAGATCAGTGATTGTGCATGATATGACAGCACAAGTTGGAGAAGCACAAGATATGGAATAAGGAATAGAGAGAGAGAGAGAGAGAGAGACTTGGCATAAACTATTCAAGGCTTACTCATATGACCAAAAGGCCTACCTCTATTTCCACCCTCATTCTGACTTTTAGCTACAAGAACAGATTCCCTCATCTAGTGAGTAATAATAGATTTATGAAAATAGCATCAACTACAGATTGTGAGTTTAGAGGTTTAGAATCAGTATATTATAATTTATACTACACCCGGGATATGTTTAAAGATATAATAGAATCAGAAATGAGCATAAATGGGACAAATTGATATCTTAAAATGAGACAATTAGCAGAATTTTCAGATCATCTCTTCTAAAGATTTTCTGATTATTATCATAGAATTCACCTTTTGGTTAATCAGCAATGAATTCTTCATGAATGGAAACTGGTGGTTTTTCTAATCTTTGTTTCAGAAAAGAATAAATAAAAGTACCAAAGTTCTGAATTTATGATGACATATGATTATTGCTTCTTTGTGGTTGACAAATCCTTGTCAGCAATGTTTGATTGCTTGTCATTTTCAATTTTTTTCTGCAAAAAAATAGAGATTCTCCAAGCAGCTAAAATAAGGGCTTTTTAATCTTTGTCAATCAGCTTCACCTCCACATTGCAAAAGAAAACATGCAAAAGAAATGATTGGTGAAAACCTTCTACTTGCCTGTCTCCCAGGAATGACATTAGATAGATAAATGACTTGGAGACCAGCTAGTCATCCACTACCAAAATTTCTGATCCACAACAAGGACATCAATTAACATCTTCTTGGAGGGACATAGAAAAGAAACCAAGTCGCATGGATTCCTTGAAAGCTACTGACCATCCATCCCACTCCCATAAATTATGTTGTCTCAAGAAAATTTTCATCTTTCAAGGAGTAGAAAAGAGCCATGGGACCCTTCTGTTCTTTGTCTATCATCAGTGTACTGCCTGCTGATCTCTGAACTACTCAACCACCAAAAGAGAACCACTGTTTGGTTTGGTGTATTAGAGCATAGTTAATATTTCATTTCATTAGTCCTTTAGAGGATAGTTAGGCTACTGACCACCCACCCCAACAAAACCATGTGGTGTTCAAGTCTCATAGTTCTTTGAAGGCTACTGTATGATGCAAATAGGACTGCTACCCAACAAAATAATTTTCAACAGGTCAATTCTATATCTTGATATATCAACTTTGTCAATGCCATCAGAATTGTCTCTTCAAAGGATTATTATTCTGAAAAGCTTTCCTGTATAGCAAACAGGCAGCACATCTCAAGTAATATCTTCATAGTTTATGGTTTTGAAGCACAAGCATGTAACAAACATCCATCAGGCATCAGTATTCATTGCACATTGAAAGATAAAGGTAGTATATCATGAATCATAGTCCTTACAAGCTTAAGTAGTATAAAAGCAATGCTTGGTTATTGCAATAACAAGACCAACCATTCGACTCTGTAGACATTTAATTCTGACCCCTTACAGAATATAAACCAACAGTTTGCTACCACCAATTCTTAGATGTCCACACATGGACTCAAACATTATATTCAGAGTCTCATGTGCAGTATACTGCTAAATGCGACCGATATTGCTATTGACAAGCCATGTTGAACATGCTAATATAGGTACACTTGCTGAAACTTAACCAGGCAACACCTTCTTTGTCAGTGGCTGCAGTTCCTGCGTCTCCACCAATCACAATAACTCATGAAACTTTGTTTTATGGATGGCATAGAAGAATACTATCTTATCTTATTTATTTTAACTTAATCACCACTCTACAGCTATTATCTGCAGATAGCTTCAGCAACAAGCCTGTTCATATGGCTGTTCTTTTTACCAAGTTGATGCCTGTTGGATTACCACCCCACTCTTCAAACACAACCAAAAGATTTCCAGTTGGTTTTAGCCAGGAGCGAGGAACATGATACCTGAGATTGAAATCACTATTCAGTCATTTACTTGATTTTGCATAATTTTAGATGTTCGTAAACCGGCTACTTGATCAGGAAGAGAAGAATGCCGATCTCTTACCATTTTTGTGAAGACTCTCCACAATTAGTTTGGCATTTCTTCTCGCTGTATGTGCCATGGTAATCACAACCACCACAAGAACCATATGCTTTGTAGGCAGGCCAGTAGCGACCAATGCTCTGTCCATTGATCCATGCTTCACCTTTACCCATGCTACTCATATCTAATGCCAATGGCTCATTCCCAGCTGGAGCATTGAAGAAAGCCTGGAAGATGACAAAGATTAACACAATGTTAATCATAAAGAAGCTGATGACAGGAAAATGCACTTTAGGATATTATCTTTCTGCATTGCAAGTTCGTCTGCGGTCCGCGGTACACTAACCTTGTACCAAGTCAAGGGCTGATTTATAGATGCACCTCCCCACTCAACTGAAGAACTGCCACTAATCGTGTGAAGATTCAAAGATTCACCTCTCAGACCAATCTGCATATACACACACACACATGAAACTTGCTAACTTGCAAGTCCTAGGAAGAAACTAAGTTGTGCACATTCGAAAAACCTGGTAAGTCCATTTCTGAGATGTAAGATCTATCCTTCCTTCATTAAGACCTTCCAGTGTCACTGGACCAAGAACACCAACATTCCATGTCTCAAAATGATTACCAACATTCTGAAACAAATCAGAAAGAGACAAAATAAGATCACCATATTTTCTGCAATGAGATTTGCTATAGACAAGATGAAAAGGTTTCATTCATGTCCCCACAAAATATCATGTATATTGCTATAGAACTTGAGAAACGGATAGTTATCATTTTCTTTTTATGTTATATGTTTGAAAATTAAACTTTGTGGAAAATCTGAAATTCTGGTACTCCATGAAAATTTTCCAAACAAATGTACTCACAGGTAGACCAACAGCTACACTTAAAATCGAAATTTTGTTGCTTCCTGCCCATAATTTCACATTTCCTGTATAAGTCAGTTTCGGGCTGTCTAAACCGCCATAGTCAGTTCCTGCCAAACATGGAATTTAAGTGAATTATTGGAGCCACATCGAATATTAGGCATATTTTCAAATATAATTATCCATAAGCCAAAGCTACTAACCAGCCTTCTGTCCATTGATGAAAACATGCATAGCATGACCTGCAGACATCACAGTAAGAACAGGGTTCTGGCCATTCTTCAAAAAATTCTCATTTTGGCCAATGTCAATGCTGCAAACAGAAAAAAATGATGTATTAACTTCTGGAGGTTAGTGATTTTAATATAACTAACAGCAAGTGAAACTCACAAATGTAATGAGTTAGCTACTCACGATGTAGTGTACCACAGGTAGTCTGTCCGGTCCCATGTCATGCTTATCTGTTCCACTAACCCATTTTTCGTGAATGAATTATCATCTAATGAATTGGTCTCTTCACTGAAGGACATCCAAGAGAACTTGCCAACCGGTGACATTTTCACCTGTGTTGTCCGAGCTCCTACCTGTATCATAATTTGTATACTGGTGTTCAGAATTCTTGAGATTGCAACCATGGAAGTATTTTTTTTAATTCTAATATTAAAAGAGAAACCAAAGACTCTTACAACCAAAACTTAAAACTAATCGAATAAACTTTCGGATGCCTTGAAAGAATTAGCGTGTATAAAATTCTTTCAAACCAAGAAATGAATAACTCAGAATAGAGAGGTGAGTTGGTGGTGCAAAAACAAGGATTGAATGTGAAGGCAACCATGAACAACAATAAATATCAGAAATTTCTTACCCTTGCAGTGTTGAATACTGCAGTTTTGCAGTCAGGAAGGATACTGATGGACCAAGGTGGAATATCATATTTCTTTCCGTTGTAAGTAACTATTGCAGATGATTTTGGGTTGTAGTTAGAGAGGAATGCAGCACAAGCACCGGACTTTGATCTGAAGACATGTGCCTGGAAGTAATTGAATATAGAATTAGTTCCAATGTCCAAAAATTGGAAATACTTCTGCTAGTTGTACAGCAACACATAAGAGACGAACCTGCTCATAATTTCCAAGTTTTGTCACAGTGGGATCTGCTGACACAAGAGCTGGTTCACACATCTTGATAGCTTTATGCATGTCCCTCAGATGACCCCATTTTGGTTGCCTTAGGAGACCTGGAAAAGAGTACAAAAATTGGTAAACATTAGCCAAAGGAAATTAAAATTGGGCATCGAATTGAGTTCTATTGCATATATTCGGTCGCATGATCTGGCTTTTTGAGGACTTCAAAGAATGAGAGTGTCAGATCCGAAAGAAGACATTTTTGTGATACAATTGCACGGTCATAACGTTAAAAGTGTTTGACCAATAAGTGAAGTATACAATACAATAGTATCCTTTGGTAAGAGTTTTTTGCATTGAATCACAAGCGTGTTAAGCTCTAACAATGTACACCATATGGTCGGTAGATGATTCAGTCAACTACAAATTTTTTTCCACATCAAATGCAAGAGCTCAAATACAGGCATATTTGTCATAAGACAACTATATTGTAAAAATATCACTACCAGGAGCGAAGCTACATACCATATTCATCAATTGGGGCATCATAGTCATAGCTTGTTGAAATAAATGGACCACCAGCAGTCCTACCAAAGTTTGTTCCTCCATGGTACTGGAGTTGACAGAAACATGAAAATGCTTATATTCAGAGACTATGTAGAAATTTTATTAATTACTGAGAGAAATGTGGATTAAAATATTCAACTTCTCACCATATAGTAGTTAATGAAGGATCCACCTTTCTGTATAAACCTTGCAACTGCAAAAGCTAAGTCCTCGACAGGCCTTTCAGGAACTGGCCCTCCGAAAGCAGTGTACCTGTTTTCACAATTAGATTGAATAAATACACTAAGCTGTAGATTGACTGACTTCTTGCAAAATACATATGTGTTCAAATATAACAAAGAGTCGATCTGAACTAATTGTCCAAGGGAAAAGTTACCAGGCAGTCCAAGCTTCTGTCCACATAGTAGGCTTATATGGCTTGTTTGGTGAGAAATTATCACAGTAGAAACCATTACAGGTATTGATCTGTAAATTTAAAATCCAAGAATAAGATTACAGGAAGAGATATACATATACATATAAATAAATATATATATATATATATATGTTATATGTTAAAGTAGTTTCATTGCATCACAAATTATTCCCTAACACATAAGCTTGGACCTCAACAAGAACATAGGAAAACTGTTGGTGTAACAAAGTAAGCAATTTAGTTGGTGTAATCAGGTATTACATATGCTTAAGCAATTTCAGTTGGTATATAAAATCATAGAAAGTGATGTTGAATGTGACAGGGTAATGAGGAGTATGAATCTAGTTTTCTCCTCAATGTGACAAATCATGTGAATTGAAAGCGGAAGGCATGTGCATTGGGGCCTCACTGCTTGCAACCTATTTGAGTTGATGCACAGTGCACCAAACATGAAAATTCAATGAATGAACAACGTCTCCTTTAGAACTTACGACTGGATCAGGAGCATCATCTTGTTTGCACATGACCCAGGGCACACCGGTATTGAGGCCAACTGCCATGTGAGCAGCCCAGCTTGCGTAATTCTTCGCTACACCACCTCCGTAATAGTCCTCAAGTGGACCATATTCATTTTCGATCTGCTCAAATCAGGCACAAAACATGGAAGAACAGGAAAATGCATTTGAAGAGAAGTACAATACTTTATGTCGATTTCTCCTGTTTGTCTGGCTACATTGGCTAACAAACCAATGCAACAAAATCGAAAATGGTTCAATGCTACCTGAGAGAGGATTATGGGGCCACCCTGTGATTCGAATAATCCTTCAGACTTCATCACGGAGACAATCTTTTCTGTGAATTTTGCCATTGCCGCCTTTTAGATGAACAAAGCACTGACTCAGTTCTTTGAGATCAAGCAAAGGTGGACAGAATACGTCTTTAGAACTATATGAAAAAGAAAGAATTTTTAATTTTTGAAAATTTTACCTTGAAAGGTTCATTGTCGGTCCGGAAGCTGATACCAGGAACATATTTTAGCCAGATAGGAAATCCCCTGTTTCCCCAAAGAGAAGATAAACAACAAAACCATCAGATTGGAAGTGAAGGCATTTGATTCCGCTTCTTCCTTCAAGAAATTTAAGAGTATTCTTTCACGGCCGTGGGTAAGAAGCTTACCCAAAATTCCATTCGGCACAAACGTATGGACCAATTCGGAGATGAACATAGAGTCCGGCCTGCTTCACCAGCTTGACGAAGCGAACTAAGTCGTAGTTCCCTCCAAAATAGTACTGTCACCAATCAAGGAAAGATCATACAAATCTAAGGTAAATTTACCGGAAACAATCAAGGTTGTTCCATTTATACTGCGAAAAAAGCCGCAGACACTGAGAAGAGAGAGATGGGGAAGGTTCAATAAGCTGCAAACCTGGCCAGGGGAGGGTTCGTGCCCATTCCAGAACACATAGGTCTGGATTACGTCCAAGCCGCCATCTTTGGCCTTCTGGATAAGATCTGGCCACATCTGGAGGCGATCCGGGGGATAAAAATCAGAGCTTTGCGCAATAAAACAGTGAAAGGCTAGCGAATAAAGGCACCAAGGAGCCACATTTCCCACAAAGGGGGGAAATCCGTACCTCCGGAGTGCTCCTGGGGTAGTGAATGGAACCGGAGATGAGGATTCTGCGCGTTCCGTCGATTATGAGGGCCTTGCGGTCGTAGGAAACTGAGGCATCGACTGGAGTGAAGAGCCACGGCGACGACAACATTACCGCTGCCGCCACCGCCAGTAGCAGCAGCAGTGCCGACCGTCCTTGGCCGCGACCCACCGGTATAGACTCGACGCCCATGATGGCCGATGAGTATTCTTGGCTTCCAAAGACTCTCCTTGTACTATTGTTTCTATATGGAAAGAGACAATGAGTGGAGAATTCTAGGAAATGATATGTTTGTATCTACAATATTTTGCCGCCTTCTTTTCTTTGCTTTATCTTTTATGCTATTCTTTTCTTCCCTATGCTGCTCTCCATCTTCTTCTTAACTAGAGAAGAGTTGATGAAACTATTGACTAATGGCAGCACAGTAACAGAGACAGAGAGAAGGAGAGGGAAAGAAAGACTGGGGAAGCGTGGAGTGTGAGCTGCGGATGCCACTGAGGTTTAATACCGGAGGGGTGAGAGTGAGTTGAGGATTGGCGACGAAAGGTGGGTCCCACAGCCCCACAATGACGTGGAGGCTTCTTTCCACCACTCATGTTCTTCTCTATGGAGAAGTCCCATGAAGCTCTCTGAACCAGCCAACAGGACACTCAGGAGCAGAGAATCGATAGCTTGTTCTCTTGCTCTGTTTCCTTGTGACTTTTGATTAGCAATGTGCAAGAGATGGCATCAAGATATTGAGAAAGAAGTTGCTATATAATTCTGCTGATCTTGAGACTATAAGCTGTCAAATCCCATCCAAAAAGGAGGAAAATAACTGCATTTTACTGACTAGTGTACAGATTAAACAGAGACAGTTCAAACACTAGAAAAAAACTGCGCATTGAATGAGGAGGCAATGCATGAATTGTTGAGTAGGAAAGTTAACCTTTGTCACTAATCACTGAGATTATAGACATAAGAATTGATGCATAAATGGAGAAACAGGAAGTTTCCATAGTTTTTTGTATCTGATTCACTCTTGGATCGAGTGAACAGAGCCTTTTTATGTTGATGCTTTACTACTCTGGATCAATATTTTCTTTATCAGTATGTTTTATAAGAGCTTCAGCATTAATCTGTTAATTTTTATTTGGGTAACTCAAGTAGCTGTCTTGTCCTGTGATTCACACATCTTTATTGTTCTTGGTTTGATGCTCATTGCTGCAAGCTTTGGTCATCAGTCACTTCAAAAGGATTACAGCTCGTTTGGCACAACTCTAGCCTTGCCTGTGTGTAAAGCAGGCATCAAATATCTTGAAGAAGACATTGCACCAACTCAAACAAGAATCAAACTTGCTAGGCTACAAAATACTGTACGTCTCCTGTCTGTATGGTATCAGTTTCCTGCTAAATATAATCTTGTGTGGTTCATTGTTTCAATGTACATGGCATCTGCATCAGACTTTGAAGTCATTGTCTTATTTTGGTCTTTTTCTATTTATGCATACAAAATGAGGTATTAAACTCATCAGTATACTCATTGTCTCAGACTTCTAAGACACAAAAGGGTACAACAGCTACTAATCATATCAACAACTTATTAAGACCATCCCCTTGTGATCTTTCATATTAACACCAGCAAAAGCTAGGTGAATGAGCCAATTGGGTTTGCTTAAGAATTTGGTTGTAGTTTAATTCATCAATAAACACTTGGACTATCCATTATTCTAGCTTCTACATCTAATGATGTTGTGAAATCTAGGTAGCTAATTCTATGAGATATCTACCTACTTGGGTGACCAAACTTGATTTTAATCAGACCTACTTTGTCATGCTGTAAAACTAGATACTAAAATCTAAATAGACTTGCAGAAACACCCAATAATCTTCTCTTTTCTTCTTTCTTGTGGACCCTTTCCTCATGCATTGTACATGCAACTTTGTTGTATCTTTATATAGCTCCTAGTCCTTCATATTCCTCAGTTGTTGAGTCCATATTGTTAGGAAGGAGGGTAGCTCAGCATAAATAACAGGTCCCACTGCAGCAACACTTGCAAAAGTGGTGCTCCCTCACCTCCCTCTATGTGGGGATACCATAACAACTCAATCAACACATGTGATGCTACAAATCATGCATCTTAATGTGGTCATACTACCTAATTTTCCAAAGATCAAAGACTTATTTATGCCATGATCAATAATAGGAGCTTCCTTGAGACAGCTGCCTCAACTACCATAATATTTAAACCTTTGTTTCTTTTGGGTCCATCAATTGAAGTACTACTAGATTCTTAGTTGTCTTCCTACTGATGCCTTCCAAAAGCCAAGTAATATAAAGTTTTGGCAGTAAGATCAAAACTAGAATGATTAACTATCTTACATTTGCTAACAATTTTCATTGAGATTGGTTTTCTCATTTCAGAAGAGTTAATTTAGTAAACTGAACACTGGGCTGTGGACCATTCAAGGAAAAAGCATTGGTTGATGTGGCCATGATAATTGGATGTTTAGGCATGCCTGTCAGTGCAAATTGATATACTATAGATACACTGAGATACAAGAGAGAGATTGAGGGAATCCATTTCAAGGACAAGAGAAGAATAGGGTGAGAAGAAGACTACAAAAAAGTGGTCCATTTTGCTCTTTGTTTTAAGCTAGATGGAAGGCATTGTTGGTGTCACTTTCCTGTTATTGTTGAAGTACTCTGATAGGAGACTTCCTTCCATCCCCACACTCCTCTTTCACTTTTATATATCCAGTAGGCAGCAAAAAGCACACTGAATTATCTTACTGGAAATTTGATAAAAGGTTTTTTGGGGAGTAATAAAACCCATTAATTTAGGAAGCACTTGATAGAATTTCACATGAACTATAGCAGTGTTCTGTACAGTGAAAACTGTTAAGGGTCCATATTAGGATGCAGATGATGCTACCATGCAATTAGTTATGCCATTAAAGCTAACTTTTAGGTTCAGAGAGGAAGAACTATGGCTAAATGATGTATAAAATGTTGACAAGATATTTTAATTTATCTGTTGAGAAAGCGAAAACAAATGAAACATTAGGTTATCTATGAAGATCATTCTACAACAGAAAAAAAGAGAAAGGAACAAAGAGGTCAATAGCACCTCAGCAAAGAGCTACTAATTCCCTTTGCCGACCTCTGTCATCTGGTCCCAATGTTTCTTGTATTCTTCTAAACCTCTCCAAATGCCTGGCACACTATAATTATTCAATGAAAATGTTCTTGTGTCTGTGGAATATCTAATGCATCTGACGTTATTAGGAAGGTTAAATTACCCAGAATTGATTAGTATGGGTAAAAGAAGAAGTGGTAAACCAATAGGTGATTCTTATTCTGAACCTGCAGGTTTCCTAGCAGCTTATTGCCTCCATATAAGTTTTGATCACAAAAGCATCATTTACAGTTCATGGGAATGATTCTTCTTCTCTTTGATAAGAAGAAGAAGAAGATATGCAATCTTTTCTTATCAACATAAACAGAATTCAAAAAGTGAGCTTTTTTCTTATCAACATAAAAAGACTAGCACAAAGCTCCTGTGGATATTTCTTGAGCTGTAGACCACTGATCTGTTCAGATCTGAAGACCCTCACAGAGTGCAGCATATTAGCCTCACCACACCTCACAAAGTTCAGGACCTTGACAGATCTTGTCCATCAAGCCATTCTAACCTTCTTTCTCATGAACATTCCCCTTCTTGCTATATATCCAGAAAGAAATTGAAAGAAAAGGAGAAGAACCATGAGTGAACACACCATTGCAGTTTGTTGATGCTTGTTTACCATATATTTCAGATGCAATGCAAGCAAATCCATGTACATCTACATATCTTCCAGTCCCAGTCATCACCACACTCATGGTTATCTGTGTCTTTCAAGAACTAACTGTCATTAGTATCTTACCACCTCATTAAATCTCTGAAACTGATTTTGATACTTCCAGTTATATTGTCTTGAAACCGAAAAGATTGACCTGATTGCTTCCATCTATTGATCTCATCTTGAATTGTATGTTACACTAAAAGGAATGATTCTAGCATTCCTTCAGTTCAACATCCAAATAAAGGATAAAAGACATGTAGTTCAGCAAGGAATTGCATAAATCTTTTGTTAGATATCTATATCTACTCATTAAATGTGAGTCAGCTGTCCATTGGAAGGTTCAACCACCAGACCTTAAACATCATATGCATCCAAGTTTACATGTTTTAGATCTGTGAAAGAAGCCATGACCTTTTCTTACTGAAATAGCTTGACTGCATGCCACAAGGATCATGCACTGAATTAGCGCGCTCAGTTATCAGGAAATCATCAGTTGTGTTCCTGACAACAACAAGGTAACATGGAACATATCAGGATAAGATGAATGGCTTGGCCATGACCATAGATGGCTGAGTGGCCCATGGCTGACCCTGTGGTCGATGAAACAGTATCATGTTCATCAGGATAGACACAGGAAGTCACCACCAACCATGGCTATCAAGAATAACTGATGAAGACACGGATGGCTTCTAATGCAGAGCACTGATGCTGAAAACTTTGGCCTGAATGAGTGGATCCATCCTTTCATATTAGCAGATTGATGAGGGCAAGTGCATCTTTATTCTTATGTATGTAGGGCAATATCAGTTTCCCAATTCACAGTCACAAAGAATGATGTTCTTATGCATCTTTAATAGCAGAGAGCCACCAACTTCATTGCTCTCTCTGTTCTCTCTAATTCTCCATCAGTACACTATTACAAGATAAATGTGACTTCAAACTAGTGATAGCTTAGTGTTATGGTCCCAAGCCAGACATGATAGAAGCCTTTCGCTGGCCATTGTGGCATTGAGATAAGGTCTGTATGAAGGGAGAGACTTCCTACTCTTTCTTCAGAGGAAAAAGATAAGATAATGTAAGAGCTCTATCAAGAAGGAGAAGAAGAAGAGGAAATTGAACGCCAAGTGATGCAAAGTGTAGCCACCCTTTTCCTTATCCTTTCATCGTTTGAATTAGCCATACATGCAACCATCTTCTTGAGCCATAACAGCTGTTTCAGAAGTTTCATGGAGGTGACAGCCTCATCTTGCAAGAGGATCTTTCCCTTGTACGTTGAACTATATATGATCGAGCGACAGCTCAGAGTCTGGTATTGATCACAAAGGAGAATGATTCGGCTCAGTGTAAGGTTTGAAGAGCATTGAACATCTCAAACTCGTGATTGTTGAGAGGTGACAGCAATAATGCAAGAATCGATCAATAATAATCTCAAACAGAGAGACTGATATGCCAGTAAGCCTCGGTTTAAATAACAGATACTGAAGCTTCAGAGCATTGAGCTCAGTATTCTTCATCGAGGAAATAGAGAACCCATTCCATTAATGAATTTGTTAGATCAAAGCAAGTAGTCAAAGAGCAGGTGATGATATCCAGTCATAACCTTTGGTCCTAACGCTTGCATGAACAAATCAAAGCCCTCTGCTTTGGTATCGAAGACTTGAGCATCCAAATTCCACAAAGATTTGGTCAGAAACAAATCTACCCAAAATCTGAGGAAATCTAACAAAGATTTTAAGTATTGACTCAGCAAGATAATTTAGTCCAGAACACCCCAATTTCAATATGAGCAAGAGAACCATGTGGTGCAGAATCATGATCCATCTAAGATTGTATCAGCTCATCATAAATCTCCTCAAATCCCTGTGGCATTTCATGATCATAAAACAATTGGTTCATCAAAAGATTTGTCCAAGTGCTATACAACTGTTACCAATAAAAGCTTAAGCCAATGGATGAAACATGTGTATCATGAAAAGGAACAGCAAGTGATGGAGGACATGAGGAATCATATCTTGGGGAGATACCACAGACCCCAAAAGAAATAAAGAAACATGTCATCTGATGGCAGCACTGCAAGTGACCCCCATGCATGTTTTGAGCTGAAAACAAGCAATTGGGAAAGTACAAGCTTTTGCCTTTCCCCAACTGTTGAAAGAGCACAGAAGACTTTTTCCTTGCTCACCACAAGTGAGATCTCATATGAACAGGAGAAGCACATCCATGAAAATGAGGCATCAATCTAGGAGAGGCTGCTCAGAGATTGACAGAGTCTCAATCTTTGTCTTCTTAATGATATTATATGTATACACATCCAAATTTTTGCTTTTGAGTGACAAATTTTAGCTTTTGGTGATATTTTCTTTGTATATAATTATATATATTTTCCATATTGGTCCAAACTCTAGTAACTCAAATCATTAGAAATAGAAGACAAACAAGGATTGTCCTCTTATTGATCAAATTATGAAGTATAAGATTTGTCATCAGTACAGTCTATGGTCAAAACTACAAAAACACCAACACAAAATAGTAGGAAGATGTGATGCAGTGGGGTTCTAATTTAGCCTCAATTTACAAACAATTAAACACAACTTGCACTGACAAATGCAATGCAACCTAATTTAAGAGTAAAAGGAAGGAAGCAACCAAACATGCTTGATATTATTTTTTAGTACTGATTTAGGATGATGTGCAACTTTAAACCTTTGGCTACTTATTTTACGTCTAACAACATTAAAATATATATAGGTATAATCCGACCCACACAAAAAATAATTATTTTCTATCCTATAATAATCTTATAAAATCTTTATCGACTAAGCCAGCTAATATTGCAATGATCTAACTTAACCTACTTGGCATTCTTAAAATTTTCTATGATAATTGTCAATAATATAAGATAGATGAGTCGGAGGCAATACCATCAGACTAATATTAGTAATATCAGTATTATCTTAACTCAATCTAATCTACTCAAATTGCATCAGTGCACTGCTTGCTTGAATTGAAATTGGCATCCCTATTGATAGATTTTAAATCAATAAATGTGATGCGTGGTATGAGAGAGATGGGGTAGGATGGTTCATAATGGCGTGGGCTCAAGTTCTCCAATATAAGATCTCATCTATTTTAGACCCTCGAATCCTGTTATTTTCTCTTTCACGCTTCTCCTTCCACTCTCTAAGTCTTATTCTATGAAGCCACAATAAGACTTCAAGGTGGTCTACATGTACACACCAAAAATTAAATAACTATTGAAACACACTATATATATATATATATATGTATGTATATATATATATATGTATGTATATATATATATGTATGTATGTATGTATGTATATGTTTCTAATGTATGTGTCCATTTATGTTATAAACTGAAGTTTGTTCTGATTTGAGCTTCATTATTCAATGTGGCATGCAAATATTTCAAGTTTTTTTAGTTGTTTTTGATATTAAATTTTATGTTTTTTTCTTTGGATACTCCTACTTAGTTTTACTGGGCCCTTTTTTTATATTTCATAAACGAAAAAGGGTGAGTTCTAATTTTTTTCAAAAAAATATAATTTCATAGATAATTTTATAAATATTATTTTTTACCTATGCACCCATTATGTTTGTTTTAATAAAAGACAAGTGACGAAGGTGGGATTCAAATTTATAATCTTACGATAAATTATTAAAATCTTTATTAGCTGAATTAGCTGATTCCTTCTAACATGATTGGTCATAAGATTATAATTTTATTATTTAATACATGTCTTGATGAAAAAAAATCTAAAACATCATAGTCAATTGATGTGTGAAATTTAATTTGTTACATACTTTTTGCTAATATTACTAAAATTTTTGAAATCCATCTAGTACTCATGATCTCAATATAATCCATATAGATAAAAGTAATTTAAAAAAAAAAATAATTTAGTCAAATTTCATTCATCAAACTGATAATTCAATAAAATAAATAAATTTAAAATAAATATTAATCATTATGACTTCATTAAACTATAAGATATCAATTTAGGGCTCGATTCCAAGTTCTAGAAAGATCCCAACCATATGTCTCCCAACACGAAACCTCGTATATATCGTCCATGAAATCTAGCAGATCATCCGAATGGGACATCGCGATCCTATTCCGAGATTTTGTTGACTCATCATCGAGAAATCCTATCTTCTCGAGTGAGCCAACAGTTGCACTCTTTACTTTTAAGTACCTCACCTATCTCTTCCCTTCTCCGCACTCTCCATCCGATTCCAATCCATGACCAAAATGGCGCTGCGAAGACTTGGCCTCGTGCCATCAACCTTCCTTGTGATGGCTCTCTCCTTCGTAATTAGCTTCCTCTCTTTACTTGGCCAGCTCAGGCCATGGCCTGCCACCCTTCCTCAGGGCCTCCTCTCCCTCGACATCGCCGACGAGCTCCATTATGGTCCCAACGCCACCGCCCGGTTCTCCATCGACTATGGCCGCCTCACCGAAGCGGCACCTGCGGCCGTGCTCTACCCGTCGTCTCCCGACGACATCGCCGCCCTCTTCCGGTTCTCCTACGCCTCCCCCCGGCCATTCGTTATAGCCGCCCGAGGCCACGGCCACTCGATCAGGGGCCAGGCCTTTGCCCCTGGTGGCGTGGTGGTCGACATGGCATCGCTAGGCCGCGGCCGCAGGGCTCGCCGCCGCGACCGGATCAAAGTGCCGCTTGACGACGTGCACCGGCTCCGGTACGTCGATGCTGGAGGCGAGCAGCTCTGGATCGACGTCCTGCGTGAGACGCTCGAGCATGGCGTTGCACCCCGCTCGTGGACTGATTACCTCTACCTGACTGTCGGCGGCACGCTCTCGAACGCCGGCATAAGCGGCCAGGCCTTCCGGCACGGCCCGCAGATCTCCAACGTTCATGAACTCGACGTCATCACCGGTACCTCACACCTCTACGCATTCACGAATCACACTGACCTCTGTTTTCATTTTCTTCGATGTCCTCTGTTACACTCTCGCTTGACGTTATGTTCTCCTCGGACAGGGAAAGGCGACATGGTGACATGCTCCCGTGACGTCAACTCAGACCTGTTCTACGGGGTCTTGGGAGGACTCGGCCAACTCGGCATCATCACCAGAGCTCGAATCGCCGTGGAACCGGCACCGCAACGGGTCCGGTGGGTGCGGTTCATCTACACCGACTTCGGCTCCTTCATAAACGACCAGGAGTTGCTGATCTCCGTCTCGGAGGAGGGTTTCGATTACGTGGAGGGACAGCTGCTTATGAAGAATGGAGCAGCTAACTCTTCCTTCTTCTCAGAGAGAGACTCGGAGAAGATCAAAGTGCTCGCAGCTGAGTTTGGTGCAATCTACTTCTTGGAAGGAGCTATATACTATGAGTTAGCCACGGCCTCTTTGGTCGATCAGGTAACAGCACTGCTGCTTCCTCTTTCTCATGCAACTACAGGACATAGAAAAGTTCCCCGTCATGGTGTCCTCCCATGGCCTACTTGATTCTACCACCAAGATTCCCTTGATTTGTCCACCCATGCTGTTTTTGGTGGCTCATGCAGGCATGCATGCAGCCTCATCATGCCCGTGTGATTGTTGACTCTTCGATCAAATAGAAAACAATATATCATCTTGTCAATGGTTGTCTCTCCAGTCTTAATCACTGATTCGTTCGACAGAAGCTAAAATTGCTGCTTAAAAAGCTGAGCTTTGTCCCTGGCTTCGCGTTCACGAAAGACGTCTCCTACCTCCGTTTCCTCGACAGAGTTCACCATGACGAGATAAAGCTGCGTCCCATGGGCCTGTGGGACGTTCCCCATCCATGGCTGAACCTGTTCGTGCCCAAGTCCAGAATGCGAGACTTCGAGACTGAGATCTTCCGGGGGATCCTGATCGAGAACAACACCCCCATGGCAACGGTCCTCATCTCCGCCATGAACAGGAGCAAGTACGTGGAACAAACTCGTCTCTTTCCTCGTCAAGAATTCCGAGTCTGCTAACTCGCGATTGCAGGTGGGATGAGAAGATGTCAGTGACGATCCCGGACGAAGACATATTCTACGCCATCGGTATCCTGAGATCTGCCACGATGGACGACTGGAAGCACTTAGACGACCAAAACGACGAAATATTGAGGTTCTGCAACCAGGCAGGGATCGAATTCAAGCAGTATTTGCCGCATTACACGACACAGGCGGACTGGAAGAAGCACTTCGGCCTCAAATGGGATAGGTTTGTGCAGCTGAAGAGACGATACGACCCCAAAGCACTGTTATCACCCGGGCAGCAAATATTTACGACCTCGCTGTAGCTCACATCTCGGAGTACGTACGTGCGTACGTAACCCACGCCATGCATGCATGCATGCACACGCTGCAATCCACCTGTGGAACGTCCACAGCATTCATCACGTAACCTGATGTATTTACTGCCACATCTCGTATGAATACCTTCTTAATTACCCACCTTAGAACCATAGCCTCGCGACGGACATATACATGTGATCATGCACTTGTGGACGATGGCAATATGATATCTACTTTAAGAAAGATTTGCAGCTTTCCATGTTGGACCACTGTCATCGTCAAGGTGATTGTGGCAAAGTTCCATGCAGATATTGCGAGAAGAAATCAAAGATTTTGTGAAGACATCAGTGGATATTCTCCTATTGTTTTCTAAAATGCCAAATGCTGATAGGTGTGACATGTGATTCTAATTGTTAACAATATGGACAACTTGGTCGAGCATTGTGCATGCTTTCACTTATTATTGGCATCGGATGTGATTCTACCTAAACAGGTGGATTCACATGTGATAAGGCATATTTTGGCCCAGCCACATTACAACCAACGCCGCATCACGTCTCTATCAAATCAACACGAGTATTTCTATGACAGGATCCGTACCAAGATGCCTCTTGGTACATCCTGTCTCGGAAAGCTCAGAACGGCGATCGCACGAAGGTACCACCTCACCACTCGGGGAATGGTCGTCGCGCAAAACCCGTGTACAGCCGATCCTCGCATAGTAGTATAAAAGCCCATGACCGGCATCTGGCCAGGGGAGAAAAAAAAAAAAAGATGAAACCAATCACTAACTTAATCGTCGAGGGGCCAAAGTCAGGAACCCCCGACGAGGGCCTTCTATGCAGGAGTGCGGCCACCCCCGGAAGCGCGACCACCCCAAGAGACGCCCTCCCCTAGGACGATACTAGTGTCCCGACCAAGAGGCGCTTCCCCTTAGATGACGTCGGCATCCCGACTCGTGAGCATGATCAACCTCGGCGCCTCTCTCACCTGATTGTGAACTCCCGACATCAACTCGTAGACCAAGCCGTGCTGACGCATCGACAACAGTACACATGTTCATCAACAACATGTCATGCTACATGTTTTGGTTACATGATTCAGCTCGGAACATTTATACGTAGGAAGTAGGGTGATCGTGATTCCGGAATAATAGGATTCTCGAAATTAAGAATCAAAATCAAACGGTCTAAGTTTCGATTATTAAACCTGATTATTGAACCGAACCAGAACCATTGGTTCGGTTCGGTTCGAATCATCAATTTGTCATATTTTTATTCAAAAAAGTATAAAAATATAATTTTACTTTAATTTTTTTGAAAATAGGTGCGGTATCATAGAAAAAATTAATTAAAAAACATAAAACTATAAAGATTATAATAAAAAATGACATTAATCATTATACCACATGAACTCTTTAATCATTATACCACATGAAATCTTTAATTGGATCATCCCTACCAAGAGGCCAGTGAGAAGTTGAGGAATTAGTCAATAGTTTAAATAAATTACAAAAGAATAGTTATTTAAATAATAAAATAAAGTGTCTCGTTTTTTTTTTGTGTTTTGTATTTTCTTCATGTAGTCATTTTATTATATCATATTTAAATAATAATGATGTTACAGTATACTGTATATACTAGACTGTACTAATTCTTCTTTTCCATGTATGAATATGATGTAACAAAAATTTCTTCTTTCTTTTTTAAACCATCATTGAACTTTCCACTAAATAATATATTTGAATAAATTATATATATATATATACATATATATATATATATATACATATATATATATATATATATACATATATATATATATATTAAGTTAAAACATCCATCTCGATATTTTCATCCTAATCATAAAAATGTGTCTATATATATATATATTATTATTATTTTTAGTTCATTTATACACTGTATTAATCATTCACAAGCTTTTATTATATATTTTTTAAAGCCTTTTTTATATTAAAAAAAAGTGGTGTTGGATAATTTTCATCACAATTTATAATCATATTATTACACTAAGAAAGATATTAGATAAGTAATGTGACAGGGAAAAGGATCAATAAAGTAGGGACGGAAAGAGAGAGGCATGCCAGCTTTGAGTCAGGCCTGTGTCGCACAATAATTACGAAAACATCATGATTTGGGTTGAAAGGGGGCCGATTCGGTCCAACCGCGCCGCTTAATTAAGGCCCCTAAACCCTATAATATAATACATAATTACTTTTCCTACCTTGTTGGCCTCGCTCGTAAAATACCCGGAAAGTTATTGGGTATTTCCCTGTGGAACCCGCTTTAGCCCGCCTCTAGTTCTCTAGTAAATGGAGGGTATGAATCACAGAGTGAGAAACGGATGTGCGCAGAAACTATGGATTAGTTAATTAATTGTTCGATTAATTAATATATGCCTACTATAATTGTGAGGTGGTATAAATGTATCTCGTTTCTCCTCGGCTTACTCGTCTCGAACCCACTCGTACACCCCGCCGTAGGGTTTTCCCTTGTGAGCTTCTCATCTCGAGAAGGAAGGCAGCAGAAGGGGCGGCGATGAGCAACGACAAGCAGCAAGAGAGCCTCAATCTCGCTGGTCTCGCTTCCGGTCTCACCCCTCTCCTTCCCCTCTCTCTCTCCCGTTCGATCGCTCTTGCTCCCATTTGTGTCCTCTTTTTTTTTATTTTTTTATTCTTGTGTCGAAATGTTTCTCGTGTGCAGCTTTGAGCGAGGAGGATAGAGCCGGTCTCGTCAATGCTCTAAAGGTGCGATCTTGGGCCTTCTTTGGATTATGTTGATCTTTGTGTTTGCCTTTGCGTATGATTGGTGGAGGAAAGATTCAATGTATTTGCTTGACGTGTTTTCATGGGTGCTTCTGTTGGGCCGCAGGACAAGCTCCAGAGCCTCGCGGGGAAGCATGCGGATGTTTTGGAGACGCTCAGCCCGGTGGTCAGGAAGCGTGTTGAGGTTTTGAGGGGCATCCAGGTTCGCTTTTATCTTGCTTTAGTAGGATTTGGTTGTCTTTTGACATGGTTATCTGGTTGGTTCTTGTTGGGGATTAAAATTAATCATATCCTTCTCTCTATTTAGATTTTGTTTAGATATTTGACCGAACTTGCCTGATGAAGCTTTGTAACTCACCAATAGAATTCCAAATACGTTCAAGGATGAACATGATAGGTCACGTGTATTTGTTCTGCCTTTTGCTTGATGGTCAGGATCATTATTATTTTGACATTGGTCAGTGCAAAATTTATTACGAGGTTCCGTAGCCTTATTTCTTTGGGAGATGCTTGTTTCATAGTTTTTCTTGTCTCAGTTTCAAATGTCATCCTTCACATTAACTTGAGCTTCTTTGAAAATGGAAGATAACTATGAAATTGGTGGTTCGGAAGTTCTCAATCTGCTATAGTTCTCAATTATGTTTAGTAAGTCATCATTTGTCTCTTCGTTAGAGGCATGGTTTATACAAAATCTGACTGCATTAATTCCATGAATTGATGCTAGTGGTCAAGGCATCCAATTGCTGCTCTGCCTTTTGTTTTAAAGAGGAATGTGAAGGTTAAACCATACATCCGCAGCTGTTTTTATATTCTCATGTTGTTGGATGAGATGTTTAAAGCCCCCTTGGACCTTTGCAAATTGGAGCTCTGTATATTTCCAGTATAGTGGATGAACTTACCGGTCACTTTTATGATAGGCCTTCTATATTATTTGCTGATGATATTG